>JBBELK010000346.1:600000-1074878 GCA_037783545.1 Henricia sp. BOLD:AAB3569 | reverse complement strand
GAGCAGCCAATGCCAAATTCAACACTGTGGTTGTGAAAGGCAAAACTGTGGGTGGATGGATGGTACTGAAAGGGTTATAAGCACACCAGTTTTTACACGTAAACCTCTGACTACAACTGTATACATCTGTTTTATTGTACCAACTTTTTTGCTTCAAAGATTGCAAATTCCCCGTTTTCTTCCCATGGATAGTATTTTGAGGAGGCATTTTATGTGATTGTTAGGTTGAAATTTTTCTGAACACGCTCCTTTAACACATTTTTTTGGGGGAAATTACACTTACAGCAAAAGCCAGTGTTGTACAACTTTAAAGAACCCTGTGGGGATCGAAACACGGAACATTTGGAAACATTTACTGCTCTCAGGAATTTTTATATTTTGTCGGCCAGACTCATAGATAATCACATGCCATTTTGGAAATCACCAGAGTTTGCTTCAGGCCAAGTCGGCAATTTTCTGCTGTCTTCCCCTGTGTGTGTAGTTTACTTGCTTGAGTTCCTCTTGGTGACCTTAAAGGCACAGGCTCGTCAGCAATGTGCGTGCGCCAAATTCGTGCCACGAAATACGCAGCTCCATGCCTTTGCTATGGAGCTGCGTATTTCGTGAAACGAATTTGACACGCGTGCATTGCTGACGAGCCTGTGCCTTTAAATAGGCTCAACGGGAAAGAACATTAAAGTGTTTTTTAACCGCATTATCGTTTCTGACATGCACCAAGCTTGAGCCAGAGACACAGTCAGCAGTTTCAAAAATAGTCAGAGGCATAGTTTTGCAATAGCCATCAATTGTTGCATCATAAATTCACCACGCGTATGCGCCCCCGGCCCACACCCCCTCAAAAAATGAAATAACACGGTCGGAACTAATGTTTTGATCATGTGGGAAACATGAAGGTCACACTTGGTGACACTTGCATCCTTCATGGATTTGAACATGATTATAACTCAGACTAGTGAGGCTTTGCGACACCCATCAAAACGTTGCTTGCACATGCACAAAATTTGTATCCTATTTCAGACATTTTATCAACTCTTTGTATTTATGATTTAAAGAATAAGATTTTCTTTTTCTTTGAAACAACCAAACTTATCCGGATTCGAACCCGAGACCTCTGACTCACCGGGCAGATGCTCTACCAGCTGAGCTATAAGGCACAGTTGTATACCCCCTCAGGTTTTTCCTATGGACCTAATTCTTCTCTCGGTGTTGCATGGGCAAAGTAAAGAACACAACATCTGGTATGGTGACGTGCCTTATCACCATTGAAATGAAACAACCAAACTTGGGATAGGAGACAAATTGTAAGGGCCTTATCGGGATTAAAAACCCGAGACCTCTGACTCACTAGGCAGATGCTCTACCAGCTAAGCTATAAGAAACAGTTGGTATATACTCCCTCAGGTTTTCCCTACGGACCCAATTCTTCTCTCGGTGTTGTAAGTAAGTGAATTGTGATATTAACACATGTATAGAATATGTTCTCTGTGATGGCAGTAGAAATAAAGACTCTTGATCTTTTAACTTTTCTCTCTCGCCCTTTTCTGTCAATGTGATATAACTTTCGGGAGACATGTTAGATGTTTGTCTTCTACCCATATCTTTAAAAGAACACTTTGTGAAAAATTATTGATGTGGAAAGGATACGCATCAACATAATTAAACTGCATTGGCAGTTGGTTGAAGGTTGAACTCTCACTCCTCTGAGTCTGATCACTTTTCAGAACTGTGGACAAAATGACAAGTTAAACAGTTCAGTTTTTAAATGTTAGACTCGAGTCTGACTTGAAGGAAAATGACTTGTGAGTTGTGAAGAAGTTTGACTCATTGAAAATTGTCATGTTTTTCCAGCCCTAGGTGGGGATATAGACCGTATCGAATAACTGCCATCTTGTAGGGCAGTTTCTTTGTTCTTTGAGAACATGCATGGTTGCACATTTTGTGCTTACATTGTTGACCAATTTAAACAAAAGTTGCCCTACAAGATGGCAGCTATTCAATACGGTCTATTGTCAATTAAATTTTGCCTCAGGGGTGGGGATTTTTTTCTCTTGAAAAGTGTCAGTCCCGGGCTCATACCATGCATGGAAACCCATAATTTTCCTTGTTATGACATATTATAAACCATGTAAAAATGTTAGTTTGATGATAAAAACGCAAATTTAGAAGGTAAATTAAAGGTGTCATAAATTTACTTAAGGAAAAATTTAAAATCTTTTGAGAGTTGTCCCATTTAGTTTAGTGTATGGGGGGTCCTATAGTGGGTGTCCGTGCATGGTAATCTTTCAGAGAAAGTTCTTAGTATTTTGAAGGAAACTGTTGAATGTTTGTCACTAAAATATTTGCACCTTTTGATGGTTTATTGAGTCATATATATAAAGGAAAATGTATAGTGGCGACCAGTAAATGAAATTCTTTCCTTTTTCTTTATAATGACTTATCAAGTGCAGATAGAAAATCCCAAATTTAAGAGTGGGAAAAATTCAATATTTTCTTTGAAAAGACTTACAAATTAATTCAATAAAAGAACAAATTCTTATATTTCTGAATAAATTCTTATATTTCTGAATAAATTCTTATATTTGCTGCCTATAGTTCTAAAAAAAAAGTGAGCATGTCAGCTAGTACGTCATATCAAAAAATGCCTGACAAACTCACCCGTGTATACAAAACCATCGTCGTCCACCACATCCTCCACGTGGTCGACCGGGAACAACAAGCTGCCGCCCGGGGACTTGCGCACCTCCAACACGGTGTCTTCGGACTCCGGGTCGTAACCCTTGAGAGACCGGTACCTCTCCAAGGCTTGCTTACCCAACCAGTCCACCGTCAAATCAGATAATTTCACGGGAATTAGCAACCATTCCTCGCGGACTCGAACGTTTACTTTCATTATCATGGACGAGGAAGAACTGTCTTGTGATATGTGATGTTGCGTTTGAAACGATTATTCAAACGATCCCAAAGAAATCACTCGTTAATTTTGTCTGTATTCACAAGTCCGTGTCATCCTTTAAAACTGCATACAAACATAGCGATTTTTTTACTGCGAAAAACAGGGTAAAAATACGAATCCGCGCGGTTTAGGCTTCAAAAGAGCGCGAAAAAATGGCTGATTGTTATTTTGTTTTTTTACTACGTGACCGACCGCGACGACGGACCGGTGCCGACCGGTTTCGATCAGTCGCATGTCAGATTGTCACGCGATTTTGCGCGCGATGATAGTAAGCGTGGTGGGGGGTGCGACGTGGGTGTGTCTACTTTAGGGACTCTCATTGGCTAGAAAAAATGTAAACAAAGTCACGTGTGTTTCCGGTGAAAAAAAGTAAACAAAGTCACGTGGTTCCTATCAGTGACTAGCTGGAGAAAATGAACTCGTTGTGTGACCCGATATGCATATTTCCTCTGGGTCTCTGAAACTAGCTAGCCACGCATACAGTCAAGTACACACGCTGGTTGAGCGACAAAAGCGTAAGCGGCAAATTGTAATAAAAGGCATCTGTGAACTGAAGGTTATTCGATGTATATGTAATGCTAATGACATTCAGTAGTAATTTGAACTCAAGAGAATCTGCTGAAGACAAGTCGACCGTTTTTACCAACCCTACCGAACATTCGACCGCAGTAATATCTGTACTTGACTCGACCACAGTACCAACTCGACTACTGTTACTAATTTTCCTAATTTTAATTTTTTGGTACCAATTTGCTTGTTTCACCATAAATAAATCAGCCGTTTCCAGAGCCATTTTAATTACTCAAATAATTTTAGCAGCTCAACTGTTGCTGAGAATTAAGTTAATCATTAATGTTTTTCTTTAAAATGACTTAATACCATGGAGGAAGATGGACTTACCAAGCATCAGTATTGCACATATCAATTGTTTCCCCCACAAGTGAATGATTTTTGTTTGTTTGTTTATGCAGCTATAGCTTTAGTTTGGAGGACAGTCCAGCATGCAGTCATGGCCATTGCTACCAACAGTAAAATACTCTGTCTTCTACTGTTGTACTTTGTACAAGGAATTCCATATGGCTTTCAGGTGACGGTTTTCAGATTTAAACATAATCTCACCTTAGGCTCGCCACGTTTTACTGAAATCCTACCCCTAGAACTATGGGGCATAGATATTCCACATTGATTAAAAGAGTCTAGCAGGTTGACATGGGCATGTATGAGGGCTTGTGCATTTAAGGGGAATTAAACCCAAGAAACGAAAGACATTTTGCTGAACAAGTGACAACTCGTACATTATTTTTATACAAAGAACAAGGAATTTGACCCGCTGAAAATCGGATACGAGTTTTCCAAATAATGGCAATTGCAGCGACATCGCATAGCATGGGCACCGCCATTTTGTCCGGAAACTTGGCAAAGAATGACGTTTTCGCGGACAACTCCATCGTGTACCCGGTACTCCTTTTGTAGTGTCATCCAACTTGTTGAGATCCTAAGATAATTTATGGCAGGATGACGACATTCAGTGCAAAATGTCGTCATCCCGTGATAATTATCTCAGGAAGACATCTAGAATGTAGGATGACACAATTTTTCACTGAATATGTCGTCATCCTGATGCGATTATCTCAACAAGTTGGATGGTACTTCCAGAGCTCCGTAGCACTGCAAAAGGAGTACACGAAGGAGTTGTCCGCGCAAACGTCATTCTTTGCCCAGTTTCCGGACAAAATGGTGGCGCCCATGAGCCATTTTTTGTGAAGTACGTATCCGATTTTCAGCGGGTCAAATTCCTTGTTATTTGTATAAAAATTATGTACGAGTTACACTTGTTCAGCAAGTTTCAGCACAATGTCTCTTGTTTCTTGGGTGTAATTCCCCTTTAAAGACAGATTACATGATTGGAATTATTTTAAGAACAAGAACAACAGTACAGCCTCACATAACTAAAGAATAATGTTGATAAACTGCCTTGTAGAAATTTCAGCCACATAGATGCAGTAATACTTCAGAAATACTTAAAAATCCATAGCATGCATGGTTTTTGTGTTAAATGAATCATAAAAAAAAAATAAAGGCACCTTCAGCTGGCAATTTCTCCCACAGAGGTACCGTTTTACACGGAAGAAAAATAATGTGTTGTTTGTTACCACTAGTTGCTATCAACACTTTTAGTGGGGTTATTCTTGTCAAATCATGAAGTAAAATTTTGAGTCACTGCCCTTTGAAATATGAACATCTATAAACTTAAAGGCCCAGTGTATCATTTGCAATGACCTCAAAAAGTAATCAACGAGTTTACAGGGGAAAAGTTCTGAAAGTAAAGATTGAATTAATAGTACTACCCAATGAAAGGTTTCCGCTCAAAATGATATAATTTTACCAGAAAATAATCCGTAAAGATGAAATTATTTAGATCGTTTGCAAACGATTTACTTATTTTTGGTTCGCATCTACGCGGTCCAAAATGCATGGGCGCTGCGTGTGCGTGTTCCAACGCGATGCATTTTTATGGATCGCGCGCACACGCAGTATATGATGTGCGCCACAGAGTGCATGATGCAAGCCACATAGTACCCGATCAACTGAGAACGAATATTTGAAACACCCCGCCAAGACCAGGAAAACGCATATGGATTTTCTTTTTTTTTTTAAACGTGGTACATTTGACAAAGCTGAAATTTCTTTGGATGAGTTTGTTGATGTCTTTCTATTGATTTATAATGGTTTTATTCGCAGAATCGCTCAAAAACAGATCATCTACAGGGCCTTTAAATTTATATAAAACGTTTAGTACTGTTTTGGTAAAATTCCCTGAAAATTTAGACCAATCATACATGTAACACAGCTTTATGTTCTCTTCGTATTGCAGGCTCGTTTTCTACCGATCTTTCTGCGTACTCGCGGCATGTCCCTCACCAGTCTCGGCTTTTTCAAGATTCTACTCTTTCCGTGGATGTTGAAGGTCCTCTGGAGTCCATGGCTAGACTGCTACGGCACCAGACGCAAATGCGTAATCTGGAGTCTCGTTGCCATGACAACAATATGCGGTGCCGCGTCGTGCATCTCACCGGATCAAACTGTGGCTCTATGTATCGTTCTCGCGTTGCTAAATTTAGCAGCGTCAACACAAGATATTGCGGTTGACGGTATAGCCATAGAGATACTCAGTGATTCGGAACTCGGAGCCGGAAACACGGTCCAAGTTGTCGGCTACAAAATCGGGTCTATCCTTGGGGGTGGGGCTCTGGTCTGGCTCATTGAGTTCACGGAGTGGGCGGGACTATGTATTATGCTGTCCTTGTTTTACGCTGTTACGGTCATAGTTGTGATGCATTTGGATGAACTTAAACGGTGCAGTACAAATGAGGAACACTGTGTAACCAATAGCAGGAAATCACAATGCCAGGAAAATGAGAGAACTCAAAGTGGATGTGATCCAAAGTTGTCCATCGGCGATATTTTTGGGCAAGTTATGAGCACTCCTCATACGAAGTGGATGATGTTCTTAGTTGTATTCTATAAATTAGGTAAGAAGATGTCCTGTTCTTTGTCATATTTTATCCTAACTTGGGATGAGAGAAAAATCGTAAGGGCCTTATCGGGATTCGAACCCGAGACCTCTGACTCACCGGGCAGATGCTCTACCAGCTGAGCTATAAGGCACAGTTGGTATACTACCTCAGGTTTTCCCTATGGACCCAATTATTCTCGGTGTTGCATGGTAGCGCAACTGGGCAAAGTAATGAACACAATTACATCTAGTGTGGTGCCTGATCACCAGCATTGAAATGAAACAACCAAACTTGGGATGAGAGAAAAATCGTAAGGGCCTTATCGGGATTAGGGCTTTATTATCTGTGCATTATAGCTGGGCTGTGCATTTGAGGAAAATAAAGGAAAAACCTGTTCAAATTCTAACATGTCAGTGGTTCTTCCTTAGGTGAGCAAGGTGCCGTGAGCATGTTTCCTCTCTACCTAGTAGATCATGGGATGCCTGCCAGAGAGGTTGGGATCATGACCGGGGTCATAGGTCAAGGGTTATCCATAGCAGGGTCACTAGCTGGAGGATGGGTGCTCTCAAATCCAAAAATAAGGTATGTATATGAGATGGGGGTGCACAGACCCCCATTAAAAAAGTCAACTCCTTCTAGAGCCTGCTGACGAGCCTGTCTTTAACAGGCTGTTTAGCAATAACTGTCGGTTATTTCACCTGTTTTTATGGGCATTGCCAAGCTTAGGAAATATCGTTTTGGAAATACATGTGTCCCATGCGTAATGCTTTCTGCGTCAACCAGAGAATGTCCCATGTACAACACCACTTTTGCTTATTTGTCACTTTGATGCCTATTATCTGAAGAAGAAAAAAATGACCTAGATGAAAAATACTTAAACATTGCTACTTATTAGATGGTGTACTAGTTTAAAATCTGTAGAGTTATGGTTATTTAAAGTCACTTAAAATTTTGAAATTCTGGTTGACAGATATTTTGTTATTTTGAAACACCGCTTATTAGCATGAGCTGTTTTTGTAAAGCCTAATGTTCTACACAAAAAGCTATCATCTGTTTTGTTCATATGCACTCATTTTCTACATCAGTATTTTCAGATACCCGTTATCTTATTTACATCGCTTTGTTCGACGAAGATCCCAAAAATACTGTCCATGGGGAGAAAACAGGAAATTTGCAATCTCCAATTTGGATGTGAAAGCAAAAAGTTTGGTGTAATGACTGCACTAGTTGCCGGAAATTTAGTTTACAAAACATTAGTGGTTTTTGACGATATCCTTTGAAATAAGTGGATTGAGAGCACAACATTTCAGAATGGTAATGAGAAAAATATGACAAATGATACGCTATCAAAATCCCAACACCCTTGGGAAAAATGGGGCAACTAAAAAATTGTGATCCGGACACGCTCCTTTAAAGGCCCAGTGGATCATTTGCAATGACCCCAAAACGTAATCGACGAGTTTACAGGGGAAAAGTTCTGAAAGTAAAGATTGAATTAATAGCAACTATCCAATGAAAGGTTTTCGCTCAAAATTATATAATTTTACCAGAAAATAATCCGTAAAGATGAAATTATTTAGATCGTTTGCAAACGATTTACTTATTTTTTGTTCGCATCTACGCGGTCCAAAATGCATGGGCGCTGTGTACTCCGTGTGCGTGTTCTATAACGCGATGCATTTTTATGGATCGCGCGCACACGCAGTATGTGCGCCACAGAGTGCATGACGCAAGCCACATAGTACCCGATCAACTGAGAACGAATATTTGAAACACCCCGCCAAGACCAGGAAAATGCATACGGATTTTCATTGTTTTTTTAAACGTGGTACATTTGACAAAGCTGAAATTCCTTCGGATGAGTTTGTTGATGTCTTTCTTTTGATTTATAGTGGTTTTATTCGCAGAATCGCTCAAAAACAGATCATCTACAGGGCCTTTAAACACACCTTAAACAACTGACAGGTCTTCATGGGCCTTCACCGTTGATACGTTCACCAGACCAAAATGCATCTAACGTTTCGCGGTAACTACCATGTTGTCATATGCATATTTCATCTTCATTCCTTCCACAGTTTAACACCTTCAGTCTTCCTCCCATACCTTTTAAAACTGCGCATCATCCCCATTGTGCTTCAGGCTGCCATAATCTGTTGCGATTACTCAGATACAAGAGTACCACATGGTGAGTAGTGCAATAACATTGACTTAGCTACCAGTCTGAGACCTGTTTTTTTGTTTTTTTTATAGCCGGCTATCCAACTCGGTCAGTTTTAGCTTACCCTCTGTTTACACTTGATCTCGAGCTCGGGGTCGAACACCGAGCTCGGGATCAGCCCCGGATCACAAACTGAGTGTAAACGCTCTCGGAACCAAATTGGCCCCAGATCAGACCCCGAGTTTTCGGTCTCGCGTTGGCGGAGGGTTCGATCCCGAGCTCGGGATCAGTTTGCGGTTAGATAAGCAATTAATCTTTATCGCAACCTGCCACATCCGCTCCACAGCCGTAGCGGGGGAAAGCCCGCGAAATTCAAGTGGCCTTGTACACTGTACATGCACAACCTATGCACACATTGATCAGTACATGCACACACAGAGCATGACCTTTGACTGCAACTTCTGGCCCCACACTCGAGATCAACTACAGAATGTAAACGCGGCACTCAGGATCATTGCGGTTAACACTGACGCATTCTTATCAGGGGACCAATCTTGATCCCGAGCTCGGGACCAGTGTAAACACGGTGTAAGTCACTGGTTTAGCCATTTGAAATAAGGGGCCGTCCAACATTTTCACAGTTGTACACAGAGTAGTATTTTTCAAGACCCCCCTCCCTCCCCCCCCAAATACTATAGGATTTCCCATCTATTTTAGCACTTCTATCAAGTAAATTCCCTAGAACGATTAATTCCATTGGTGACTTGTCTAAATTGAAATCGAGAAGTGAGCTTGTCGCTGTTGGGGGACAAAATTAAGGTATTGTTCTACATGTATATGGATATACCGCTAAATATATAAAAGTGCTAAAATAAGCAGGAAATCATATACTTATCAACATTTTTTGTGACTACCATGAAATGTCAACATTTTACAGTGCATGTAAAATTCATACGCGGCCCAGTAGTCCGGCAGCCAAACCCAGATTTTGGGCCTAACCTTGTTTTGGGGTCTATAGTTTTTTTTTCAACGGATTATGATAGTCTAGACCCTCTGTTTGAAATATCTGAAAACTGTTACTCTGTCAGCCGTATTGAGCAATTTTTATTTCGACCAAAAACAAATTGGCCGCCAAATTGTGTTTTTTTTGCTAATAAAAGCACCAATTGCTCTGTTATAGTGTGGCTGTAATGCTTTAGAATTGTTAAAAAGGTCACAGAAAGACAACATTTCATACAGAGGTATCCAATAGCCTCACAAGAAATATGGATTATACCAATATCAAATTTTAATACAGTTGCCATGGCAACCATTTGTCAAAATGGCCACCCATCCCATTAAAATGATATCAAAGTGGCCTGTATTGAGATCAAATTTACAAGATAGGTATAAGAATAGTTGTAGAGTCATCTACTTCAAATTCAGAGATGTATTGTGGTGTATTGTGAACAATTAACAGCACATGGAGTGTGTGTAACAGTAGTTAAGTCACGCTGGCTAGTATTCTTTTTACGACCACAAAAAGAAATCCGCGGCAAATCCACGCTCAATAAAATACCAAAACACAATGGAAATTCCTGGTGTTGCCCTGCAGATACCGCCTGGAATGTCTGTGTTCCCCCTGGAATGTCCGTGTTCCCCCTGGAATGTCCGTGTTCCCCCTCGAATGTCCGTGTTCCCCCTCGAATGTCTGTGTTCCCCCTCGAATGTCTGTGTTCCCCCTGGAATGGCTGCGTTCCCCTGGAATGTCTGTGTTCCCCCTGGAATGTCTGTGTTCCCCCCTGGAACAGTGGCTGTGTTCCCCCTGGAATGTCTGCGTTCCCCTGGAATGTCTGTGTTCCCCCTGGAATGTCTGTGTTCCCCCCTGGAATGGCTGTGTTCTCCTGGAATGTCTGCGTTCCCCTGGAATGTCTGCGTTCCCCCTGGAATGTCTGTGTTCCCCCCTGGAACAGTGGCTGTGTTCCCCTGGAATGGCTGCGTTCCCCTGGAATGTCTGCGTTCCCCCTGGAATGTCTGCGTTCCCCCTGGAATGTCTGCGTTCCCCCTGGAATGTCTGTGTTCCCCCCTGGAACAGTGGCTGTGTTCCCCTGGAATGTCTGCGTTCCCCCTGGAATGTCTGCGTTCCCCCTGGAATGTCTGTGTTCCCCCTGGAATGTCTACGTTACGCCTGGAATTTCTTTTGTGTTAATGAGCGTATAAATTTCTTCTTATGGTCGCAAAAAGAATACTATAGCCAGCGCGACTTAATACCCTTTTTTCGCAGAGCGGGTCACATATCAGCAAACATAAAGAACTATCGCAGTGTCAATTACAAATGGTATCAGCAGATATTTTTTTTAGTTTCATCCATTTAAGTTTTCAAGTAATATCGTTAACATTTCATGTTGTAAAGCCAAAGTGCGTTGTTGTTAAGCATGTGATATAAAGTATCACACATTATCAAGTGAATAATAACCTATTTGTTCTATGAAAATATACAGTATACATTAGAAAAAATACTGGAAACTAACACATTGAGGGAAATAATAACGAAATGAGTTGCAATATTAAAAGAAAACCAGTGAAGAGACTAATTTACCATTAATAACATAACAATAATAAGATTGTATTATTTATTTAAGAACCAAGGCACTAGCAATATAACCTACTTTACTGAAAAACTTTCATCCTTGCCTGTGGGACTCAGAGATTTTATTTTTATTATTCTTTATAGAGAAGAGAGTATTGCACTACAATGGTTAGAAAGTTATATTTATGGCACTTCAGATCCCTCTGATAAATGACTATTAATGCCTTCAGTTCATAAATTGACATGTGGCCGCCGTATACATGATATAGACAATGCTGGCGCCATATTGAATATGCAAATTAAGTTATCTGAGATCGTGTATAACATCAGGTTTGTTTTAGACATTTGCCTTTGAGAAATAAATGCAAATTATTTGGTTATCATACGCAAATG
Organism: Henricia sp. BOLD:AAB3569; assembly: GCA_037783545.1. Classification (NCBI taxonomy): domain Eukaryota; kingdom Metazoa; phylum Echinodermata; class Asteroidea; order Spinulosida; family Echinasteridae; genus Henricia; species Henricia sp. BOLD:AAB3569. The sequence goes on along the minus strand of JBBELK010000346.1, from coordinate 1,063,287 downwards.
TACTCTTAAAATGATTATTTTCTTTCAAAAACCAGGTTTTTAGCGGCCATTTTGTTTTTTGCCTATATCTAAAATTGCTCAATACCAACAGAGTAACAGTTTTATGTTTGGTCAATTTGGGTATCTCAGGAACCATAATCCATTTTAAAAAAAACTATAGACCCCAAAACAAGGTTGAGCCTGGTGGCTGCCGGACTACAGGTCTAACCCCCATCTCCTCCCCTCCACTTTCGTAGAACTGAGAATGTTGACAACTTTGGACGGCCCCTAAACCAGTCTACCTAAAGTACTATAGCTGCTAGTCACTAGCTGGAAGAAGCACATACATATACCCATGAGAATTGACACTGCCAGCTGCTCTCGTAATTTTGAGTTATACTCGGGTACTGTAAAAGCTGAAATATTCGCGGTGGTTTTATTTTCGCGCATTTCGCGCACCAAACAGAGCCCACGAAAATAACAACCCACGAAAATATCGTTTGCAACAATTGGGGCGATCCAAATTTCCATCCGCGAAAATAACAACTCGCGAAAATGTCAGTGATGTTGAAATGCGCGAAAATATCTGTACGCGAAAATATTGGCTTTTACAGTAATTCACAAACAAACGTCCTCATGAAGCCACTTAAAGGCACAGGCTCGTCAGCAATGCGCGCGCGCCAAATTCGTGCCACGAAATACGCAGTTTTGTAGCAAAGGCATAGAGCTGCGTATTTCGTGGCACGAATTTGGCACGCGCGCATTGCTGACGAGCCTGCGCCTTTAATGGTGCGTGTGCTTACACAGCCAGTTTTTAATGATTACACGAATGTCATACATTGCGTCCAATTTGCATTCAGGCATTCAAATTTTGTTTAATTTATCCGCTTTGAAGAAAGTGTTTAATACCAGCTGGCCTTTAAGACTACCCATGTGACGTGCTCTCGACCAATGGTAATGCAGGAATTTGAGATAAAGAGATTTGTGTTGTCAAGAATTAACCATATTGAATTTCACCCTTTTTGACCAGGTATCGGCCTTGCGGCCCTGTGTCTGCTCCAGCTGATAGGGGGAGCTATCACCACCTCTATCTTCACGCTGATGATGCAATGCTCCCAGCATGCACCACGGCACATCCAGGCAACGCATTATACAGCCTTAGCAACCCTTGAAGTCATTGGCAAGTTGATGTTTGCGTCAGTGGCTGGCTGGCTAGTTGACTGGCTTGGATATGCCACTATGTTTTGGGTGTTTGTGAGTCTGTCTGTGGGGATTTTTACAATGTTTAGACCTTGGGTACAGAAGAGCTTGTTATGACAAGCTTGTACATTATGGAAAGATATTTCTTTTTAAATTGGCGCAACAATAGTGTGATAATGTCCTATCTACCCGCTTTCCGATTTTATATCACACTTTGCGCACTGCACCCCTTAGGTGAAATGATTTGTACTGCAAAAGTGACAAATCAGGTTTCCCAGCCCACGTTTTGCTTGAAGACAAATTTATTATCCCATTTGCAGGATGTTGATTTGGCAACAAATATCAATATCTGGTACAATCGTATGATTTTATTCATAGATCGACATCATTTATACAACAAAATTTACTCTTCAACAGACCTTTGAAAGCTACACGTTTATTAAATATTCAGACTTACCAGTCCTTGGTAAGAACAGAAGTTGACGTATACATTTTTGAAAATTTCGGCGGGGAATTCGGCCTGTAACTACGAACAGTGTCTAACGGGTGTTTATCTCTGTGCGCGCTAAACGCCTGCAAAACTACCCCATACCCATTGTTCGTTAAAGACAGGCATTTAATATGGCGGATTATTTTGTCTGCGTGTAACAATGAAACTGCTTCGTAGTGGATGACTTAAGTTAAGCGCACATTTTATACGGTCTTTATCTGATTTGTACGCGTACAACAGAAAAACACCTTTCGTAGTTACAGTCCTAAATGTTTACAAATTTATGGTACTAAAGATTTAGGGTATGGCAATAAAGTGTGCATGCTGCACTTAGCTGAAACTGGGTTTGTTTTAATTATTGATTGCTTTTCCATCCACCATGTTGGTGGGCATTTTTCATGATCCACGTGATTCGAGTATTAACCGGCAAAACGAGCAAGAAAAGCGCATTGGTTGCACTTACCTCTGTTGCTTGACCTTGCTTTATGTTGTTGCGCCATGGCTGTTGTATCGAGAAAGAATTAAAACGCATTTCTCCAGGCTAACAATCGCGATCAACTAAAAGCACTTTTGTTTTTACAAGCCGAGTGCATGCTCAATAATTTGAACGTATCACAACGCCCGTGTGCGGCATCTTCGAATGAAAATACGCTGGTGAGTATTTTTTATGCGTGTTCATGTGCGTCTATTGGGGCGCGCGTGTATACGCGCGTGACTGTTGCCCACCACACATTCCCGGATGTTCTACGTCATCGAAAGCAATCAATATGCCCTTGGCACTGGCGTGTATGCTTGCACTACTCACAATAAGTCAGAGATATTGTGGGGTGAATATGATTCGACAATTGTATTTGCATGACAGACCTTGTCACAGGAAAAGGTAAAAGAAAAATTCCAAAATTGACAACATACATATGGGTCTTTCCACAGTAAAGGGGGCATTTTGGCAACACAGACCATATTTTCGAGAAAATACCTTTGTCTGGTCTCAAAATAAAAGAAATAAGTTTAAGTTGTTCTGAAGAGATAACTTAGGCACAAAAAGGTTACAAATAGTGTGACAACATGCCTTTCTAAAAACCCTGTGTTCAAATTTCCAATATACGCTCGTAACCGGGACGGACACTTTTGTTACATTTTAGGCCATCCCGTTTACGAGTGTATATTGGAAATTTGTACACAGGGTTTTTTATAGAAAGGCATGTTGTCACTATTTGTAACTCTTTTGGGGCCTAAGTTATCTCTTCAGAACAACTGAAACTTATTTCTTTTATTTTGAGACCAGACAAAGTTCCTAGAAAATATGGTCTGTGTTGCCAAAATGCCCCCTTTACCGTGGAAAGACTCGCATATCAATATCCCTAACCTTTTGCGAGTAGTGAAGATGAATCTAAGCCAAATTGGCGTCCTTAAGGGCCGTGAACAGGGTTTTTATCACTTAAATTGATAGTTTTCAATTTTTACAACCAACTTCTGTTTAGAAAATTGAATCACAATTCTTAAAGGAGCTTGTCCAGAGTTTGTGAGAAAATGCATTTCGTTCTAACCTGACAATCATATAAAATACCTCCCCAACATACTATCCATTTTGCTTCTGATGTGGAAGCAAAAAGGTGGGTGTAGTCACTGCATTGCTTTATGGAACGGATAAATTAGTTTTACAGGGGTCGAAATTAACACTGGTCCTGTGGTCCGAGATCAGTAAAAAATCAGAAGGACCACTAGATCTCTCAAAGACGCTGGACCAGTGAAAACATTTTACTGACTCGTAGAAACATTCTTTGATGCCCAATTCACAGTAAACATTTCTTACTCAATGCGAACAATTCTTGGTTACCACAAACAATTCCTGATCGCTTTAGACATTTTCAGATAACTACATTTCTTTCTCCGATCTCTCCAGACATGCCCCAGTGTTGTATCAAATAGCAATCCCATCTATCCTGCACTCAATGACCTTAAACCAGAATGTGTTGCAGTATCTCGGTGCCATTTTGAAGTGGACCACCAAATTTTTAGCAGGACCAGTACTTTCTCCTTTTTACTGGTTCGTCTGACCAGCATGAAATTCAGGTTAATTTCGACCCCCGAGTTCATAAAACATCGGTGGATAAATTAGTTCACAAAACATTGGTGGTTTTTCGACAATATCCTTAAAAATATACGGATTGAGAAATTTCAGAATGGTAATGAGAAAAATATGACAATTGATATGGTATCAAAATCGCAACACCCATGGAGAAATGAGGGTTTAACCAATGTTAAGTGGAATCAGAATCCATTCCATAAATGTTAGAAACACCCAAGCCTACTTCACACCTCGACATGTGTACCTTTGCTATTGCAACACCCATGGAGAAATGAGGGTTTAACAAATGTGATCCGGACACGCTCCTTTAAGTGGAATCAGAATCGATTCCAAAAATGTTAGAAACACCCAAGCCTACTTCACACCTCGACATGTGTACCTTTGCTATTGCAACACCCATGGAGAAATGAGGGTTTAACAAATGTGATCCGGACACGCTCCTTTAAGTGGAATCAGAATCGATTCCATAAATGTTAGAAACACCCAAGCCTACTTCACACCTCGACATGTGTGCCTTTGCTGTTAGCACTCTGAAAGACCTTAATAGGTTTAATAGGTTTAATTTTCCTCCCAGCCCATCCACCTTTCCTGTGCCATAGGCCACTGGCCGGCCGCCAACCGAGCCATCGATTACGACCAGCTTTACCTGTAGTAGTTAGAGGGATAAAAAGTCATGTGTCAACATAGGCTACTAACTAGCCGGTGTATTTATTTATTTACCACATCCAACAGCGGAGGGACCGCCAATTACAGGAATGGGAGCAAGTGTGGTTGAGTGCCTTGCTCAAGGGCACAGGTGCCACAACCCGTCGCGGCCCAGAATCGAACCTACATTCTAGTACAGGAACTTAAGTTCGACGCACTAGACCGCTCGGCCATAACACCCCATATGATGCCACATATGATGAGTATAACTTTAACATTTGGAAAATCGCTTTGTTTGACGAAGATTTGATAATGATTAGACAAGGAGATTTCCTAATGTGAACAGACGCTTCTTCATTCAACAATAAGTAGAATATCTTTGTTTGATAAAGCAAAAAACATGTAGTTTCATTCAACGAACTAAAATCGTAATAAGAACGGTCCCATTAATCAACGAAGCAATTTAGCAGCCTTGGTCATACATGCATATCCAGTGTGAAGTGTCTAAGGGCCAGCGAATCATGTTTGGCGACTTTACAACTAGTTTTGGAATGACTCGGCCGTACTTCTGGGGCAGATTGCAATATGCAGTCTAAGACCGGTCTATAGGCTTAGCCGGCTAACGCGGCATCCACTAAGACCGCGCTTGCAATATCGTTGTCTTAAAGTTAGACCAGTCTTAAAATTGAAGACCACGGCGAGCAGGCTATAATTTTTGGACACCGCGCTACATCTTGTAATCTTGCATGAAAAAAGACGAACAAAACGCACATAGTGCCCATTAGAGCCTTTTTAGTGCTATTTTATAACTTTCGCGGTCAGTTTCTCTGCAAAAACTGCACCACACACGCGTCATCAAGTGGCTTCGTGAAATCACGCAAGGATAGCCAGCTGCGTCACTTTCCGTTTAGATGTGTGTTTTTCGGCTGGCGCAGCCAAACTTCAGTTAGACTGGTTTATTGCAATGGGCTAAACCAGCGACTAAGCCGAGACTGGCTAAGCTGGATAGCCGGCTATAAAAGACCGGTCTCAGACCAGTGGCTAAGTCGATTTTATTGCAATCCGCCCCTGAAGTGTTTTTAGAGGGGAAAACGGATTATTTTAGTCCGGGTGGCCAAGTCTTTTGTTCGGGCAGCAAATTTTTTTCCGGGCACTTCTGATTATTTAGTCTTGGCATCACGCCCGGACAAAACAGCTAGTGGAGAACCCTGAGTACACGTGCCTTGAAATACTTCTTCGACCAATAGAGGGCCATAACTAGCCTTTATGCACAAAAACATTAAGTGTGGAACCACCGCAAAAACAGTGTCACTCGACCTCATCTATACTACTCACCGATAGGCGTCTTATTGTGGTTTTCATTGGACACTCGGCCCACTGTCGCCATACATCGCTCACTAACGCTAATCTGCCGTTTAGAAGGCAGTTGGAGGATCACCTGACCACCGGTCTTGCGTAGCAGTTGCGCGTTGGTACCAGCCGCTCGTGCGTAGCACCCCCCTTCACCTTCTAACACCTCAACACTGTGTACTAGGCTACCAATAGGCAGGGCTCCTAGTGGGTATGCGTCTCCTTCATTTGCAGCAACTGTGGACGAGTCAGGGAACAAGCATTAATTTAAGAAATGTTAAGTGATATTAGTGGAGGGACGTGGTCTAGTGGAGAGCACGTTGACATTCAGGTGATTAAGTCCTTGATTTGAAGCCTGGTCAATGCTATCACGTTGTGTCCTTATACAAGACACTTTACTCCACATTGTCTCTCTCCACCCAGGTGCACAAATAGTCCAGTCAATCTAAGCATTTTTTTGGCTCAACCCACCACTAATTGCAACAGAATTTTTTTAACTGGTATGCATTTTAGTAAAGTCTCCTGAACACCATACTAAAAGTCTACCAAAATATATTTGGTGGAAAAGTGTCAAATTTGCATAATATGCAAATTACATGCTTCCAAATAGGAAAAATTATGTTTCACTATAACTATATATGTAGGTACCCAATCAAAGCACATGAAATGTCTAAACCTATGTTTGCATGGTCACAGTACACGATAAACATGTTTCTGAATTGATAGTGTGAACACAAATATGCAAATTATGCAAATTATCTGCCGCCATTAGGAAAAATTAAATTTGTCACTGTAACTTTATATGTAGGTACCCAATCAAAGCACATGAAGCGTCTAAACCTATGTTCGCATGGTCACAGTACACGATAAACATGTTTCTGAATTGATAGTGTGAACACAAATATGCAAATTATGCAAATTAGCGGCCACCATTAGGGAAAACAAATTTACACTGTATTTTCGTACGCAAGTATCTACTCAAAACGATTTACATGTATTTGTGTGATGTACCCATGATTTTATGGCCAGAGAACATAAACACGTTTCTCAATTCATATGGTTAAGATAAATATGCAAATTAGGTACCGAAATTGTTAAAAAGGTGTTTTTCACCAAAAAATATCTAAACCCTGCTTTTCCTGGTCAGGAAAATGAAGATAAGCACACTTCTACAATAATCCATTTTATGACTGTTTGGTAAAATACATAATTCACAGTCGTACGCTTTGGTAGCGACCTGAACCATTCCCACAGAGCATGAAAAGGTAACTTTCAACCAATGAAAAGCCAAGAGGGGACGAATGTATCTGTCTGGCGCAACAGTTGTGTCAACCCACCGCCCACCATCACCCCTTCTCCGCCTTTGATAATAATTTATGTAAATATTCTTGTGTGGTTTTTAATTCAATTTGATTGGTAATGTATGGCAGAAATTTGCATAGAAGAGACGGACAGTGCCTAAATTATAAATAGTCTTTGTAAAACGTTCAAGCAGTGGAAAGGCAGACTGTTGTTGAACGAGAGTTTACTGTAAATGCCTGATTTAAGTAACTGAGGCATTATTCAATGTTAAATATAATGTTTTGCAAACACAATCTGATAAGGGCTAGCATTCCAACAATATGTGCCAGCGGTGTATAGACTGTATCGAATAGCCGCCATCTTGTAGGGCAGTTTCTTTGTTCATTGAGGACTTGCGTGGTTGCACGTATTATGCTTAAATTGTTGAACAGTTTAAATAACAAAAGGTGCCCCACAAGATGGTAGCTATTCGATACGGTCTACACCCAGCACGATATGTGGCAAAGGAACTTCCCCCAACGCCCCTATACCTAAACACTCTTCCCTTTTGTTAACGCACCACCCCCAAACCCACCCCACCCCCCTAAAAGCTGAAAGGAATTCTTTTGAAATTCCTTGGATGTTTGAGACACAATGGGGGAACAATGGAAGAGGGAGTGAGGGTACCCAATGCCACATATTGTGCTGCATATACAGCGGTGGACCTGAATAGGGTGGAAAACATCCCCAGCACTGTAGGCAGGCGTGCTGAAACACAACTTCTGGGGCGTTTTCTTGAGGCCAGCATGTCCTTTTTGTAAAAGATATGCACGCTTGTACCAAGCGTGCCAAGCACTTGAGGCAAGCTACAGTACGATATGTGACAGAGGACAACTCCCCCTTCCATTTTCCCCATTAGGTCTCAAACATCCAAGGGGGTTTAAATAAATTTCAGGTTTTAAAGGGGGTGGCGCGGGGTGGTGGTGGGTGTTGGTACGCTAACCAAATGGAAGAGTGTGTTGAGGTATAGGGGCGGAAGGGGGGGAGTGGTCCCTTTGTCACATATCGTGCTGGGTGTAAAGTTATTTTTTTCTGTGGCAAGGATGCCAAGGGCTTTGTTTGTGGCAAGCATCCAAGTACCTTTTGGGGCAAGCGTGCCCTCTTTTGTGACAAATATGCAAGGACCTTTGTGGCAGGAATACCGAACAATTTTTGACAAGATGCTTCTGTGGTAAATAAGCCAATGGCTTTGTTTGTGGAAAGAGTACCATTTACTCTTGGGGCAAGCGTGCCTTCAGTGTGGCAAGCGTGCCAAGTACTTTTGAAGCAAGCGTGCATGCCTTCTTTGTGGCAAATATGTCAAGGACTTTGTGGCAAGTGTCCCAATTACTTTGTGCCAAATGTGCAAAGGACTTTGCAGCAAGTGTGCCAGGTACTTTGTGGCAAGTGTGCCATGTACTTTGCGGCAAGTGTGCCAGGTACTTTGCGGCAAGTGTGCCAGGTACTTTGCGGCAAGTGTGCCAGGTACTTTGCGGCAAGTGTGCCAGTTACTTTGTGGCAAGTGTGCCAAGTACTTTTGGCAAGTGCGAGCCAAGTATTTTGTGGCAAGTGTGCCCTCTCCTTCTGTGGCAAGTGTGCCAACGACACTGCAGGCATGCGTGCCCGTTTAACACTTTGCGGACATGTTTTCTGTTGCCGAAAATTAGTCCAACAACCAACACATGGTATTTAGGCAAGCTTCAGTGCAAGGCCGAGGCTAGAGCTGTTGGCTGACTTCAAGGGGTTGACTGGAGTAAATTTCTATTTAATGGACTTATAAAATGACCTTGTTTAATTTCTTATTTTTCTATTAGCAATTTGTATGTCTTTTATATTCATATTTAAATATTTGTTATTCAGGTAAATGTTATACTGTATTTATATTTTTAAAAATATAATTTGACCCTAAAACCACAAAATGAATTTCATAAATTTGGAATCCGACGTATACGAGTCACTCCATGAACATTGGGTTTAATCACTCAATTTTTCTTTTCATTTTTTTTGTTACAGTGACGGCAGCTAATTTTTATAATTTGCATATTTGTCAGCTAATTTGCATAATTGAAAAAGATGTTACACTTAATTGAAAAAGTTGTTTATCATGTTCTCTGGCCATGGCCATAAAAACGTAATTTACACATGTACATCGCTTTGAACAGATACCTACGTACAAAGTTGTATTGTAAAACGGTTTTCCTAATGGTGGCCGCTAATTTGCATATTTGTGTTCACACTATTAATTCAGAAACATGTTTATCGTGTACAGTGACCATGCAAACAAAGGTTTAGACACTTTATGTGCTTTTATTGGGCACCTAGATATAAAGTTACATTGAAAAGAATAATTTTCCTAATGGCGGCAGGTAATTTGCATATTATGCAAATTTGACACCTTTCCACCAAATATATTTAGGTAGACTTTTAGTATGATGTTCAGGAGACTTTACTATTAAAAATGCATAGCACTTACAGAAATTCTGTTGCAATTAGTGGTGGGTGAAACCCTAATTTGACTGGACTAAAATAGGTACCACGAAGTACTAGTTGGGAAACCCAAGTGCTGGGGGTAACCTGTGACTGGCATCCCATCCAGGGGGAGTAGCAATGCTCCTAGTCACTCCATGCCATGGAAACTATTAAACAACCTGTTTGGGAAACCCAACTAACTGCTGGGGTAAACCTGTGATGGACTGGAATCCCATCCAGGGGAAGTAGCAATGCTCCTAGTCACTTTGTTCCAGGGGAAACCTTTATCCAAGGGACATATTTAAAGCAGGAAATGGAGTATGAAATGATAATTAAGATTTAATATTATTAATCGCTTGTTTATCATTGAAAACAAACACCAGTTTTTACTGGGCTTGTAAACATGTCATTTTTTGCAGTTGACCTCAGAGGTCAATCGGGAATAGCCCCTGTGGGTCTTTCTATAAATTAGGGGTCCAGCTTTGGTGTCCCCCGTTACATTTTACATCTTGTTTTTGTAAATTCAGGACACATTCTTTAAAGAGGAAGAATCCCCCTTGACGAAAATCCAGCATTTAGGCTTTTTTCGATAGTCCAAACATCCCTCTTGCCGACGTGGATTGTTATTATTTTTTAATTGTCGGTTTTAAGTGGATAAATTGCAAGCAAAAGTGCGCTTTTCGAAAATGAGATTTTCGCGATTTCTGAAACGCTCATTAGGTATTCATGATATGCGCGTGACCCCGTGACGCAATCCTGAGAAAGAGAAGTCAACACGATAGTTAGCTCCATACGTTTACACGCAAAAAACTTAGAAAACCGTCTCTTTTAGATGGTGTTTTTTGAAGAATGTTGTTGTTCCAAAAAGCCAGAGATATTCCCAGTAGCTGCGTGGTTGCATGTTTTACCAGACACTATGAAAAAAAAAGAGCAGAAAGATTTTCTTTTCTATTACCAAGAGAGAGAAAAATGAGTCGCTCATTCTATAACTTGTACGGCCGATGTCCAAACACGTGGAAACTACGCCGCAGTGGACCCGTACACAGACCGCTGTGAATGCCGTTCGTTCCGTGACAAAACCACCGGTCGGAATGCACCAGTATTTATTTACTTCAAAAGAGAGTCACTGTGAGCCACAATTTCATCGTTTTTTCACAAAACAGGTAATAGTAGATTGCTGTCATATTACATGAAGTGTTTTTCACGTTTGTATTTTGAATTACAAGGACAAAATAGGCATGATAAACATTCACTTCGTGTATTTTCCATTCAATACTGCACAGACCGTTTTGTATGTTTCTCAGGATGACGTCAACACCCTGTTGATAAACAAGCCGAGTGACCTCGAGCGTTTCAGAATTTGGGTGAAGAGGGTCGGAACTGCTTTACGTTTTAAGCAAAAGTCTGTCGATTTTTTGTGAAAAACAAGTTATGATGGTGTTGTAGACACATACACCTCCATGATAAACAGAAAAACTAAAAAAATGTGGAAGGGGGGATTCTCGCTGTTTAAATACTTTCCATCTCAAAAATGGTTTAAAAGCCATTTTAATGATTTTTGTACGAAAAATAACACATATTAGGTGTAACGGGGGACACCAAATGTCACACTTTTGGACCCCTAATTTATAGAAATACCCCTGTTCAAAATGTTGCTAAAAATTTGTTCTAAATACGGCGCAGCTTATGCGCGTCACAAAAAGAAATTTAAGCTTAAGATCCTGATGCACGTGGCAATCTGTAGACAATCACTGACCTGACATCCGCCCAATGGCGCCTGAAGTCTGTATGATATCCCCAGCCTCCATATTAACCGTAGCCAGGATCCAGCGCTTCTGGTTACCTCCAGCCACCATGGCAATATTGGCAGTCCGGCAAGGGTCATGTCGGACGAACAGCACCTTCTCCGTTAACGGTTCGCCCGTCGCGGGGCCGACGCGATGGAAGTCAATCATACGGTAGCGTCTCTTGTGGCCCCCTCCACGCCCTGTGATGGTGATTCTACCTACAGACGAACACAAAGTCGGTTATTTAGAGGCCGTCCAAAGTTGTCAACATTTTCACAGTTCTACAGAGTAGCATTTTTCAAAACAACCCCCTTTTCTCTCCCTTTCCTCAAAATACTACTTTTCAACATTTTTTGTCACTACCATGAAATGTCAAAATGTTATAGTGCATGTAAAGTCCTACACGGCCTTCAACGCCCCTCACCCCTCCTACTTTTTGTTGGACGCCCCTAACACATTTTATTCAAATTTTCTCAATTCAATACAGGAATTTCAAATAAAAAACATGCGAGTCAGTGTTCTTTTTTGTAACAATATCTGCAAATGCAAAGACATGTGACGTAACACAATGGTTCAGCATCTGAAATGAGGCTGCCAATGGAGTGAGCTGACCTCTGGGTCTGCGTGCCTCTTAAATAACTCTAGAAGTGCAGGCACTTCAGAGTAGCACACCCTGTCTCAGTGGCTCTTACGGAGGCTGGTGCAGTCATGTTGCCACAACAAGAAGAGGTCATACACATTACTGACCGATAACAAAAAAAGAAACACACATTTTTGCAAAGTACTGCCAATGTTGTGCAAATTAGCCACTACAGAGCAGCAAAATTTCACACCATTCATGTGAAGCATTGTAAATTTCATCTGTACCAATAGACCTTATGCATGGCGGCCATGACAGAGGGCAGGTTTTTATATTCAAATGTGACAATAGACCCACAAAGTGCCTACTCGTGCATGACACACTGTGACAATGTGACTGCCCTTTATCATGGCCGCCGTGCATAAGGTCTATTAGCCTTCTGCGTGTAACATTTGCACAATGGCCGGCACCCCGAATTCTTCACTTCCAAATGGAGGCGCACTTTAGAAAATCACATACCATGCTGTTGTTGCTACGTGGTGCACGCCATTGCCTAGAAATCAACAGTGTGGTTGCTTTTTGCCATTCTCTCTATGGTTAACACGGTATTGATTCTGCACCACATAGCAACAAAAATTCAGTCTGGTCACGTGGATACTACGTGTGCATGTGAAAGAAAGTGCTTCAGGCTAATTGTCTCGGCTTATGACCTTGTGTCTCAAAAGTAGGCGTCCATTTCATTTTTTTGTTGCCTCCTCGATCTTTCAAGGTTTTCAGTCAAAATTTTTGAATGAATTCCATTGGGTGTGGGTGAAAAACGGACCCTCCGGATCCTTCCAGATCTTCCGGATCTTTTTCAAAAATGGCTATTTAACGAACAGAAAGTGCCTAGTTTGACTTCTTAATACGCTTACATACCTTTTTTTTAAAGATCCAACTTGGGAAAAAACCAATTTCTTTTTTCTCAGTGTCCTGCACTTCCTACGCCTATCTCTTCGAGAATTTCACTTTGTGGAAAGTCGATGTGGTGTATGATTACAAATTTATGCAATACATGGTGGTAAAAGGTATGTAAGCGTAATTAGAAGTCAAACTAGGTACTTTCTGTTCGTGAAATATCAATTTTTAACAAAGATCCGGAAGGTCCGACTTTCACAAACTGCCAATTCCATTCACTGGTCGCCACTATTTTTCCTTAAATGATTCAATAAACACCTAAAAGTGATCAAATTTTAAAGGGAAGTGAATTTAGGAGTGACAACCATTCGGCAATTTCCTGCAAAATACTTAAAGGGCCTGTGACATGCTAAACAACTTTGTGCCTAAGCTTTGCTTCATAATGACGGATAACTTGTTCAGCAAGACATACTATTGTTCGTTTGGATGTAAAATCAATAAAAGGTGGCCTTTTTCAACTTTGAAGATTTCACTGCAATAAATCACAGACAGAGGGCGCTGTTTTGAGTGCATCACATAAGGAAGACAGAAGGGAAAAATTAAGAAAAAACATAAGACTTCAAGTTGGACTTGTGGCAAATTGCTGCAGTTTCTACCCCCAGTTTTGTCATGGCTTACAGCAGGCAACATGTAAAACAAACTCAAACAGCCATGGATTACAAAAGTTTCAGGAAAATTTAGAAAAAAGTTGAATCTTTTGTGCACAGTTGAATGTGATTTTCCTGTGTTTGCCTCTTGTGACATAGTGACCTTGGTCATGAATATGCATATTCGCATTAGCATAAAAACTAAAAACCTTTGTTTTAACCCCCAAAGCAAGCTCCAAATAGGATTGTTATGACTTTAACCGAGTAGAGTGGTTTTAAAGCATAGATTTCATTGATAAAAATCCTAAATAAGGGGCACTTTAAACTTTCTCAGAGTCTGTTCCATAGACTCTGCACACGGCATTTCAATGGTGAACGGAATTCATGCCAAAATATTAACATTTGACAGTCAGCGCTGTAGAAAATACCTGTATTGTTGCGGCCAGCGAATCGTTTCAACCCCAGTGGCCTGACTGTGTACTTTGGTGTGTTTTTCCACGGGCGGAAACGGCACAAAACAGATGACGTGTGAAGTTGCTTGGGTGTTGTTGTATTTAAAGATGAGCTCGGTATTCTGAGGTTGGGCAGACTGTCTGAACGTGGCGTGTGCGACGTCGAATGAATTGCAGTTGACTGCGTACAGCCTGTATAGTGGCGAATAGTTCTGACGAGATGGTGTTGACAGTCATGTTTACTTGTGAGAACTAGTGCTTGGAGACTGCGACACAAGGCTGAAAGAGTCATTATTGTACTGGCTGTGTAGTGCTGGTAGATTCACCTAAATCTGGAATAAAAAGAAAAATAGGTCATTTTAGTTGATAATTTTTTTTTTCTGCAGTGAAACTTGTCAAAAAGTTATGTAAGTACAAAAACAAATTTTTTGTCATACATAATGGACTTGGTAAATCTTGGGTGCAATCTTCACCCCCGCGCACTCAGATTTAAAACCTGCACATGCAAATTTTAAGCTAGAAGTTGGAACAAAAATTGCGCATGCAAATTAAAAACTGCGTGCGTGATTTAGCTCATTATAACAGAAACTTTGTATTATAATATAACAGAAACTTTGTATTATCGGGAATAATTAAAAGATTTTTCCTCTAACGTCCGCGAAGGGTTTAGTGTGCCACGTGATTCTTCCGTTTATTCGTTCATCATGACCAACTCGACTTCCAAGTGGAGTCAACTCGACCATTCACTAACACCGCTGTGCGTACACAATGCACAACATGTACCTAACAGTGGTCAAGTTGGTAAAATGGTCGAGTTGGTCAAGTCGAGTTGACCTGCACCCATATATGGGGTACGGGAACCAGTGTAGCTTTTTCTGCCTTTGCGTCGGGGGGGGAGAGTATCTGTCCCAGCATGGTTGGATTTAGAGCAATTTTTGCGCTACAAAATTATCTGCACGTGGTTCCTTTTTCATGATTGACTACTGCACTGGAGATACGACAGACGACTGTCTAAGGAATCCAGCAGGACGATAAAATAGAGTGAGTAGCATTTTATTTTTAAGAAGAAATAGGCATTCGAAAATTTGTAGGTGTGATGTACCGTAGCTAGACTATTAGACCATTAGATTAGAAATGTTACACCTACAAAAAACATATGCAGATCAGAAAACGTTGCGCACGTGCTGCGTCTTCAACATGCAGCAGCTGAGTGTAGAGCGCCCCCAACCGTCAGTAGGTGTTGACGCTGCAAATACCAAATCACTTTAAAACGTAAGGAGGAGAAAACAAAGTCAAAAATCTTTTATGCATAAGATTTTACAATTATAAAAATAACTTTCCCACAAAAATAATTTACAGTTAAATTAAATCGTGCACATAAATATTTGTTGATGGTACAGCTTTGCATAACAAAGAATAATACTGGAACAGGACTGTCATGGCAGCTCCCATGAAAACGAAAACGTGAACAAAACGTTATTTCAAAGGACGCCATTTTTCACATTTTTGTGAGTCAGATACATCGTTTTTTTATTACAATCAAGTGAATCATTGCAGAATACGATGGCGTCAGGTCTAGAAAGCTATATCAACCGTATCCTTTATTTTAAGTAGGGCCGAGGTGACTTTTTTTTTAAATTCATAATTCTTGACCGTTGCGTTGGCGTTGCGTTGGCGTTTGAACATATTTTATAAAGTAGGTTACCGCAACGTCTCTTCCAGGAGGGCTGGAGTGAAAACAACCGTGTGCCCCTAGATATCGCTTGGGCGAGTTTGCACAAAAGCATAACTGTATTTAAACCTATCATATGGGAAGGAAAACGGGGCAAAGTCTGCCCCGAAAACCTTCCCACAATACATTGCTGCTTTTGTGAAAACTCACCCAACATGCCCAAGCGGTATTTGCGATAAGGTCTATGGTGACAAGCGAAGGAACAAAGCTGTTGTCTACGCAACACGTACACGTATCTAAGCATGAACGAATTTGTTTTCACTCCAGTCACGGTGTTATGCCCGTATACAAAGCTATGACACCGGGTCACAAAAGTGCCAGGATGTGCGACCGACAGAATGTGACAAAAACAAATTATAATCACTCCAAAATTTCATCTAGTATAAAATTTCGTCTGCGCACAGACTTTTATTCACATACCTGGCTATAGTAAGTCATTATAAGGAGAATTAAGTGGCGACCAGTAAATGGAATTATTTCCATTTTAAGATTTTTTAAGGAAACGCCTGTCTGATTTTGGTAAGAGTTGATCAGTTGATCAGGAATTTTGTTTTCTCTTTAAAGTGATTCATCAAGCATGTGTTTGTGTCAAGCATCGGTAAATTGCAGATTTGTAAGGAAACACTTGTGAGGAAACACTTTTTTTTAGCCTGTCTCATGGTTTGTACACAAGTTCTAAAGCCATGATCAACTCCTTCTGAGGGTTTTAAGGCCCTTTAACATGAACAAATGCATGGCTTTGAAATTTGGTGAATCTGACTATGATAATGCATTGTACTTTGTAGAAACCTTTTTGCTTGTTTTCATTAACACTGCACCAAACAGATACGGTATCAGTTATCACCAATGATGGAAGGCAGATTGTGGTAAGATTTAGAATGCCAATTTCAATTATAATGACAGTCCTTTGTATCGCGGACAAAACCCTCGCATCATTCACCCCTGGTCACTGGGTCCTTCTCAACTCCATCAGGAGCAAGCAGCCCCGGCTAATCAAACGCATAACGCCTTCATTACCTTCACAGGTACCTATTTGCTCTTGGGTGGAGAGAGGCAATTTATGGTAAAGTGCCTTGCCCAAGGGCACACGCAATATTGTGCTACCTAGCTTCGAACCCATAATCTATAGAATCAATCAGGTCTTAAAGGCCCATTGTATCATTTGCAATGATTCAATTTTGTTTTTTTATGAGTTGACAAGAAAAACCTTACTCAGTGTCAATAGCAATGGTAACAAACACCACATGAATTTATTTCCGTCCAAAATGGTATTTCATGTTGGAAATTTACAACCGAAGGTGGTTTTCTAAAAAAGAAGTCCTGTGCACAGGACTTTATTACCATTCACTTGTACACAAAATTCATATAGATTTTCAAGGTTTTCTGAAGCATTGATGCATCTATGTAGCTAAAATTTCTTCAGGCTAGTTTACCAACATTCTTCCTTAGATATGTTACACTCTTTTTCCACGAATCTGTGAAACATTTTATCTTGCAAATGATACATAGGGCCTTTAAATACAGGTTTGTTTTTATCATAGACAGTATCAGTCACACATGGAGACAACACTGTTTGTAACAGTCTTCCAATGATGTATTTAAAGGCACAGGCTCGTCAGCAATGCGCGCGCGCCAAATTCGTGCTACGAAATACGCAGCTCAATTTCAAAGGCATGGAGCTGAATATTTCGTTGCACGAATTTGGCGCGCGCGCATTGCTGACGAGCCTGTGACTTTAAATCATTTGCATTCATTTTTTTGGTTCTGTATTTCCAGGGAACTTTGAAAGGTTTTGACCAGACAATCAACCTAATCTTGGACGAGAGCCATGAAAGAGTCTACAGTAGTGTGTCGGGTGTGGAGCAAGTTGTGCTGGGACTATATATCATCAGGGGAGATAATATGCGAGTATTCCCCTGGTTAAAAGCCAACAAAATGGGTTGAAAAACCAAAATGACGTCATTGGCACAAGCTCAATACCGCATATGGGTCATTCCGTGTCAATTCAACGAGCTTTTGGACCTGACCCTCACAGATTGAACTCTTTGAGAAACCCCGAGAACTAAAATTTTATA
The DNA here is from genome assembly GCA_037783545.1 of Henricia sp. BOLD:AAB3569. Lineage (NCBI taxonomy): Eukaryota > Metazoa > Echinodermata > Asteroidea > Spinulosida > Echinasteridae > Henricia > Henricia sp. BOLD:AAB3569. The sequence continues at coordinate 1,045,575 of JBBELK010000346.1, read as the reverse complement.
TCATTTGGTCAATTAATTTTTGAGATACGGGTCAACGAACTTTGACTAATTAGCATGATTTGCTATGTTTGGACAGTTATATCTCTAAAAGTAATGGACCTAGAGAGATAAACTTTACATAATTTTAAAGCTCTTGAAATGGGCATCATTTTATAAAATAACATCAAAATTGTATCTCGTACCACAAAAAAAGTTATGTAAATTTAAAACCTTTGCAAAAATGCGTATTTGTCAAAATGCGTAATTTTTTATATTTGTTAGCTTAAGATGTAAGGAACATTTCCAGAAAGATTTGGGATGGGCACTCTTACAGTTTTTGAGTTATGATAATTTTAACATTGGCTAACATGTAAATAACATGTAAATAACATGTAACTGTATATGTACATGTTATTTACATGGTGAGGGTCAGGTCCAAAAGCTCGTTAAATTGACATGGAATGACCCTTATGTGCCATTCTATTGGAGTACTCCCAAGAATCCCATGAACCTGTCCGCGTCAGGGTTTTGTTTACATTGTTGACGTCATCTCTCATTTGGTCCATTAGTAAAACTAGGCATATTCTTTAATATATTTATACTGAATTGAACCTATTTTTCCTCCCATCCAGAGCCATAATTGGTGAGATTGATGAAGACACAGACAGTGCCATGGTCCTTTCCAATATCAAAGCCGAACCACTCAACCCTGTTGTACACTGACCACGATGTACCATGGACATTTATACACCACAGGATACGTGACAAAGGGACTCTCCCGAACTGCCCCTATACCTCAACACACTCTTCCCTTTTGTTAATGCACTATAATGCCTCCTATTAAAGGAATTCCTTGGATGTTTGATACACAATGGGGAATGGGGTACCCTCTGTCGCATATCGTGCTGCATATGTAGACATTAGGTTTTTACAGCAATGGAGTCTTTTAACATTCAAAAAGACTGTTTTAATTCCATTTTAGTACTTGCTGGGCAAGGCTTAAAGGTAGTATACATGATTGGTAAACCGTTACAAATAGTTTCATGATTCCCCTGTGTGATTGAAGGTATGCATGATTAAAACTAACCTGAGCAAAAATCAGCTTCGTACTTCGTCTAACTTTTGAGAAAACAGTCAAAAAATTGTTTACAGTCGCCTCACTCTGAACCACGGCCTGTGCACGAAGTTGTTTTGGGGCAAAGTGGCATTTGGGCGAGGTAGTGTTTGGATAAAGTGGTTTTTGGGGCGAATTGGCCTTTGGGTGAAGTGCTTCAGGGCGAAGTGGTTTTGGGGAGAAATGAATTTACGTCTCGCAAGACGAAAAATAATTGTTTTGCTTATTTCTCAAAGACTATAGCACTTTAGACAAAACATTTCAGGGGAAGTGTTCTACCGTCATCGGGTTTATATTGTGTAAGTTATTTGTAAATCTGTGAACATTTCTGATTCCTCGAGATACCAATCATGTATTCTACCTTTAAGAAATGATTAACAGTTTCGTACTATCCTTGGTGTGTTTTGCACTCCATGGGTAAATTTTTGTAAAATGAAATGTTGTGCTCCCCTAAAAGGGAATCTCTGATGGAAATTTGGCTCCTGTATGAAAATGAACACTAACAAATTGTCTAATTGGTCCATCTTGAAATGCGTCAAATTTTGAGGGATTGTGTTTCACGGAACATTTGGTGATTATTAGATGTAAAGAATTAGGGTAACTATGTATAGCCTTTTGTATAATATTTCAGGTTTTTTTTAAGAAGTTGGACAGTAGCTTTTCCCTTTTGGTTCCGATTGCCTGGGCCATTCTGGAGAAAAATTATTTCATTTTATCTTCAGGCAAACTTGTATATGTAATTCTGATTTACATATAACTTATGAACCCTTCTCCAGTCTAAAGCCCTTATTTTTTGCAATTCAGATATTTTCTAATACAAATGGTTTTTTATCTTGTCCCTGTACAAATTTCTCGCAACTGTGTCCTTACAAAGAGGAAAATCTTTGTACAGTGTTTTTAAATTTTCAATGGGACAGAGAAGGAAACAGGAAATCAGCTGAAACGTTGCATGCCTGTATGTACATGTAAGGGCGGGTTTACGCTGCACAATATGTCGTCTCTGGTCCGTCTGTTTTTGATGCATTTTCAATGTGAACTGTCTGAAAGATCAGCTTCATTTACATACGTGTTTCAATTGACAGATCCAAGGTCTACTTGTCCGTCGGTTTTTCATCTAACGCGATCAAAATACATTCACCACAGGATGATTTTCTGAAGCGGTTCGTTTGAAAAAAATCCTGTGGTGGATGTATTCTTTGTTTTTGAATGTGTGGCGATAAAAATGGTGTAATGTGTGTTTTGTGGATGATTCTATATTGTGAACCGCTGGTGAAGACATATGTAAACAGCAGAATCTGAAACAAATTCAACTCATCTGTTTTGACGTGTAATGTACGTTACACGGATGAAAATAATGCAGTGTGAACCCACCTTAACGGGACTGACAAAGATGTATCTCAGGTGTCTGTCCTTGTTATGGAAATTAATGTAAAATTTGTACTGTAGGGTTATGCTCATATTCAAGAAAAAGAAATGCATTACAAGACAATAATTTGACTGTTCTGTTTTAATGGACAAAACAAATTGAAGGTTTCAATGAGTACCTCAGTCCTTAATACTTTGTTTTGAAAATTATCCTAACTTCACTTTTGGCCAACCCAGGGAAGGGCAAGTATAGATCATAGAGTTAGATATAGAGAACTTGATGGCAAACTCAAGTGCTGTGTGGCTTAATACTGTGGGAGCAAAAAGAGCACAGCTCATACTTTAGTTCATTATATTCAACTCTATATTTCAGATACAATGCCTTCTTTGAAAAATGAATAAAAGTTTAGATGACTTTCAGAAACAATTTTATATAAAATTTCATTTTTATTAATAAAGCCTATTTTTAAGCATTGTATGTATAGACCCTTTGGCACAGTAGCCATTTTAAAGCCTAGTGTACATGCAACTCAACTGATCTGTTGCAATGTGTGCATCAACCTAGCGTACATCGACCTTGGAAGTTGCGCAACTAGCAGCATCCAGCCGCAGGTACATCGACCTTGCAATTGGAAGCAACTACTTGCTGTCGATGTGCGCCTGACGTATTCAGACGCACCTGTGCAAGTACATCAACAAAATTAGTTGCGGAGTCACTCGGTCTCCTATCGTGCACCAAATGCAACAGGTACCAGTAGTTGCAGTTTTGCTGACAATTACTTTAATTCACAGTCAGGAAAACTAGTCGCTAGAAATCCCAGACACAGTGATTGTTAATAAATGTAGATTTGTACAGAATGCAAAGTGTTTTTGTGATCTAACTAAAACTATCTCTACCGTCTCCCAAAATTACAAATCCCACATACCAAAAACAAAACATTGAGATTGAAAATTTTAATAGCATCTGCAAAAATTTGTAAGTACGAAGCCAAGTTGGTACTGGTAAACATTATTTCTCGCTTTGTGAGGGAAAAAAACACTCATGGGTCATTTCATGTGACTTCTGGAGTTCATTTTTTAAAATATCAAACACTTTTATCTGTTGATATTACCCAAAACATAAGAATTCAATCAACTAGTCCAATCTTCTAAATGCAATTGTAGCATTTTGAAATTTAATTGAAAGATCTCTCATGATGTACCGGTAATCTTAATTTATAAAGGGTTTGTTAAGCTCACATGATAGCCAATCAGTGGGGAACAACTGCAATACCATGTTTTGAGACCAGCAGTTGGCTTCATAGCTCAATTTTTCGAGCAACATGCGCGTGTGTTAGGAACACTTTCCAGGATGTGGGTACGTGTACCTGATGGCGTTTAATACGCAGTAGCATTTTTCCCTACAAAGATGGCATCTGTGAAAGTGGTCAATACACTACACACAATAAGTTAGGGATATTGGTGTGTTGATTTTTTCACCTATTCTTGTATCAAGATGCGACTGTTATGCAGATACAATCGTCTAATCATACAAAATTATTCAAGAGGAATGCATACCTTCAATATAACATATCCTGTGGGTAAAATCTGATATCAGCACAAGATTAATCTAAAATGTGGCCAAGAAAATCCCACCCTGCCTCTGAAACTAGCAATTCTTTCCAACTTGGCATATAATCAAATTCAAAAGCAAAAACTAAGCTTTACAAAAAACCCCATCAGTACTTGGTGGTGTAGATCTTAATATAGCGTAGCTAGGATAGCATCAATCTTGTTCTTGGTGTCATTGCGTTTGGCCGTCAGCGCTTTCTCAAGATCCAAGTATTGTTGCTTGGATTGTTTGCCACCGACGACTTTCTCTGCATTGGATACGGCTGTTTGGGAGTAGTCCTTCAGAAGCACCGCATACTTCTGGAGCTCACTGACCTTCAAAATAAAATGACAGTGGAGAAAAATAAAATACAAAAACGCAAAAAAAAAAGAGAAATTTCGATTTGTTTTTTTTCATGGCCGATATGGGAAACAATTTCCCTTAAAAGTTTAAAGTTGTAGTAATATTTATCGAGTATAATGTCAAGAGTTTCATCGCGAAACGCAACGAACGCATTTTTCCAAAAAAATGGAGATAATGGTGTCAAGACATTCTGTGGTCAAATAGATTATTGGCAAACTGTATTATACCCCACAAAAAATGCTTTACTTTTTGGAATTTGCTATTGGGTGTAATGCTTAGTTGTAACAGTAATACAAAATGGCAGTTTTCCCCAAATGCCAGATATGAATATAGAATTTTACGATGAAGCTCTTCATATGGTTCAAAACAGAAACTCAAATTATGAATAATTTGCCCTTTGTTTACATCTAAAGCAAAATCTTGCCTGCCGTTGTGGCCACACATCATGCTTTGCATTTGCGACGATCGTGCATGTTCGAACAAAAATACATGCGCATGTTCGAACAAAAATACGTGCGCGCGTTCCAAACTGGTTACGGTGATGTGCCATTCAATGACAATTTCTTATGGAAATCTGTGCCGGCGATTCATTATCAAAATTTATGTGAAACATGATAACGCCAAGCATGTTTTGGTTTGCTGTGACACCACACGGCACATCGTCTATAATCCGACAGAAAGAACAAGGACGCCAAGAGATGTAACATATTTTAAAGATGTAACAAATATTAAAATCAACGTAACCAAAGCAAGGCTTGCAGAAAAAAATAGTTTGGCCCCGTGTTGAAAATGTTCATTGTGTGCATCACAATGACATGCGTGCAGCGCGATCAAGAAAACGCGCAGCGCAGACATTGATTCTCTCAAAACAACAGTAGATTACACACGCTATCACGTGGCCGCGCAGACGCTCTGATCGTGACCAACACATACCGTATTTTCCTGCGGATAAGACGCGTCTTATCTGACTTTTTAGACCCCCAAAACGTCGGTGCGTCTTATCTTTCGGTGCGCCTTGTCTGCTGACGATTGATTTTTTTGTTGATGATCACTGCGTGAAATAATAAATACCTTCTTGTCCAGTTCAAATCAACGGTCTTTGTGTGAAGAATCCTTACTCAATAATGCGGTCAAACGTCAAACAAGGCTGAACTATTCAGACACTGAGACCGTATTTCGTTCGAACAATGCCGCAATCCCCCAGACCGTCCTTTCATTCCAACAATGCCGCAACGTGTTGATCCCCCATGACCGTGCTTTCATTCCAGCAATGCCGCAATGCGTCTAGCTCCCCTTATGACGGTGCTTTCGGTCCAACCATAACAGGGGGGATGGATTTTTGTTTAAGCTCTAGAAATACACAAACACCTTAATCTTTTTCGGAAGTACGATGATGATGACGTTTATAAACAATACTCAGTGAATTATTATTACATTCTGCTTACAAAACTATTCAAAAGTCTGCAAAAGCAAGGACAATTTCATTTGAAAAACAAATTTGATTCACGAACCAACCCCCATCAAAAATGGTATGGTCCATTTTCATCCGTGTCGTCTAAACTGTCTCAATTCTTGATACATTTTACAACAAATTTACGTCAATAATTCACTAAATATGCCAATTACAATACTGAAGGTATTAATTCTGAGAAATGTCATCCTTTATCTTTGGTGTAGCTCTCCTGCTTGCATTTATTTTTGATAATTTGATCACTGCTGATCGTGAAAATGTGCCACTGCCAGCGAATGTAGTGTGGCAACATGCACGGGATCGAGAGCACGTGTACAGCGACCGTGTGCTGCATACACGTAGTACCGTTGCACGGAGCTGTGGTACAGGGCAGAAATGGCTCCGTGTGCTTGGTCTTCGGGGTTGCATGCTGTCAAAAGACTATACAAAAACGGCTTTTGGCAGAAACATCGTGATTTATATGAAAGTTATAATCATATATCCTAAATAAGTGATGTATACATATTAACATATACCTTGCCGCTTTGTGATTTTCCCTTTCCAAATGAGACTTTTTACGGTTGGAAAAACCTCTTAAACGAATAGAAATGGAAGCTGTCGGTCTATTGTAAAGCGGCAACATCCGAAGTGTTCCGAAGATCTTCGTCTTTCCGATCGTGACGTTGTCGTTGTTGTCGGGCCAATCAAAACGCAACTATTTTTAGTTGAATGATGTCATCTCAAAACCAAGAAAATCTGCACTGCAGATTATTGCGTGCCGAAAGCAAGATCGACCGGAAGTTGTGTGTGGCAATGGGAATGCGTGCAGCGCTGTGTGTGTTTGTGTGTGTACGTGAATATATTATTAACAACGGACAGCGTTGGCTGAATGGATGGATGAAGGTCGGTATCAATTTACGTTGGGTTTTTTCTGCATGGCTCTACACACCCATGTGGTTACGGTTTCATTCATGCTTTGAAAAAAAAAGTGTGAACGCTCCAAAAGGCAACAAAATGACGTCTTTGTGTCAATGTACCGACACCGGGTGGCGCCTGGTGTTCTTCTGTGTGCGGTTAAACCTGCGCCTTATGCGGCGGTGCGCCTTGTCTGCTGACGTTTGAATTTTTTTGGGTCATTTTAGGGTCCTGCGTCTTGTCCGCCGAGCGTCTTATCCGCAGGAAAATACGGTACTATGGAGAACAAGACAAAGATGGACGCACCGTGATAAATGTCTGTTCACTGCCATATGGCGTCAAATGGTAAAAACCAATGTAACCAAGTGGCCTTGACTACAGTATGGTTCTCAGGAACTTGGCTACGGCTTCAAGCCAGTCATGGCTTGGTAACCAGTCACACTAGTAGCCGGCTAAACAACTTCTCATAGACCCCTATCTTATTTCATGCCATAGCCAACAATTCAAATACATTTTTAGCCTGGGACCTATCCAACTACATCACTAGTGAATTAAAACCAAGAGTCATGGTACCAACCTTCTCTGATGCATCCGAGCCCTCCTGTTTCAGGCTAGCCACCATGCCTTGGATGCTCTTGTCTAAGGCACGAACTTCACTGTCAAGTTTCTTCAAGGTGCTCTGAAAACCTTCAAATTGCCAAAAATTTTTGAGTCGTGTCTGCTAAAAAATTATTATTATAAAATTGCAGTATTTGTTTGGGGAACAAAATGGTTATTTCAAGAACAAGAGAAACCTTTTGATTATACATGGAACATAACTGGCCAGAACAAAACAAATACCCCACATGGCTGTAAGTTCCAGCATTTAGACTAATTTTGGAATTAGCTTGAACAAATTTAATACTGCCGTGACTACTTGACTTGACCCGACTTGACCAATATGCCTAGCTTGACTTGACATTGTTGTCCAGTGACTTGATTTGACACTCAAATGCAGTTTTACTTTACTTGGGACTCGATGGCAGTTTGACTCGACTTGGGACTACTTGAAGTCAGTTTGACTCGACTTGGGACTCGAAGGCAGTTTGACTCGACCTGGGACACGAAGGCAGTTCGATTGACTTGGGACTCAAAGGCGGTTCGATTGACTTGGGACTAGAGGGCAGTTCGACTTGACTTGGGACTCGAAGGCAGTTCGACTTGACTTGGGACTCGAAGGCAGTTTGACTCGACTTGGCACTCGAAGGCCGTTTGAATTGACTTGGGACTCAAAGGCCGTTTGAATTGACTTGTGACTCAAAGGCAGTTTGACTCGATGGCCGTTTGACTTGATGGAGTTTGACTTGACTTGGGATTCGAAGGCAGTTTGACTCGACTTGGAAATTTCCCACTACAATGGGGTTACAAACTCAACAAACGAAAACCCTCTTTTCGTGCCAACACGGTGCTAATATACCAATATCACTGTTCAACAATCTGCCCACCTGTGGAGTCCTTGCTGGACTTGTATTTATTGATGGCTTCATCGTAGCTACCAAACAGCTTTCTCTTCTTCTCAATCAACTCAACGACGGATTCAACCAAGCTGGCAATGCGCATCCGAGACTCGCTAACCTCATCCTGAAAAAATAGACAGACAACTGGTTCAGAGAATAATATACTCAACAAAAAAGAAACGCTCATCTGCCAATTTCATTGCACTGTTGAAACTACTTCTATCTTTCATTTGAGTAAGTTTTTTTTGGTTAAATTATCAATTGAAATTTTGGGACGTTGCAAATCCTGTATACAGGTTTTAACTACTACGTGTAGAAAATGTGTCCTAGTTTTGATTTTAAATAACTGTCATTTTCCAACAGATTTTAACCAAAATTTTACATCATGCATACGAAGCTTGACAAATTTTATTGAGTGAGTTTCATCAGTTTTGACCAAGAGGGTGAGATTTTGTAGCCATACGAAAAAAAAAAGTCAATTTCAGAATTCGCAACTTTCGACTTGGTCTCCTCCAATGTTGACGAACCGCTGGAGACTGGTGGAATGTGGATACTGCAGCCAAAAGCTTCAGAAGAAATGCAGGATCACCCCTAATGTTATTGCAAACCATCTTGATCATTTCACGCAACTCAACAAAAGGTGCAAAGGGACCTTAGACATAGACAGTTGCCTTGACAATGGAAGTCGAAAATGACATTCTGAAATTTAGGGGTTTTTTTTGTGGCTTTTAAATCTCACCTTGTCCAAATCTGATGAAACTCACTCAATATAATTTGTCAGGCCTTGTTTACATGATGTGAACATTTTGTTTAAATCCGTTGGAAAATGAAAATAGTTATTTAAGATCAAAAGTAGGACATGTTTTATTGATACGTAGTACCTGAATTTGGGTGTTTTACAATACATAGTGCCACCAAGAGTTTCCGTCGAAGAGGGGATTATCTCACTGCGCGGTCGACATCTGTGTATTAGTTTATTGTACACACAAGCCAGAGTTGATATGAAAAGGAACACCTGATTCAATTTTGATGGCTATTAATGAAACTTACATTTTCAAAACACAGGTACCAGTATTTGCAAAGAAAACAAAAATTAGTTTTGCTTTTTATTTCTCGAAATGATACAACAGGCTGTATGCTTAATCAAACGTCTGGCAAGATGCACGTCGACATTTTCCCCCGATACACAGCGTCTAACTCTTTCTGAATCGCCTAAATTGTTCAAACATCGTATGTTACCTTTGAGATGGAGAAGTCGAGACGAACAAGGATGATAACGGTGACAAAAAGGATAAAAAACGCTCCGACCATGAGAAGTGGCTCTTGCAGGAGGAGCACCTTGTTGAAGGTGTAGTGTAGCTGTCAAATCAAATCAGATCAAATCAGATCAGGTCAAAATCACATCAGATCACACAATGAATCAAATCAATATGGATTTGAATAGACAAAGTGAACGAAATCACGTTATATCTCCAGAAAAGAAATGTGGTATTGAACTCCATCATGTATCAAATGCATGCATTAAGCTTAACCACTAGACATCCTCCGCATCAGTGTAGCAGATGATTTGTTAACACGTTTAGGAGAAATTAACTTGTTACTGCTTTTGACGTCTACACTTACAGTAACTTACGAGGAAAATGGGCAAAACGGTTTATAACAAAGCGGCACTGGGGTGTACAATGACGGTGTATCGACATAATATTTTGCTGCGCACGGTTAGTGAGTTCAGTTGATTTCCTTTCTCAATGCTTCAACTAAAAATAAACCCGCGCCTATGGACAGCAATGTTTGAAATAATCCCGGAGTTGACTGGTTAAATTGTGGGCTATTCAGCTATGTATATAATATACCTTTTTTCTAGAGCGGGTGACATATGTGCATCTAAACCCCTTTGGATTTTACCTCAAAATCCGCAATGTGCTGTTCCACCAGGTTGGTCTTGCGAGCCACGATGACCGGCCGGCCGATGGTGTCTAGGTAAGTATAGTGGACCTCTTCCGGTTTACGCTCAATGTCAAAGTTTGTCTTCAGTTCAATGTCCCTAAAAAAGAGCCAAACAAATTAAAGACGGATTACATGATTGGAAAACATTTAAAAACATTTAAAAACATAACTAAAAAAATAATGTTGATAAACTGACTTGTAGAAGTTTCAGCCACACAGATGCAGTAATACTTTAAAAAACCTTTAAAATCCATGCATTGTTTTATGTTAAAGGAATGGGAATTTTCATTTTTTTTAAAAAGCACCTTCAGTTGGCAATTTCTCCCAAAAAGGTACCATTTTACACAAGAAAAAAAATTCATGCGGTTTTTGTTACCATTGCTATCAACCATTTAACTCGAGAAGTAAAATGTTGGGTCACTGCAAATGTTGTATTGGGGCTTTGAAATTATAAACATGTAAGAGGTTACTAACCCTAATGACTTGAATAAGGTATTGAAAACACCACTGTCACAAATTTGTAGAAAATAATCTTTCTGATCCCTTCCCTTTTGTGGCACATTACCTTCATATGGCCACCATTCCTGTTAATGCATAGCTGGTATCTTTGTCTCATGTCTCCTACTGTCTGCCTAATTATCCCACAGTCTTGGCGGAGATGATTCGCTTCATCCACTATTTAGGCAACTTGTCACAGTGCTGATTTCAATACCTTTTCACGACTGTATGTTCAGTCATCCATATCAATGACACAATAAATCCAATACCAAAAAAACATTTTACTTTTCCACTGTTATTTGTATTTTTCAGAAATATTCAGTAGTTTTGTGGTGATATCGATTTAAAAATAAAGATATTTGTTTAAGTACGCCCTGTACAAAGTGGACATAACTCACTTGCAGCCTTCGGGCAAGATGACTTTCACATTGAGTTCATCCACAATCATGTCGTCAAAAACATGATCCAGAAGACGCATCTTCAGGACGTATTTATCGTCTGTTATGAAGAAAGAAAAAAGAAATAATGTTGTTAAAACCCAGAAACAAGCATGTCCCTCTTCAACTGTACATACCCTTTGATGCATGGGGGTACATTACACCATAGCAGATAGATCTTTGTAATCAGTTGTTTAATTTCTTACAGGCTGGCAACTCTAAGAACTGAGAATTCTGGGTGAAACGAAGGATGGGAAAGTGTTTTATTTGACCTTGTCATGTGGGAGGGGGTTGGGGGAAGGGGGGTGAAGGGGGCGATGATTTTTAAACATGGGCACCTGTGGGTTGACTTGTGCTCGTTATTTAACCTCAGTAAAAACTAAAAACAAAATAAAGTTTGGATATTGAACCGTATTCCCCCCCCCCCCCCCCACAATCCCCCCCCCACAATCCCCCCCCCCCAACATCCCCCCAACAATCCCCACAATCCCCCCCCCCCCCACAATCGCCCCTCTTAGTTATACTTCTGTAAATATGGGGCTTCGTCAGAACAAATAAAACAAAAGAACCAAAAGGACAAAACATACGGTCCTCTTCATGATTTGAACGCAAGACTTTAATTACATTTCTAATGTGATTAGGCAATGCTTACCTGCATTATAGAGATTCTCATAGCTAGGTAGGTTATATCCAACCAAGTAGTGGGTCTTCCAGCCGCCAAATAACGGAAACCTCGGTCGCAACTCCAGCTCAACATGGTCATCGTGTTCCAGCAAGTTACTGGTTGAGATGTTGCCGATCTCGTCACGGTAGTACACATCCTTGGCAGACGCTGGCAAAATGGTCTGGTGTTTGAAAAAAATAGTCATTAAAAATTCAATTAGAAACATACATTGATGTATCAAAGTCAAATTCATATTAATAGATCTCAGACTCAGATTACATTTAAAGGCAGTATACATCATTGGTAATCTCGAAAATCAGAAATGTTCACAGATTTACGCCTAACTTACACAATGTAAACATAATGACCGTAGAAAACGTCCCCTGAAATGGTTTTGTCTGAAGTGCTATAGTCTTTGAGAAATAAGTTTAAAAAAATCAATTCGCCCCAAAACCATTTCGCCCAAGTGCCATTTCGCCCCAAATTACTTGGTATCGCCCAAATGCCACTTCGCCCCAAAACTACTTCGTGCACAGGCCGTGGTTCAGGGCGAAATGGTTCAAGGCGAAGTGGTTTTGGTGCGAAATGACTGCAAACCCTTTTTTGACTGTTTTCGCAAAAGTTAGACGAAGTACGGAGCTGATTTTTGCTCAGGTTGGTTTTAATCATGAATATCTTCAATCACACAGAGGGATAAAACTATTTGTAACAGTTTACTAATCATGTATACTATATTTAAATCAGCAAAGTAAACTGTGACGTTCATTACAGTTGAAATCATACTTTTTAACCAACTTGGGCAAAGTGTAAGCTTGAGTTATAGGTAACTTGCGGTCAATTGTTTTTACTTGCATTGTTCGTTCGATCACTTCAATGAGAATTTCGAGCCCTGCTGTAAACCCTACCTTATATGACTTGATGATGCACATCATAGGTCTACTCCCCTGCAATGTCACCCCCAGACACAATCCCCATCCCTCCCCCGGCCCACTGTGCCTGTAAACCCTACCTTATATGACTTGATGGACGAGTATCTGTTCTGCGATCGCTGGTAATCATAACGAGAGAACGATCCCTTGAGCTTAGCTCCCGAGTGATACACATCATAGGTCTCTCCCAATTCGATGTCTCCCCCAGACACAACCCCCGTTCCCTACCCCAGCCCACCGTGCCTGTAAACCCTACCTTATATGCCTTGATGGATGAGTATCCGTCCTGCGATCGTTGGTAATCATAGCGAGAGAACGATCCCTTAAGCCTAGCTACCTAGTGATACACATCATAGGTCTCTCCCACTTCGATGTCTCCCCCCAGACAACCCTCCTTCCCTACCCCAGCCCATCAAGCCTGTAAACCCTACCTTATATGCTTTGATGGACGAGTATCCGTCCTGCGATCGTTGGTAATCATAGCGAGAGAACGATCCCTTGAGCTTAGCTCCCGAGTGATACACATCATAGGTCTCTTCCACTGCGACGTTACCCCAGTGTGATACTTCTATGATGCGTGTCATGGTGGACACAACAAGGAAAGGGTTGTTGTTCTCGTAGTGGACTCGGATCTTCTCCTATACAGGACAAACAAGTAAATTTTGACACTTTTTTAAAATAGCAGAACCTGAGCTTGATCAGATTTGTGTTGACATTACTTTTCAACATTGCCTCTGACCCTGATGAATGTGGCCCAGCAATGGTTTCAACTTTACTATAAAAAATAATTTAAAAAAAAAATCTTAAACCTATTTTACAATAAAGCCCTTGAGAAAGATGTAGCAGGAAAAAAAATCAAGTTTTAATCAACTTAACACACGTCTTTGCCTTTGTGCTCCAGAAATTTATTTTTCAATAAAGTTGGATTCCGCTGTGGAAAAGAATCCTCGGATGAGCATTTTAGAACATGTAGCTAGACCTGAAGAAATTTAGGCACTGGCACATGGGAAAACCAACTTCAAAAAACAATGAAAATGTGTCGCATACTATCTGCTTGGGCAGAAAGAATTTAGTATTTGAACCATCACTTAAGACCCTGTGTTCAAAGGCTATGAGGCAGGCAGAAAAAAAATCTTGGTTTTCATTGGGAAAGTGTCATTTTTTTCGGCAAGAGTTGAGAAGTTGATCAGAATATTTTTCTATAAAATGACTCATCAAGCATCGCTGAGTGCAGATTTGATGGAAAAACCAAGGATTGAGAAAAATTTAAAGGTAGAACACATTGGTAACTGTTAAAAGGGGTGTGTTATTTCCACTCATGATTAGAAGCCCATAGAACTGCATTGAAGAAATTTCAGCCACATAGGTGCAGTAATACTTCAAAAAACTTGGAAAAATCCATGCATGGTTTTTGTGTTCAGTTGAATGGTAAAAAAGTATTTCGCAAAAAACTTTAGAAAACCACCTTCAGTTGTTAATTTCTCAGACAAAATACCATTTGGGACTGAAAAAAAATAATGTGTTGTTTGGTACCATTGTTATTAAAGGCCCAGTGGATCATTTGCAATGACCCCAAAAAGTAATCAACGAGTTTACAGGGGAAAAGTTCTGAAAGTAAAGATTGAATTTATAGCAACTATCCAATGAAAGGTTTTCGCTCAAAATGATATAATTTTACCAGAAAATAATCCGTAAAGATGAAATTATTTAGATCGTTTGCAAACGATTTACTTATTTTTGGTTCGCATCTACGCGGTCCAAAATGCATGGGCGCTGTGTACTCCGTGTGCGTGTTCTAACGCGATGCATTTTTATGGATCGCGCGCACACGCAGTATATGCGCCATAGAGTGCATGACGCAAGCCACATAGTACCCGATCAACTGAGAACGAATATTTGAAACACCCCGCCAAGACCAGGAAAATGCATATGGATTTTCATGGTTTTTTTTAAACGTGGTACATTTGACAAAGCTGAAATTTCTTCGGATGAGTTTGTTGATGTCTTTCTTTTTATTTATAATGGTTTTATTCGCAGAATCGCTCAAAAACAGATCATCTACAGGGCCTTTAACACTTTTAGTAAGGTTTTTTCTCAACTCCTGAAAAAGAAATTAGGGTCACTGCAAATGATGTGTTCTAGTATGTACCTTTTTTTTTTAAGGAAATACTTAAATTCTTCAGCCTGTCTCATGTTTTGTACACAAGGTCTGAAGTCATGATCAACTACTCAATTCTGTCCTATTTTTTTTCAATCCCATTTTTGTCTTGTCTAAACAGCACTTTCTGATGGTTGAGTCAGTTTAAAGACAATTATGGACGAGTGGTAAACTCCTGTCGCTTAGGCTTTTTTGTCAACCCTACTCGGATGTAAAAAAGGTAGGAAAAAATTAAATGCATTTACTACGTTTGAACACCACTGAGCAAAACCTGAGAACTTTTTTTTTTCAACCATAACTAAAACTTACCACAGAAAACGGTTCCACATTCTCATACGGCCCATACGTGACAACAGAATCACTGAGCGTCACAGGGTTCAGCTTGCTATAGAACTCGATGGTGGATGACGCGAGTTTGACCTCGGTAGTCTGCGATTCGGTCATGTACGGCGTGTAGAAATACGCATTGCCCATGAACTCCATCAGCTGTTTCTCACTCTGCAGGATTTCAGCGGGGTACGCTCGCAATGCCTTGGTGAAAACAGTTTCTACGGTGACGTCGACAGTGTCTCCACTGGCTAGGCTCTTAGGGAGGTCGATCTTGTAGAAAATTTCTTTGCTGTGAAAATAACAATTTGTGAAATGGGTGGAAAATGAAACTTGTCAGTTACCACATAAGCACATGCTTATGGGTCGTTCCACAAAGTTGGGACACACAGTGGGACATTTCTTCATTTCCACATAATGGGCCTTTTTCCAAATCTCAACTTGGGCTCAGGCTCAGGCTCCGGCTCCATGTTAACCACATGGAGACGGAGCCGGAGATGGAGATGAAGCCGGGATTTGGAAAAGCCCCCATGATGTTGCACAATAGGGTTGCTTTGCCTGTTCTGTAAAAAAAATTATGTCTTCAGTAATAATGGAATTTTGCAATTTTTAATTATTTGACGAAATTATGGTTATTGATGTAACAGGGACGCCAAGCCATATCTCATAGTCTTTATTATAAGCCAATGTACAAAAGCAAAGGGTATTTTTTTCGTATACACTGAACAAAGATTTGAAGGAAATTACCTCCTGGAATCGACAGATAATATAATTTTAAGATATACTTCCCACTTGCACTTTTGTCGCAAATGTTGCTTTTCTGTAAAAAAAATCACATTTTCTCCTTCAAAAATTGCCTTCAGTTAGTGCACAAGACCGCTCACGCCGTATTTTTGTGCATTACTTTATGCAGTACTTTTATTATTTATTTATCTCAGAAAAGCAAAATTTTTCGACAGAAGTGCAAGTGGGAAGTATATCTTAGAATTGGATGATCTGTTGATTCCATGAGGTAATTTCCTTTAAATCTTTGTTCAACGTATACGAAAAAAATACCAAGCAAAGTTCTAGGAAAACCAGAACAATCATATCCCTGCTATTTCAAGAATTGTATTAGCTTTTTAAGGTAGAAGGCATGGTATTGTTTTAGTTTATGTCACAACTGGAATTTAAGGAAAATAATAATTGGAATCGATAGCTTGGATGATTTTGAAATACCTTTTCCATTGACATTTCCGTCGCAAATGTTGCATTACCATACAAATTCGGTGTTTCTGTCACGCCCGCCTCCATACAAAAGTGTGTGAAACTGCTGCCGGCCGAGGCAGTGTGTGAAGTGCGCAAAGAAATAGGGCGTGCGCGTGATGATCCATTTGGTTTCTGGCCGGCCGCTTTGCGTGCAATCATATGCAATATTTTTTTCCAAGATTTTTCTCTAAAACTAAGCCTTTGCGACGGAAATGTATGTAAGTATTCATATTCTAAAATCATCCAAGCTATCGATTCCAATAATTACTTTCGTCAAATTCCAGTTGTGACATAAACTAAAAAAACACCTTAGGCATTTCACTGTTGTGTCTTACCTTCGCCCAGCGACTAGTGCTTTACGAACTTTCAGCTCTTTCTTCTCATCATCGGATTTTAGCTGGGAAAAAAAGGGAAAATTTCTTTTTTAGAATCATGCCGTTTTATTTTTAGGTTAGGAATCCAAGTACTGGTATTGCTTGTGGTATTGCCCCGCGAGCAGTGCTTCGGTGAACCTCAGCCCTGTCTTCTAATACACACAAAATCTGTGGCAAACTCACGCAAATGAAATTTGTCTGATGGCTCCGATATTTGCTCAATAGGTGCACTCACCCCAGTTTATAAATATTCCGAAGAGTACGCATCGATCCGATGTCTAGTTTCGGTGAAATCGTGGGGAAAGTTTGAGACCCCGTGCGATGAAATACCATGGAGGTAGCGACTTTCACCAAAAATCAAATGCGCGAGAGCGGAGAGGTCAACACTAGACTGGTTCCACATCCTCAATTTACTTCCCTTCGTCGTAAGATGAAGGGAAGTAAATATGAGGACAGCGAACCAGTCTAGATTGTGTTGACCTCTCCGCTCTCGCGCATGGTGAAAGTCGGAATTTCATCGCACGGAAAGTCTCAAACTTACCCCACGATTTCACCGAAACTAGACATCGGATCGATGCGTACTCTTCGGAATATTTATAAACTGGGGTGAGTGCACCCATGGTGCACCTATTGAGCAAATATCGGAGCCATCAGACAAATTTCATTTGCGTGAGTTTGCCACAGATTTTGTGTATTGTAACGAAACGGGGAGGGACTTGGGTAAGTCTAGGTCATGCATTATGTATAGCGCATGGCGACCAATCAGGCGCACGCATTACCCTAGGTCTGGGCGTTGGCGATGCGACAGGGGAGTTGGCAGTGTAGTGTGATAGAAGACGGAAGTGCGATTTCCTGTTACGTGGTTATTAGCGATAGACCTCATACTGCACCGCGCGTGGTACAACTGCAGCGTAGCCGTTGAACGCAACGAATGCCGAGTAGGACAACTTCAGGAAGATAACTGAAGCTCGGTGAGTGAACAGTTCTAACTTATAGCGAGTGGGGTTTGCCCGTTTTGTTAAAAGGAGATAAGGACTTGGGGAACTGCGCGAATTCTTGTATGGGATTGGTTTATGGGCTGTGTGAGACGATAGCACTATTGACCGGTGTATGTTGCTCGCTGGCGAGCGGCGTTAGAGAAATAGTCTTTGTCTCAGTGCCTTTAGTCCCTGAAGAGTCCGCCATTTTCTGTAGTAGTCCCGTGAGGATCACGGTAATCCTCAGTTGGCTCCTTGTGGTAGAAATAGGTAACCACCATAAGCTATAAAGTTATTCGTGAGGTTTACTTAGTGCATGCTAACACCCTGCGAGGATTACAACCGGGTAATCATTTACTCTCAGCGCGAGATAATTTGAGCGACGGTTACCCCTCAGACTCTTATAGATTATAGTGATTATTTATTAAACCTTTTTCATTGTTGTTTAATGCATTTACGTTGATTCACGTGTGAGGCTTATTAGAGCCACCTATCACTTGTGAGGTTTACCTGTATTGCATTTACAGTGATTCACGTGTGAGGCTTATTAGAGCCACCCATCACCCGTGAGGTTTACCTGTACTGCATTTACGTTGATTTATGCGTGAGGTTTATCACGCTGCATTACTCTGCATTATTAAAAAAGCAAGCCTGTGTACATTTATTGATTATAACAGTGATTCTGGATTAAACCATATTGATTGTTGTCTCTGCAATTATTGACTGTGTGAGGTTTATTAGACCCTGTGAGGATTACTGCATTGCCCTGTGAGCCTTATTAGACCTCGTAGGTTCCGTGAGGTTGAAGGTTGCTTAGTAACTGAATAATTCGTCTCTCTTTCGCAAAGTGGTGGTATATTTCCACCAAACGAACAGCCCCTGGGTTAGGTCCACTGTTCAGTAGATTATCCCCTCTTGTGCAAGGATAACCGCTCATTCCTGTACGAGGTTAATAAATATATTTGTGATAAAGAGGTTAAACCAACCGCCCAGCGAGAGGGCGCGCGCCACAGTATATTAGAAGACAGGGCTGAGGTTTGCTCCACCCGAAGCACTGCTCGCGGGGCTGCTTGTGGTATTGCTTGTGGTATTGCTTGTGGTATTGCTTGTGGTATTGCTTGTGGTATTGCTTGTGGTATTGCTTGTGGTATTGCTTGTGATATTGCTTGTGGTATTGCTTGTGGTATTGCTTGTGGTATTGCTTGTGGTATTGCTTGTGGTATTGCTTGTGGTATTGCTTGTGGTATTGCTTGTGGTATTGCTTGTGGTATTGCTTGTGGTATTGCTTGTGGTATTGCTTATGGTATTGCTTTGAGTGTGGAATGAGGTAATGCGTTGGACAGTCGATGTTCGAAGCGGTCAAGATTACGGGAACAAGTTTTTTGCTGTTTAGAAGATTCATCGGGAAAAAACCGACCACTGCACAGAATTCTGCAGATTCCCAGGACCTCCATGGTATTTTTTGAATGCAAGGTGAGATTTCAGAAATGTGCCTTTTGACTATGAAGCATGTGCAAATAAATTACAAAATGTCTGCCGGACAAAAATAACTAATCCGCTAAAAGTGAATCATTCCATTCACATGTAAACGTCAAAATTAGACCCGTTTGGGTTTTTTTTCGCACACTATGGAATTAGCATACTCATGTATATTCTGGTACAGCGGACCTTTGACATGTATAGTTTGGTTCCCAAGTAGATGGCACTCTGCAATAAGCGATAGGATTATGAACCGGTCCGTAGTATGTCAAAGGTCTGCTGTACCAAAAATAAATGAGTATGCTAATTCAATTGTGTGCGAAAACAGCCGAACAGGTCAATTCACTTTTAGCCTTCTAAAAAAAGAACCTATGGGACAATAAGTTTTTCCTAGTAAAATCTTCATTTTTTTCCTCTCCAAATTTGGTTTTTTTCGTTAGATTTGCATTTATTGATGCCTTAAAAAGTCATTTTAAGTAAAAAATTAGTGACGTCCGAGTACAAAATTCTTTCCTCTTTTTCATGCGCTTTTGTAAATGAATGTTTTACTTTTAGCATAGGCCTACTGGATTACTGCTCAATGTGTGCAGAGCCATCTCTTGTCAACTTGCAAGACACCCACCACAAGAGGGCGCTATTTTCTTCAAATGGTCAACTTTTACAAGCCCTGCAAAAAAACGACAAATTTTGGAACGGTTAACCTACTTTGGCACCAACATATGAAAGATACTGAGCCTTATCCGCGTCTACAGCAACGAGGAAATTTTTAACAGCTGAAGGACCGTCATTCCTTAGCGTTACAACCGAGTTGATCTTCACAAGTTGTGAGGCGAGATCTATCGTTCTTTCCACGTTAGAATTCACCAAATCTGCGTTGATTTTCTCTTGTTTTTCAGCCAAAACATAGACGGCTGTACAAAAGAGTAAAAGCACACACGTCGTAATGAACTTCATGTTGAGTTATCGGTAAGATGAAGAGAGATGATGGTGATTGAAATGTTCCCACGTTTGCAGAATTCCTGTCGCGATCCTGCAAAACACGACAAAGTTGAATTTTGTTGTCGCGTCTGGCTTCGGCGCTATGCTAAAGTAACGCAAAACGAGGCGGTAACCTAGACAGCTCCCAGGCCAGCCACGTAGACACATGCTTCCGGGATTCGGGAGTTCATTGACATTTGCCTATACGACCGGAAGTAATGACCTTTGACCCGGTTCGCGCCAGCGCGCCAACCTTTCGTACATGGCGCGCCGAGCCGTGGGTGACACACATTTGCGAAGTTTTTCTAACTAGGCCTAACTCAATTTGTGACAACGGAAAAAAAGAACAAAATATTGATGACTGGATTGGTTATTTTATGTTAATAAAGGTGGCTTTATTTTATGTACTTAGGCTTGTTTAATTTGGGGAGAAAAGCGACCTAGTCGTAGTCGGATCAGCCATTTCTGACACCTGAATCAAGCTATCACCGGATTCAGCACCGCATTCAATCGTCAAATGAGCACCACATTCAGCACCAGATTCAATCGTCAAGTGAGCACCAGATTCAGCACCAGATTCGACTAATATGCACGTACGCACGTCGTACGAAACTACGGAAGCCTATCAACTTATAAAGCACAAATGGTCAAAGTTGTTTCCGTTCTTTTAAAACGCATCCTGAGATCGCAGGGAATTTCCACTCTGCAAAGCGACCTTCCTCGGTACGCACAATCTGGGAGTGCGTTAAAGGGGCACTGTTTTAAGAGGATGTTAAAAACGGTGCATAGGAATTATTTCATACTTTGACAAATTTCAACCCATATACCCGGGTACATCGATCCCAGAAATTCCTGGGGTGGTCCGGGATTTTCTTCTTTATAAATTTTAAACACCAAACTGAGCACCAGATTCAAGGGTACGCCGAGCGGCAAACGGGTCCGTTCTGTCCTTGTTCGCCTACATGGCCGTGCAGGCAGGGCAGCAAGAGCAGAAGCGAGCAAGCGCATGGTCCAGGTTGTTTCCGTTCTTTAATAAAAAACGGTGCATAGGAATTATTTCATACTTTGACAAATTTCAACCCATATACCCGGGTACATCCCCAGAAATTCCTGGGCTGGTCCTGGATTTTCTTCTTTAGAAATTTTAAACACCAAACTGAGCACCAGATTCAAGCGTACGCCGAGCGGCAAACGGGTCCGTTCTGTCCTTGTTCGCCTACATGGCCATGCAGCATGGTGCAGGCAGGGCAGCAAGAGCAGAAGCGAGCATGAAGCTCATGGTCCAAGTTGTTTCCGTTCTTAAAAACAAAACCGTGCATAGGAATTATTTCATACTTTGACAAATTTCAACCCATATACTCGGGTACATCCCTAGAAATTCCTGGGGTGGTCCGGGATTTTCTTCTTTATAAATTTTAAACACCAAACTGAGCACCAGATTCAAGCGTACGCCGAGCGACAAACGGGTCCGTTCTGTCCTTGTTCGCCTATATACATGGCCATGCAGCAGGCAGTGCAGCAAGAGCAGAAGCGAGCATGAAGCTCATGGTCCAAGTTGTTTCCGTTCTTTAAAAAAACCGTGCATAGGAATTATTTCATACTTTGACAAATTCCAACCCATATACCCGGGTACATCCCCAGAAATTCCTGGGGTGGTCCGGGATTTTCTTCTTTATAAATTTTAAACACCAAACTTAGCACCAGATTCGAGCGTACGCCGAGCGGCAAACGGTCCGTTCTGTCCTTGTTCGAGTATATACATGGCCATGCAGCAGGCAGTGCAGCAAGAGCAGAAGCGAGCATGAAGCTCATGGTCCAAGTTGTTTCCGTCCTTTAAAAAAAAACGTGCATAGGAATTATTTCATACTTTGACAAATTTCAACCCATATCCGGGTACATCCCCAGAAATTCCTGGGGTGGTCCGGGATTTTCTTCTTTATAAATTTTAAACACCAAACTGAGCACCAGATTCAAGCGTACGCCGAGCGGCAAACGGGTCCGTTCTGTCCTTGTTCGCCTACATGGCCGTGCAGGCAGGGCAGCAAGAGCAGAAGCGAGCAAGCGCATGGTCCAGGTTGTTTCCGTTCTTAAAAAAAAAGAAAGGTGCATAGGAATTATTTGATACTTTGACAAATTTCAACCCATATACCCTGGTACATCTCCAGAAATTCCTGGGGTGGTCCGGGATTTTCTTCTTTATAAATTTTAAACACCAAACTGAGCACCAGATTCAAGCGTACGCCGAGCGGCAAACGGGTCCATTCTGTCCTTGTTCGCCTACATGGCCGTGCAGGCAGGGCAGCAAGAGCAGAAGCGAGCAAGCGCATGGTCCAGGTTGTTTCCGTTCTTTAAAAAAAAAACGGTGCATAGGAATTATTTGATACTTTGACAAATTTCAACCCATATACCCTGGTACATCTCCAGAAATTCCTGGGGTGGTCCGGGATTTTCTTCTTTATAAATTTTAAACACCAAACTGAGCACCAGATTCAAGCGTACGCCGAGCGGCAAACGGGTCCGTTCTGTCCTTGTTCGCCTACATGGCCATGCAGCATGGTGCAGGCAGGGCAGCAAGAGCAGAAGCGAGCATGAAGCTCATGGTCCAAGTTGTTTCCGTTCTTAAAAACAAAACCGTGCATAGGAATTATTTCATACTTTGACAAATTTCAACCCATATACTCGGGTACATCCCTAGAAATTCCTGGGGTGGTCCGGGATTTTCTTCTTTATAAATTTTAAACACCAAACTGAGCACCAGATTCAAGCGTACGCCGAGCGGCAAACGGGTCCGTTCTGTCCTTGTTCGCCTACATGGCCGTGCAGGCAGGGCAGCAAGAGCAGAAGCGGTAAGGCTTATAATTTGCATTATACGATCCTTGCAGTATACCCACCTTGCAGCATCCGGAGTTTCGGGAAAGCTCAGATCATGAAATGCGCCTTAATTGCGCAAATCGAAGCTGAAACTGTATGCACTGCTTGACCAAAGACTTGCTGAGAAATGCTAAACAACTCACCCACAACTATCTGGAATGACCCACATGCAAAGAAACGTACAGCGCAAGCTATAATCTTGAACAAAATAGTTTTGGACACCCCAGCTAAACCCCGTGTAACTCCCCCCAAACCCCCCCCCCCCCCCCCCCGCAAAGTTTGGTCGTTGGGATGCGCGCCACCGAAATCTGCAGCAGTCGACGTCAACATAGTACTGAAATGCGATCTCCTAACGCCATCAGCTGATGACATGTTAAAAAAGCTCGACTGGCTTGCCTATCCAGAGAGAGTTAAATGCGATAGCTGGGGGGCTTCCACTGAATGAACTGTATGTTTTTGTTGTTGCTAAAGCTGCATTTGTTTACTTCGAAAAAGTTGCGCGTCTTTGTAGGGTTGTGTGCGCGCGAAGGCAGGCGCGTCGCGTGTACGCAAAGGCGGGCGCGTCGCGTACGCGAAGGAGGCTCGTTCGTGCATGTAATGGATGAGCGCTTTTCGTTCTAGTATCAGCAACACAAAACGCACAGCCCATGCACTGGATGCCCCCAGCTATGGCGGATATGCAGGGAGGAGATCTTAGTTACCGGATTGGTGTATACACCAATCCGGTAATAAGGTCTTCTTCCCTGTACATCCGCCATAGCTGGGGGGCTTCCACTGAATGAACTGTATGTTTTTGTTGTTGCTGAAGCTGCATTTGTTTACTTCGAACAAGTTGCGCGTCTTTGTAGGGTTGTGTACGCGCGAAGGCGGGCGCGTCGCGTGTACGCAAAGGTGGGCGCGTCGCGTATACGCGAAGGAGGCTCGTTCGTGCATGTAATGGATGAGCGCTTTTCATTCTAACAGCAACACAAAACGCACAGCCCATGCACTGGACGCCCCCCCCCCCCCCCCCCCCCCCCCCCCCCCCCCCCCCCCCCCCCCCCCCCCCCGCCCCCAGCTATGGCGGATATGCAGGGAGGAGATCTTAGTTACCGGATTGGTGTATACACACTTCAACTGTCCAAACTATTTTGTCTAGGATTGTATAGCTGTAGTACAGACGGAAGAGGATGGCGTCTTTGTGATGGATGTTCTTCCAGTCTTAGAAACCGCAGCAACTCATTGAATGTGTCTTTGGTAAGTCGATAGCGTTTAATAAAACTGACGTCATCATAATCCTCTAAATGATTGCTCCTGTCTCTAATTAATACTCGTGGCATACATCTTCGATCCTCATTCTCAATTTCATTGTCATCTTCTTGGGCAAGTTCCAGTATCTGCCGCGCGTCTGTACCAAGTTTCCTCATCTATACTGGTTGGTTTGAAATGACGCTATACGCCTGCAAAACTACCCCGTACCCATGTTTAAGAATTTCCATTGTTCGTTAAGGACAGGCGTTTAATATGACGCATTATTTTGTCCGCGTGTACCAATGAAACTGCTTCGTTGTGGACGACTTAAGTTAAGCGCACGTTTTAGACGGTCTTCATCTGATTTGTACGCGTACAGCAGAAAAACACCTTTCGTAGTTACGGCCCTTTAATATAAAATATTTTGTGTGTTTATAAACTAAACACTTTAACATGTTTATTACAGACTGTAACACTTTTTAAACGTGTTGACATGTTTATACAAAACGAAGTGTTTATCTTTTAAACATTTCAATTGGGGTCAGTGTTTATATCCAGTGTAAAGCTGTGGCAGTATACAAATATTGACTGCTTTATCTCGTGGTATAGTAAAACTAGCCTCCCGAGGTGACCCACGGAGCATTCTATTTTCCCGAGGCGAAGCCGAGGGAAAATAGAATGCTCCGTGGGTCACCTCGGGAGGCTAGTTTTACTATACCACGAGATAAAGCAGTCAATATTTGTTTTATAACACCTCTCCCACATATTCTGCTTAATTTTGGCTTAAATACAAATGAAATCAGTTTCATCAATTTTTTTTGGCATTCACTTTTCTACAGTGTCCACCGCGTTCGTACGTACAACTGCTAGCTGTGCGTGAAGTTGTTTTAGTTCGATCGCGCGTGTTACGCGTAATGCAGGCGTGGTTGCGCCCACACACACACGACCGAGATCCGCGCGCGGGAGTTGCTAGGGGTATAGTACTTTTCGGAATGCATGGTATTGATTGCTTTCCGGTGACGTCACCCCTTCCATCCACCATTTTGGTGGGCATTTTTCATGACCCACGTGGCTCGAGTAGTAACCGGCAAAAAGACCAAGAAAAGCGCATTGGTTGCACTTACCTCTGTTGCTTGAAGTTGCTTTATGTTGTTGCGCCATGGCTGTTGTATCGAGAAAGATAAAAACACATTTCTTCAGGCTAAACATCGCGATCAACTATATAAAAGCACTTTTGTTTTTAAAAGCCGAGTGCATGCTCAATAATTTGAACGTATCACAACGCCCGCGTGCGGCATCTTCGAATGAAAATACGCTGGTGAGTATTTTTTACGCGTGTTCATGAGCGTCTATTGGCGCGTGCATGTTCGCGCGTACGTGACCGTTGACCACCAGACATTCCCGGATGTTGTACGTCATCGAAAGCAATCAATACACCAATCCGGTAACTAAGGTCTCCTTCCCTGTACATCCGCCATAGCTGGGGGGCTTCCACTGAATGAACTGTGTGTTTTTGCTGTTGCCGAAGGTGCATTTGTTTACTTCGAACATGTCGAACAAGTTTGGCGTCTTTGTAGGGTTGTTATACGCGAAGGCGGGCGCGTCGCGTGTACGCGAAGGAGGTGCGTCGCGTGCACGCGGTGGGGCGCGTTTGTGCATGTAATGGATGAGCGCTTTTCGATGAGCGCTTTTCGTCCTAACAGCAACACAAAACGCACAGCCCATGCACTGGACGCCCCCCAGCTATGGCGGAATATACAGGGAAGGAGACCTTAGTTACCGGATTAGTCTATAGTCATTTTTACCCGAGTTATGTGTGATAGACCGACTTCTGGATTGTATTACATGTACGACGATTCCAGGGGCATGACTGTGTAACAAGGCAAGGCGCTGAGGAAAAGCAAATCACAATATTATTGCCCTGTCACACCCCCTTCACGGTAGACGTGAAAGGCAATAGGTGTTCTTGTTGTAGCTCTGACAACATGTGCCCTCGAATTCTTGCCATCTGATTCTGGTTAAACCGTGGTGAATACCCATGGGCTATTGCTCTGGCATACAGCAGCACAAACACACCACAGTCAGTGTCGTTTGTTTGTTTGGGCCATCTTTTCTCCTCTGCGTATACTGTTCTCCATTGGCCCACCGATGACCAATTGACTGCACCCTCATACTGACTGCGTGCCTCAACAAAGGACAGAAATCGGCGAAGTCCAAACGTTGTCCTAGTGTGCATGGGGTCCAGTGCGTAGATAACTCGACTTTGCGCATCGGCAGCAAGTAGAATCCAGTGAGTCATTCTGATATTTACAGGGCATAATATGAACCTGCAAGCAGCAAGGCTCATGTCCTTGTACCATCTTGTTGCAACTTTCCGGACACCTTTATTCCCATCACTGAGCATTCTTTGATCTTGAAATGTGTTGCATACAAACACCCCACCTTTTGTGCGAGTGCTGTTCTTGATAAGGATCATGTACGGGTTGATGATTTGATCGTCTAACCAGTTGTTTACAGCAAGCCGTTTCCTGGCATTGTCGATGTCAATACTGTCTGCCGTCCTCTTATCTTGTGTTGCCACCCCCTGCAGCAAACTGTTTTCAGCTCGCGTTTCGTAGTCCATCTTCAACTTCTTTGGGGTGCGTTTCCAGGTTTCTTTGAGCAACATGGTGTTCTTTCGTCTTTTCCGGACTGTTCTTGTTCTGTATTGAAGAGCAAACTGTCTTTGCTGGGTTTTTGTGGCCTTGTACATTTTCTCTGCGAGTTCATCCAAACGGAATCTGAAACCTGATAGCTGAATATGCTTGAAAATCTTGTTGTAAGATTCCATGTAGCCTTGCGATGTTGGGTAATGCTGTATAAAATACCGACTTGTGTCGTATCTGAAATCGATGTATTTCGTGTTATGCCTCCGTAGATCCCCCAGTAGCAGTTGTGTCCAGATGGGAAGACTTGGCATGAGAAATTTAACAAATTTATCGAGGAGGAGTTGGCCATGAAACTTATTCGAAGTGTCTGATTGTGGGATGCTTCGAAGGACCTCCTTTGCTTTGTCCATTAACAACTCACTTTCATTGGCAAACTCAGGTGGCTGTTGCACCAATGCCTCCTCTTCTGTCATACATGCAGTTTGGGGCATTTCGTTGTCTGCCAATAACTCATTCTCGTCTTGCATATCGTGTAACTTAGATGCAGATATGTTTCGACTTCGGATCATGATACAGAGTTTGCGAAAGTGACTTTTACCGACATCGGATTTGTTGCGGGACAGCAAAACAATGCAAAATTAGTAAAACACGCTGCGGAACTCTTCCATTGTGCGGATCAGAGTAAGCACTCTAAATACTCCCATTGGAAACCATTGGACATCCTTATTGCAGTAGTACTTACGACAGAGAGCCTTTACATCTCTGAGAAGATGGTTTGCGTCAGTATGGATAAGCATCATCGTTAAATCGTCTTCCCGTGCCTTTCCACTTACAATTCTCCATGCTCTGGATAGAAACTCTGGTAAGTTCTCTCCTGAAAACACCTTCAAGGAAGAGTTCAGAAGCACTGCGCTCCGATCGCTGACAATCATACACGGAGTTGTGAGATTATTGTGGCCATACATTTTTTTTTCTGCATGCCTGAAAGTCTGTAACGGCTCGCTCTGGTTATCGGTCACAATCTCGCTGACTGGACAGGGTGAAGATTTAATGCGTTCCCCCTGTAATATTGGGTTGGGCATCACCATAGCGTAATACAAGTAATCGCTCTGGTTAGATTTCCAGGCAACGGAACCAGTTGCATCCCAGTGCACTGGCACTGTGGTGGCGAGATCGTGAAATAAACGTACACCGGCATCGGTAAATGTAATAAGGAAACTGGGAGCTAATCCGATTTGTCGCAGATACGGAGAGAGATGTTCCCTTTTCTTAATTAACAAGCTTTCAAACATTTCATTCGATTCCCTGAGTTGGCGTCTTCCTTCGTTGGCAATTTGTCGAAAGATTCCTGCGTCTTGACCTACTCCGGTTAAGTTACCGCTTTCAAACACGTCAGACTTCATATCGTGCAGGCGGTCATTCCTGAGACGGGATGGGTAGTGACTGGACTTCAGCTCATTCTGCAGTTCTTTCCTCACGTTTGCTCTGATAGGGCGTTGTCCTGTTTTATCACCTGGGTGAGATATCTTTCCTCTGTATGTGACCTCACACTCGGCCTCTCTCCGCATTACAACCGTTGCATTTACAGAACATGTTGGGATTGAGCATTTTGCGTGCGCTCGAAAGATTGGACAGTTAATTTTTCGGCTTCTTTTCCTTGCTACGAAATGTCTTTGAAACATAAGTGGGCAGTACGGATTGCTTTTTGAAATACCATCATAAATTGCGTTTACCCAATCCATTGGCAGTTTATTTCCAGTCTGTTTTTCTCTGAGTTGTTGCCACTTCTTGATGTCAATTGAGAAATGTGCCTTTTCCGGTATGTCAGCTGTGAAAACGTCCACAAGATTTGCATTAGCACACGCTCTTAAACTTTCAAGTGAAATCGGCTTACCAAAAGAATTACTACGCTTATTCATTCCTTTTTCATCTGTCGTTGACTTTATGCTGTGAGTCGGCCATCCCGACTGTAGTGAGCCATCGTCTGAAATATGGTCTGGAGATGTTTGATCAAACATGTGGTTTTCATTGGATCCAGAAGCGGACTCAAATTCTACATCAAACGAATGCTCCTGTTGAGGTTCGTACTCAAAGTCTGGTAGAGGTACATCACTTGCTGGCTCGGACAGCGAATCATGCTCATCTGCTTGATCCCACAAAGGGGTCATTCCATGTCAAACCAACGCACTTTTTTACCTTATGTCTTCCGATTTTGATAAAAATTGCTGTGCTTGTAGGTCCTAATGAGCAATGAATGCACACCAATTTTTAGCCCGATCCGACCTACCATGTGCTCAGGGCAGACACCACAAAAATCTGACATTTTTAGAGTGAAATACCACCCTTTTGGTACAAATATGTCAAAACCATGTCAATTTTCATCGAGTATATGCAATTTTGGTATTAAAATAATGAGAATTGCATGCTCAAATCAATTATTTTGTCCAAAATATTTTTTTTTGAAAAGTAGGTCACCGTACCTTTAATATGTCATCGTGACCTTTGACCCAATTTTTGTAATAATGTATCATTCCGAAAATCAACGAAATGAAAATGACTTGATAGAGCATGTCTTCCTCTATCAGAATCTACTTAGAACAAATTGGGATCTTTAAAATTTGCAACTTTATGACTATTTTTGTACAGTTGGTAGGTTACAAATTAGTCAATTTATAGACTTCACATTATAAATCCACTAACACAACTTACTGTTCTGTTTCAATTGTTACTAAAATTATTCTTGGTTGGTAAATTTCTCATTTTGAGGGCTAATGTGGTCTAACCAGAACACAGAGCTATATATAGGAACTAGAGTGAGCACTTATCACGTGACCCCGTGCCCTCAAGGGTGCGTGGACGCCATTTTGTTAGTGGGCAAAAAGTACGTGCTAATGTATTGACGACATGCGTATTTTCAGCTTTAATTTTATTTTAAGATTAATGCTTTCAGCGATAGGGGTGCAGAAAGACTGTCGGATCATTGTTTATATTTTATATTTTACTTTAAAAGATTGAAACTTTAGTTAGGCCAAACACTTTTCTTTCTCCATGGGCCAAACAACATTCAAAATCGTCGCCCGGGTAGTGTACAAGATTTGGGGAGTTGATCATAATTTTTTTTAATGACTTATCTAGACAGGCGTATGCGAGCCGCGCGCACACTTAAGATCGACGTCTGAAACCAAGTCGCTGTTCAGTCGTTCTGACTGACTGGAACAGTCGATCTTTCGACTTCTGGCGAACCAAGTCGCTCCAAATTGTTTCATACGTCAAACTTAATTCAAATTTCTGGGATAATTTAGTTCAGCGCGACCGTAAGGTGCAGGATTTCCCGGTGAAACCGACTGCCTGAGGGAAGAACTACCGTTCTACCGTTCACCATGCATTAAGTACATAGCATAACCTAGCATTTTCAAGAGAAAAACTGTATTTTTTTCATTTCTAAAATCACGTTTCTAACAAAATTCGCACTTTTTGTAACATTATTATGCCATAATTAGTGGCAGAGGTGTACGTTTATACCTTCCTAGGTACAGTAGAAAAAGGTCACTCATGACTGGCGTTAAACAGCGAATAAATCATTTAAAAACCCATTTATAGCTGCCGCGCCGTTGACTGCAGTGGATACATCCGGGTATTTATCAATTATTTTGACCACTAACAAAATGGCGGACGCGGTCCCAGGGCGGCACGCCCGGGTACCGCGCACAGGCACGGGGTCACGTGATAAGTGCGCACTCTAGTTCTTATATATAGCTCCATGAACCAGAATCATACTTCAAATTATCAGCAGTGGCGTACCAAGGATTTGGCTTTTTTTTGGTGGGGGGAGGGGGGGGGGTGCTATTTTTTTTTCTTTAAATTTCTTTAGAAGATTGTAAAAATAGATGACCAAAAAATCAAAGAAACAAATTGACAACCTTGAAGAAGTTAGCCCCACCCCCACCCCCCTCCCCCCCCCCCCCACCACCCCCACCAATAGTAGATTGTTGTCATATTACATGAAGTGTTTTTCACGTTTGTATTTTGAATTACAAGGACAAAACAGGCATGATAAACATTCACTTCGTGTATTTTCTATTCAATACTGCACAGGCCGTTTTGTATGTTTCTCAGGATGACGTCAAAACCCTGTTGATAAACAAACCAAGTGACCTCGAGCGTTTCAGAATTTCGGGTGAAGAGGGTCGGAACTGCTTTACGGTTTTTTTTGAAAAACAAGTTGTGAAGGTGTTGTAGACACATACACCTCCATGATAAACAGACAAACTTAAAAAATGTAGACGGGGGATTCTAGCTGTTTAAGAACTTGAATTACAGATGCTAAATTGCAAGCCTTGTGTGTTGACTGATTCATGAATTATAGCACCCTCAAGTGTCATGTTTTGTCCAGTCAATAACAGATATATAATGCAAGGCTTTAGTGTTAGCACAACTCAGAGGCCCCATATTCTGGTGATACAGTTTCCTTAAAGTCAGAAGGTAGAATTTTGCTTTTTCTGGCTTGTTCTTTATACATTTACAAATCTAGTTTAATTTTAGTAACTTTAGAAACAGAAGATTGAGTTGTGTTAGTGGATTTCTAATGTAAAGTACAGTATATAAATTGACTAATTTGTAACCTACCAACTGTACAAAAATAGTCATAAAGTTGCAAATTTTAAAGATCCCAATTTGTTCTAAGTGGATTATGATAGAGGAAGACATGCTCTATCAAGTCATTTTCATTTCGTTGATTTTCGGAATGATACATTATTACAAAAATTGGGTCAAAGGTTACGATAACATATTAAAGGTACGGTGACCTACTTTTTACAAAATTTATTTTTGACAACAGAATTTATTTGAGCATGCAATTCTCATTATTTTAATACCAAATTTGCATATACTCGATGAAAATTGACATGGTTTTGACATATTTGTACCAAAAGGGTGGTATTTTACTCTAAAAATGTCAGATTTTTGTGGTGTCTGCCCTGAGCACATGGTAGGTCGGATCGGGCTAAAAATTGGTGTGCATTCATTGCTCATCAGGACCTATAAGCACAGCAATTTGTATCAAAATCGGAAGACATAAGGTAAAAAGGTGCGTTGGTCTGACATGGAATGACCCAAAGGTGGAACATGCGTTCGGTCAGGAGAAGGGTTGTCTTCACCCGCTGTCATGGACTCTAAATCGTCAGGAGATACCGGGGGGAAAAATGTAGCATGTGAATGGGATGGGGGATTTTCTGCATGGCAATCAAGACTACCGAAGCTGGTTTTCTCCGGCGTAATGTGTGTCAACGTAAACCACAGTGCCACGCCGTCTCTTCCGATATCTGCGAGTGCACCTTCCTGTGAAACTTCTTTCACTTCACCGTCGTCGTACAAGACGGCTTTGTCTCTGCCCAGAACGTACGTATAGTAATGGCCAGAGGACGATTGAAGACCACGGTGTACCACTGCTGACGTGAGTTTGTATTTGTAATGCTTGTGATGTACATCCTCGTTACCCACGATTTCCGACAGTGGCAATTCCTGTATTGCGCTTACTCGTGCTCTGTTCTTTTGGCCGTATAACATTGCCCTACTCATGAAGAGGACGAGGATTGGTGGGAACCGAGTTATCTTTAGCAAGTGGGTCTTGGTGGTGATACATTTACAGGTTTCACACATCGAGTCTTGCTTGCTTTGAAGAGCATTATTAAGTATGGAAGTGAGTCTTGCGTCGCATAATGGGGTGAGGAGCAAACTACTCGGTGGTGGATCTTTCTTCTCTTTTCGGATCCCACAACCGCTACAAACATGGTAGCTTCTGCATTCGGGTACAACTGGGAGATGACCATCATTTGTGATCTCTTCGAGAACTTGTTGTACATACAGGCTGAAAAATTCGTAGGGATCTTGTTGGTGACTTTCATGAAATGTTGTGTCATTCATGGACTTCAGGGCATGCATGAGTTCGTGAAACCGCTCAGTTTGAACGGGCACGGGAGAGCTAAGAGTCAGCTCCTGAAGTATTGCCTTCAATGTGTAAATAACATCCCGGAATCGTGAACCTGACGGGGTTTGGCACTCTCGTATCAAATATCCGATTGGGGTTGGGTAAAGAGCTTGCATTAGCGACGAAAACCAACAGGAGCTTCCAGCATTTTGGATCCCTCTTGTACATTTTGGAGCACAACTGTTACAGGTGAAACTCGTCGATTCTCTTTTCAATTTTGCTGTTCGTTGGGGGGTTGCCGCCAAACCCATACAAGAAAAATGATACCACGTGCCACACGAATCGCACATGACGTAGGGTTTGCCATCATTTGGCATACAGCAAATGCAGAAATTTTCCCTCCTTGACGGACACGAAACGAAGTAGTCCTCCAAGTGACATGGGGGTTTCTTATGCCGTTTCCCGACCCGTTTTGTACTTTCGTATCTCTCAGGCCCGACGTAATTAGTGTACTGCATTGGCATGTCTGTGCAGTCAGTTTCTTCAGTGGCAAGTTGGGCATCTTGGAACGGGCTATCACAGGACGGCGCGTCAGGAAAAGAAACGCCTTCGCCACTGATCTTCGAACCATCTGCAGTTTCTTCAGTGGCAAGTTGGGCATCTTGGAACGGGCTATCACAGGACGGCGCGTCAGGAAAAGAAACGCCTTCGCCACTGATCTTCGAACCATCTGCAGTTTCTTCAGTGGCAAGTTGGGCATCTTGGAACGGGCTATCACAGGACGGCGCGTCAGGAAAAGAAACGCCCTCGCCATTGGTCCTCGAACCATCTGCAGGTTTAGTCTCATTACTCTTCTCACTGTAAAAGAGCTGTCTGAGAAATTGTGTGTCTGCAAACCTCTTATATATTAGACTGTGACGCAAATGTTGTTGCGATATGCCCAGCTCAGAAGACACTTGACTCCAGAAGCAGTTTAATTGCTGGCCTCCATGATCTCACGTCTATCCACTCCCAACTGGTTTTGCTGAAAACTACGAGAAAAGTGTGGCAAAAAATTAGATTTATTAATTAATATATCAATTTAAAATGTATTCACAGACCACAAGGCCCCACGCGTTACACTCACCATAGTTATTATAATGGAAAGAGATAATCTGGCGGGTAGGTGAGGTCATAAGTTGTTTCGTTCAGTTCGTTGCATACGTTCAAGACAATTTTTTGACAGTGGGGTCTTTCTATAAATTAGGGGTCCAAAAGTGTGACATTTAGTGTCCCCCGTTACACCTGATATGTGTTATTTTTCGTACAAAAATCATTAAAATGGCTTTTAAACCATTTTGTATGAATTGTACTTTATGTACTCACTCTTTGAGATGGAAAGTATTTGAAGAATGTGTCCTGAATTTACAAAACCAAGATGTAAAATGTAACGGGGGATACCAACATTGGACCACTAATTTATAGAAAGACCCAGTTGGTAAAAGTAATAGACTTTTGACCTTTGAGACGCTTATAGGGTTCAAGCGTGATGCCCGCGGCTTGCATTAGGAACCAAACGCCTAAACTAATCCATTCCCTTTGTTCAAACCACATGAAAACAAAAAACCAAACCGTTTCAGGACCTTATTGAGGGGTATAGTTGTAGAAACTCAATTTGTTTGGCGATTAATTTGGTAGCCTTGTAAGAAAGACACAATACACTGTTTGACCAATCAGAGGTCCCTCATCGAATCCTTCCGACCCCTTCATACGTGGCAGATGTCTTATACACTGTTTAAAAAACAAATTGGTAAATTTTGCCCAAATTGTTACCCAACGTTGGTTCAAATATCAATATACCCATCTTTGGGCCGCAAAATACCGAACTGGTGTTGGGTAACAGCCTTATCCAAGCCTTGGGTGATACAGTATGCATTGGTTAAATTTAATCAACCAATCTTTCGGTGAATGTGCATATCCAATAATTATTATTGGTAAAAGTTAAACAGCTAGAATCCCCCCTTCCACATTTATTTAGTTTTTCTGTTTATCATGGAGGTGTATGTGTCTACAACACCATCACAACTTGTTTTTCACAAAAAATCGACAGACTTTTGCTTAAAACGTAAAGCAGTTCCGACCCTCTTCACCCAAATTCTGAAACGCTCGAGGTCACTCGGCTTGTTTATCAACAGGGTGTTGACGTCATCCTGAGAAACATACAAAACGGTCTGTGCAGTATTGAATGGAAAATACACGAAGTGAATGTTTATCATGCCTATTTTGTCCTTTTAATTCAAAATACAAACGTGAAAAACACTTCATGTAATATGACAGCAATCTACTATTACCTGTTTTGTGAAAAAAACGATGAAATTGTGGCCAACAGTGACTCTCTTTTGAATTAAATACTGGTGCATTGCGACGGGTGATTTTGTCACGGAACGACCGGCATTCACAGCGGTCTGTGTACGGTCCACTGCGGCGTAGTTTCCACGTGTTTGGACATCGGCCGTACAAGTTATAGAATGAGCGACTCATTTTTCTCTCTCTTGGTAATAGAAAAGAAAATCTTTCTGCTCTTTTTTTTTCATAGTGTCTGGTAAAACATGCAACCACGCAGCTACTGGGCATATCTCTGGCTTTTTGGAACAACAAAATTCTTCAAAAAACACCATCTAAAAGAGACGGTTTTCTAAGTTTTTTGCGTGTAAACGTATGGAGCTAACTATCGTGTTGACTTCTCTTTCTCAGGATTGCGTCACGGGGTCACGCGCATATCATGAATACCTAATGAGCGTTTCAGAAATCGCGAAAATCTCATTTTCGAAAAGCGCACTTTTGCTTGCAATTTATCCACTTAAAACCGACAATTAAAAAATAATAAAAATCCACGTCGGCAAGAGGGATGTTTGGACTATCGAAAAAAGCCTAAATGCTGGATTTTCGTCAAGGGGGATTCTTCCTCTTTAATTTCTTAACACTCAATACTCCGAAATACAACAATGGGAGGACTTACCGATAGGCACGCCTACCCCTTTATTCACACACATGAAACATACATGTATAAACTTTAACCATACAATTAAGCATTTGCCTTATTTTTCTTGTACATTTCTCAACTTAAGTGGACTTTATCCGCATATTTGCGGAATGAAACAAAAAACTATAGACCGTATCGAATAGCCGCCATTTTGTGGGGCAGTTTCTTTGTTCTTTGAGGACATGCATGGTTGCACATATTGTGCTTCCATTGTTGGACGGTTTAAGTAACAAAATGTGCCCCACGAAATGGCGGCTATTCGCTACGGTCTATATACAGTGGATAGGGGGAAAACCTTACAAATGTTGCGGACAAGTCACTTTAACGAATAATTAGACAGTTTAATGGTACGTGTCTCAGTTTAATGGTACGTGTTCGCAGACGTATCCGTGTGCCATACGCCAGTTCAGTCTAGCGCCCTCTGGTGGTCGCCTTTACTTCACTTCCTGTTTTGGTTTTCACTGTTTGGATTGTGTTAATACTTGACCTGTTTGCAGTATTAAAAGCCGTAGTTTCTCATGAAAACGAGTTCCATTTTGATCGTGTATGTTTGGACATCCAACTATACTACTCCTATAGTGGCGTGGTGGCAGCGTTTCGAAACAATCCTACGCATCTCGAATCCAGTAAACGGACGCTATTCAACACAACGGATAGCTCCCTGTTTG
Source organism: Henricia sp. BOLD:AAB3569 (assembly GCA_037783545.1). NCBI lineage: Eukaryota > Metazoa > Echinodermata > Asteroidea > Spinulosida > Echinasteridae > Henricia > Henricia sp. BOLD:AAB3569. The sequence goes on along the minus strand of JBBELK010000346.1, from coordinate 1,008,921 downwards.
TGGCCGTCTACGGACCCCAGTCTCTACGTACATATCACGAATAACGGTGAGCGATCAGCCAGCTGAACACGCAGCTGTTTTATTTACTTCTCGTATTTCTCTACGGACTACTCACTCCCTATCTCATTATGGCTTCTTCACATAGGGCTCCGAAACAATGGTCCCTCAGCAAGAATGAGACAGTTAATTCCTTCGAGAATTGGAAGCATAATCTCCAGTACACCCTCTCCCTCGATCCAAACTTCGCCCAATTTCTCACCGAAGACTTCAAGTGGGAGAAGAAGTCCAAGTCTTCCCCACTCCGTGGATTCACGGACGATGGTCCGGACATTGAGGATTCAAAACGCCGCACCGCTCAACAAAAGGTCACCATGTTGGAACTCATGCTCGGGCAAATCGCAAACTACTGCCCAGTCATATCCCGTAACACCATCGTTCGCAACTCCACCTCTATTTCCAACATCTGGCAGGCAGTACGCTTACATTTCGGGTTTCAGTCAACAGGGGGTCACTTCATTGACTTTGCCTCAATTCAGCTAAAACCAGACGAGCGCCCAGAAGATCTGTATCAACGCCTTGTAGCGTTTGTTGAAGACAGCCTTCTCCTTCGCGACTCCGGCATATGCCATCATGGCATACCCATTATAGAAGATGAGGAGCTCACCCCCACACTCGAAAATTTTGTCGTACTCACGTGGCTGAGGCTCATCCACCCCACCCTCCCTAGACTTGTCAAACAACGCTATGGTACCGAACTCCGCTCACGCACATTGGCATCTATCAAACCCGAGATCTCACAAGCCCTCGACTCCCTCCTGGATGAACTCCACACATCCGAGGACGCACGATCAATGCGCACTTCCACCTTTCGGCCAACCTCGTCCACGAGACCGAAACCTAGACAGACGACACCGCAACCCCAGAACAGTAAACCGTTCAAGTCGTGTCCACTGTGTAAGCAGGTTGGTCGATCAGACTCTCTCCACTTCCTTAGCGAGTGCCCACACTTACCCGAACGAGACCGCAAATACATAGCGAGAGCTCGCCAAGTTGCCAGCATTTACGAAGAGGTGGATGACTCCAATGAGGAAACCCTTGAGCATACATGTGTACCAGTCGACCAGTTCCCTGAACCATCCGCACTCCGTGTCCAAATTCGTCAATCTCCATACTTTGACGCATTTCTTGGCCATCACGTGACACGCATCATAATCGACAGCGGAGCAACTGGAAATCTGATTCGCAACTCTACAGCCATAAAACTTGGGGTCAAGATCTCAAAGAGTTCCCAATCGGCACACCAGGCAGACGGATCATCCCCCCTGAACGTCGTAGGGGAGACCAAACTAACCCTCACGAGAGATAGCAGAAACTTTCAGTTCGAGGGCCTTGTCGTAGAAAATCTTGACGTCGAAATTTTGGCTGGTACTCCATTCATGGAAATCAATGACATTTCAATTCGGCCAGCCAAACGCCAAGTTATTCTGGGTGACGGTACTACCTACCTGTATGGTTCCGAAGGAAAGCCACCCTCAAACCATACGGTTCGTCGAGCCCATGTACTCCGAGCCCCCTCCCATGGCACTACCGTATGGCCGGGTGAGTTCATCGAAGTTCAACTTCCCAGCGACGTCTTCACAAATGAAAACCTTTTCGCACTCGAGCCCCGCACCGACACAAGTGCCAAATCACAGTCGTCGACTCTATGGCCCCCTCCAAGCCTCATACATAGTGTCGCTGGCAAAGTGCGCATCCCAAATCTCACCACCGAGCCCCGCGTTCTACGACGACAGGAACAATTCTGCCAAGTACGGTCATTGTTCATACCTCAAATGCCCGATGAACAATCAGCCACCCCGACAGTCACCAAACCTGCTCCCCGCCAGCCCCCACGCACACCCAACGCGGCCCCTCGCTTCTCTGTCTCTGTCGCTATCGACCCCGATAACACTTTGACGCCGTCTATTCAGTCAAAGTTCCGCTCTCTACTCGAGGAGTATGACGAGGTGTTTGACCCCGCTTTCCCAGGCTACAATGTCTCTGCAGGCCCCTTTCAAGCAGTCGTAAACATGGGTCCAGTTCAACCCCCTCAGCGCAAAGGCCGACTTCCTCAATACGCTCAGGACAAACTCCAAGAGCTTCAGCACAAGTTTGATGAACTTGAAAAACTGGGAGTATTTGCCCGCCCTGAAGATGTTGGCATCTCTGTAGAATACCTCAACCCCTCCTTCCTCATCAAAAAGCCCAACGGAGGCTTCCGCCTAGTCACAGCCTTCGCTGATGTCGGCCGCTACAGCAAACCTCAACCGTCACTCATGCCCGACGTTGACTCAACTCTTCGAAAAATCGCACAATGGCGTTACCTCATCGCCACTGACCTAACCAGCGCATTCTACCAAATTCCTCTCTCCCGACAGTCCATGAAATACTGTGGTGTGGCGACCCCATTCAAAGGTGTACGGGTGTATACCAGATCCGCAATGGGCATGCCCGGCTCTGAAACCGCACTTGAGGAACTTATGTGCCGTGTCCTAGGAGACCTACCGGTACTTGAGAGAGGCATCGTAGCAAAGCTTGCAGACGATCTGTTCTGTGGAGGTGACACAATCGAAGAACTCCTTCTCAACTGGAGGCAGGTTTTACATGCCCTGTACACCAACGCCCTCCGTCTCTCATCTCGCAAGACCATCATCTGTCCGAAAAGCACCACTATACTGGGATGGATTTGGTCCAATGGTTCTATCCATGCTAGCCCCCACCGCGTAGCGACACTCTCCACTTGTGCTACACCAGTAAAGGTTGGAGGTCTGCGATCCTTCATTGGGGCCTTCAAAGTCCTCGCCCGTGTTATTCCCAACTGCTCATCTCTCCTCTCCCCCTTAGAGGAGGCAGTAGCCGGTCGTCCGACTCAAGAGAAATTGAATTGGACCGATGATCTTCGCGATACTCTTCAGAAGGCACAAGCTGCTCTGTCTTCAACTCACACCATCACTCTTCCTCGTCCCGATGACCAATTGTGGATTGTGACCGATGGTTCTGTCAAGAAACACAGCATTGGTTCAACTCTGTATATTACTCGCAAAGGCAAACCTTGCCTCGCAGGTTTTTTCAGCACCAAACTACGCGGACGACAGCCAACCTGGATACCCTGCGAAGTAGAGGCTCTCTCCATTGCTGCCTCCACCAAACATTTTGGCCCATTCATCATTCAATCCAAGCATCACGCATGTGTCCTCACCGACAGCAAACCATGCGTCCAAGCATACGAAAAGTTGTGCCGTGGTGAATTCTCAGCAAGCCCGCGAATTTCTTCATTCCTCTCCACCGTAAGTCGCTTCCAAGCCACCATTCGCCACCTTGCTGGTTCCGCAAATGTCCCCTCCGATTTCGCTAGCCGCAATGCCCCGGATTGCCATGACCCTACTTGCCAAGTATGTACCTTTGTCAGACACATTGAAGATTCCACTGTCATGCGAGTGTCTGCCCAGGAGGTCCTCTCCGGCGACGCCAAGCTCCCATTTACAAGCAGAGCTGCATGGTTGGCAGTTCAGTCGGAGTGCCCAGATTTGCGCCGCACTCACGCTCACCTGATCCAGGGCACCCGTCCTCCCAAAAAAGCCACAACCATCAAGGATGTCAAGCGGTACCTGCAAGTCGCATCAGTTGCTAAGGATGGACTACTGATAGTTCGCAAAGACGTGCCACTGTTCCCTACACGTGAATGCATCATCGTGCCTCGTCAAGTACTCCATGGCCTCCTTACTGCGCTTCACATCCAACTCGACCATCCAACACGCCACCAACTCAATTCTGTGACTCGTCGCTACTTCTTTGCCCTCGATTTAGACAAGTCTGTTAACGAAGTTAGCTCCAGCTGTCACCATTGCGCATCACTACTGAACACGCCCCACACTACCATTAAGCAGTCTACAGGCGAGCCTCCAGATTCGGTTGGAATCTCTTTTGCATCAGACGTGATCAAGCGCAACCGTCAACTAATCCTGATCTTGCGAGAATGCTCAACCTCCTACACCACGTCATGCATTATTGACGATGAACGCCACGACACACTCCGCACAGCCCTTATACGCCTTTGCATCGAGCTTCGCCCATTAGACGGCCCCCTCTCTGTGATCCGCACAGACCCAGCACCAGGCTTCACTCGGCTAGTCCAGGACAAACTACTCCAACAACATCGAATTTGTATTGAGATTGGCCGTATCAAAAACCCCAACAAGAACCCAATCGCTGAGAAAGCAGTTCGCGAATTGGAAGACGAGCTACTACGCCAAGACCCAACCGGCAGTCCAGCAACACCACTCACGCTTTCGCTTGCCACCGCAGTCTTGAACTCTCGTATTCGTAACCGAGGTTTGTCGGCACGCGAAATGTGGTTCCAACGCGACCAATTCACCAACCAACAGATTCCGTTTGCTGATCTTAACATGATCCAGGCCCAGCACCAACATCGCTCTCGTAACCACCCGCACAGCGAAAAATGCAAAGCCCCTCTGAAGTCTCCTCCACCTGACACACCGGTTGAGGTTGGCGACCTGGTTTACCTATACAGTGACCGCAACAAGTCTTGTGCACGAAGTCGCTATCTTGTCTCGTCTGTCGACGGTCTGTGGTGCAACATCCGCAAATTTGTTGGCTCCCAACTTAGGAGCAGCTCGTACCGTGTCAAGAACTCTGAGTGCTACAAAGTTCCCTGCAATGTGGATCGTACCCTGCCACACTTTTGCAATAACGCCCACGATGATGATGATTACTCCGAACCAGTGCCACAGCCCCCCGAACCGCCGGACATTCCGCATGAACTATCTGCTCCAGCCGATAGTGCATCCGACGCCGTTTCCGACAGTGCCCATCCAGCTCCAGATTCTAGTCCCAATGTAACCATGACCTATGACTCGTTTGCTGATCAGCCTGACACCTCTACAAGTGTTTCACAAGAGATGTCTAACCCATCACATACTCAACCCAGACGCTCCAGTTGTCAGCGCCGCCCCCCCGGTCACTTGAAAGACTTTATTGTTGACTTTTGATTAGTCTGTTGGAAACTTTTCTATGTTTGGGGCAGAATAATCCCCAAAGGCTCGAGGGTAGTCCACCCCTATGACAGCCTTCCTGTTTTTTCCCGTGTTATAGTGTTACTTAGGTTCAACAGTGCATTCATGTTTTTTTTCTATTCGCCTGTTGCCCTTGTTTGATTGCTCGCTGTAATCTCCCGATTTGACTGTTCTATTTTTATGAGGACATTCTACGTTTGGACCTTTCCCTTACAGAAATCTTCCAAGCTTGCTGCAAGCTTGCGGCAAGCTTGCAGACAAGCTTGCCTGCAAGCTTGCAAGGTTCCAAAAATGCAAATGAGGGCAAGCTTGCTGCAAGCTTGCCGCAAGCTTGCCGCAAGCTTGCAGACAAGCTTGCAGCAAGCTTGCAGCAAGCTTGCAGACAAGCTTGCCTACCTGCTCACAAGCAAGCTTGCTGCAAGCTCGCAGCAAGCTTGCCATAAGCTTGCTGCAAGCTTGCCGCAAGCTCGCAGCAAGCTTGCCGTATAGCTTGCCGCAAGCTTGCCACAAGCTTGCCTACATGCTTGCTGCAAGCTCGCCTACATGCTTGCTGCAAGCTTGCCTACATGCTTACCTACCGCTCGCCAGCAAGCTTGCCCCAAACTTGCCGGGATTGGAATTTTTTAAATTTTGCAAGCTAATATATGTAGGCCTACCGCAGAAACAACTTAGAAAAATTTGAAGCTTTTGAGTTTTGTTGAGAAAACCTAACAAGATAAAACTGCATGTTCATTGCTCTATGAGCAGCTGAAAGGAATGCATTAATCATGTTAATTGCTAAAAAATAAAACTCAGTCCTACAAAATGAATTTAGGCATAAATCCAAGCATAAATGAGAAGATCACAGTACACATGCAAAACCATTGCAAGGACATGACCGATTGAGAGTGCATGGCTATCCTGATACATGTATCACAGCATCTTTTTTTCTGCTAAATTTAAGCTAAACTAACTGCTTAATTTTTATGTCAAATTTACACTTCCTGACACTGATACCTAGTGATATTTGTAGGTAAAATAATTATCTAAGACTAAATAAAACTGTTCTGGCTAGTGTCCTACAATGAACAATGTTTTCTATATGTGAACATGATAATGAACAATACAATGGTTTGTCTATATACACATACATGTAGGCCTACATGTACAGTACATGTAGCTCCATAGTCCATGGTCTACACAAGAAACAAATGGATCCTGCTCTGATCTGTGGCCAAATATCCATAAAATAAACTCTTCATTATTTCAGTTTTGTTAATTTGTGCAAGTATTACCTTAGTAAAGTAAAAAGAGGCCTGATAAAGCCGATTTCAGATGAGAAATATCACCACATTTGTATTTCCAGCCCTTGCAACACTTTCAAACCAGCATGCAGTTACAAAAGTCTGGTTCCAGCTGCTACTGTATGCTCACTTGTTTAATGTTGGAGTCAGGGAACCAGAGATAGTGTATATCCCTAGACTGGTTCTCAATCTTTATTGTTAAAAGTGTAGGAAATTAGGCAAATAAATGGAACCTGGCATTGCATTCATTTTTTTTTTTTTTTTTTTTTTTTGGTCTAAACAAATAAAAGTAAAAAGGTTCAATCATTTTATTATCAACTAGTCTTATTTGTTGCTATAAGCTGGAAGCTTGTTTGTTTTCCAAACAAGTTTGGACAATTACTGTATGGACTACAGAACTTAAGGATTTATATTTTTCTTTCTAATTAAGGCAATTATTTGTTGCAGATCTAGAAATTAATTTATATGAAGAAAAGGTTTACAAAAACATTTGTAAAAAAATGCTATTGAATTGAGAAAATGCAAATAAAAAACATGGATTATTATACGTAGGAAATTATTATAGGAAATTGTTTCTCATCAGGCACATGTATGCAAGCTAGCTGCAAGCTTGTACGCACATGTACATGTACATGTAGCTTGCTGCAAGCTCGCAGGCACACATACTAGCTTGCTGCAAGCTTGCAGACTCACGTGCAAGCTTGCTGCAAGCTTGCACATGGCCTGCAAGTTTGCAGCAAGCTTGCTGCAAGCTTGCACGTGGCCTGCAAGTTTGCTGTAAGCTTGCTGCAAGCTTGCAGGTGGCCTGCAAGTTTGCTGTAAGCTTGCTGCAAGCTTGCAGGCCACGTGCAAGCTTGTGGCAAGCTTGCAGGCACACATGCAAGCTTGCGGCAAGCTTGCAGCAAGCTTGCAAGCTTGCGGCAAGCTTGCAGCAAGCCTGCAAGCTTGCCGCTAGCTTGCGCACAAGCTTGCACACAAGACTGCAATCTTGTACAAGCTTGCGGCAAGCTTAATAAGCTTGCAGCAATCTAATTACAAGCTTAATGCAAGCTTGCGGCAAGCTTACATTTCTGTAAGGGTTTGTCCGTTTGATTGCCATCTTTTCCCCTTTTAAAATAATGGACTAAAGGTAAATAGAAGGAGTCACGCCAGTTCAGTCTAGCGCCCTCTGGTGGTCGCCTTTACTTCACTTCCTGTTTTGGTTTTCACTGTTTGGATTGTGTTAATACTTGACCTGTTTGCAGTATTAAAAGCCGTAGTTTCTCATGAAAACGAGTTCTATTTTGATCGTGTATGTTTGGACATCCAACTACTACTCCTATAGTGGCGATAACACTAAATTGGTGTAAACAAGTCGATATTAATTTTATACGTACCGCTCCCGTGTCAAACGGCTCCCATACGTTGTCCTACGTGTGGCTGATCCGCATCACGTACGAGGAGACCGCATAAAGTGATGACGTCAAAGCTGAAAATGGTACGGATACGTATTACGCGCGCGGATTTTGAGCTTGCCGAAACTGTCTAGTTTGTATTTGTGTTAACGTGGTGCCTGTCGATACGCAGATGGCACATACTGTTGTTGTTGTTGTTGTTAATTATGGCACATATGACAGGTGATGTCCTTTGTGCCACTACATACAAAAATTAGCACATTCTGCAGAGTTTCCAAACAGTGCATTTGGGAAATGATAGGTGGACTGTAGGTCAGGACGTTGACAAAGTGAAACAGAAAATATATATATTTTTAAAGGCAAAAAGAAGGTGGGGGTAAGGAACAGGAGTTTGTGGTCACCCAGGCACAGCGCCACCAGGGTCCTGCAAGGGCGGCCGTTTCCCAGGCAATTTGAGAGCACAAGGCCCAGCCGGTATTGTCACAGGTCCGCAAGCCTCCAGGTGATGAAGGGCAGCACTGTGCCCAGTCAACCACTCACTCACTCCTCCCTACCAAATACTTTAAAGTTACATATGTATCATAAGACACATAAGAACAATCATAAACACCACCACTTGAAGGCAGTAGATAAATTCAGGGACTTTACATGAATAGTTTAGAAATAAAAAGGAAAAAAAAGACTTTAAAACTATAGACAAATACACCAAAAAGTTATGTTTCCACGTTACAATTTGTGATGAAATAGAGTATTTTGTTAGCGTTTTTGCTTTCTCCAAGTAATTTGTTCAAAGTCATGTCAGAATCCAATAAGCCCAGTCAATTTTTGATAGCAAATCTCTGTGTGTTGAATGTTTTGCAATACAAAAGAAAGTGTGTAATATCATCATACTGCTTACACTCATCACACAAACCAGAAGGGTGTTTACCTATTAAGTGAAGGAAACTATTACGATTTTTACATACACCTAATCTAAGTCTATGTAGAATAGTCTCATTTCTCCGGTCAAATCTCCAAGTGGGGAATCTGGCAGGATTACGGGGTTGAATTAACTTAAGATGGGAAGGCTTAGAGTCGTCTCATCATCTTTGCCACTGATGTTTGTTGTTTCATTAAATGTTTAACTTCACCATTACTAAGCGGGATATTAAAATCTATGCGGTCTTTCTGGGTAGCTAGTTTGGCAAGGCGGTCTGCCTCTTCATTTCCCTTTAGACCACAATGTCCAGGAATCTATATAAAAAATACTGTATTAATCTGATTATAAATATTAACTAGAACATGGCGAATATCACAAATAAGTTTATTGTCAGGAATCGGTTCAGTAATGGCTTGAATAGCACTAAGACAGTCACATGAATGCATGGGAAATATGTTCAACTAGTGTTTTGATGGCATTTCTCTTTGTGCTTGTTGTGCCTTGTGCTTGATGGACTCAAATATTTGTAGAGCTCCCATCAGCATTTCAACAAGGGCGTGGTCAGCTTGGCTGAAGAAAGAGGTTGGGCTAGTTTGAGTTCCAGTACTTTGTGTTTCAGTCTGTGTGGGCATCTGCTTTACGAAGGAGAGGTTTAGGGCGGTTCAGGTAGCGTTGAGTTTATGTTGGTTGATTTTGAAACGGTCGGTTCACTTGATCCTTGTTTACATGAGCTTGCGGGTGATGATAAGTTGGCGGATGATGATGTGCTGTTGGGTTCAAAGATAACGTCGGTTTTGATAGCCTTCGCTGTTTCTGCATAATATATATTATAGGTGACACGGGTGCTTTAAATCTTCTTTTCTTCTCTGATAGTGGAGCAACCACCATAAGGAGCCGAATTATTTCCTCCGCAACGACAGCAGCGGGCATTCTCCTTCTGTTCACACTGCTGTTCACATCTGTTTACATCTAACACATCTCATTGCCCCTCTGCATTGGCTTGACACATGACCTAAGCGCTGACACTGGAAGCACCCTACAACAGGCAGGATGTACCCTTTGACCGTAGTACTATTTACCGGAAAACACCGGAAAACACCAGAAAACACCGGAAAACATACTAAATACCGGAAAACATACTAAATACCGGAAAACACCGGAAAACATACTAAATACCGGAAAACACCGGAAAACAGTATTTTATGGTGTTTTCTGCAGGTAGTGGGGGTGGTGTTTTAAGTGCTTTCTGGTGTTTTCCGGTATTTAGTGTGTTTTCCGGTATTTAGTATGTTTTCCGGTGTTTTCCGGTATTTAGTGTGTTTTTCGGTGTTTTGCGGTATTTAGTGTTTTCCGGTATTTAGTATGTTTTCCGGTGTTTTCCGGTGTTTTCCGTTGAGTTTTCCGGTGTTTTCCGGTATTTTCCGGTGTTTTCCGGTATATAGTATCACCCCAATTTGACATTGAAAATTTCCTAACCAACTTGGAAGTAGTCAGGGAGTGTGGGTTTGTTGAAGGTGAGGCACACCGAGAGGCTTTTCTCAAGCAGACCTTCCCTATTTCCCTTTTTTGTGCCTGAGCGTGTGTGTGATAGCGTACTGTTATGCCTCCTTGGCCGTTCTTTTGTGACATTCTTTATGTAGTCTTTGTTGATATCATTTATGGCTTTGCCTATTTTCACGGGATTTACAGCAGCTAGTTTGATGTCCGGTGATGTTATGACAACCATGGTAGGATACAAATTTACATTTCTACGTTTTGTTTGGTGACCTGTGGAAGAACCATAATCCGAGTCACTGTTGTCAGTTTGATTAGAACTTTGCGAGTGATTGAGCGGTCTCTTTTTAGATGATTTAGATGAAGGTTGGCTGGAACTAGAAATATAAGAGCTGTCCTCTTGTGCTTGGCTGATTAGCCGCTACAGAGTAGATTGAGGTTTGTTGCTTTTTCCCTGTTCATCTTGTTTGATGTTTTGTTGGGACAATTCGTTCAACCACATATCGGAATCCGAGTTATTTTCATCGTCATTGTCGGCCATGTTGTTTGGGACCGCGCCCAAGGGCCGACTCTCTGGTATGGAAATAGTTTATTATACAGTCCGAATTTATACTACTGCCTTACCTTTTCGCCAAGACTATGCAAAACCTGCAAGAGCACAGGAAAGCGTACAGGATTAAACTTAAAAGATGGTAGAAAATATCGAATGGCAGGTCCAATTTGACAAAAAACGAAACTCGTCCGACCTTGTCAACGTCCCAACCGAAAGTCCCTGATCAGATGGCACATACGTTGCTGTTGTTAATTTATGGCATATTCGGCAACTAAGGCCCTTTATGCCATCAACTATACGGTTTTAGCTTTAACTATACTATATTATCAACTTGAGATGACGAAGAAGGAGTTGCAGTTTTAGAAGTGGGAGGAAAACCCCCAGAGAAATGCCCCAGGGGAAAACCCACGCGGTCAAGTAGGGACTGCAAACCCAATCCACATACAAGCCCCGGATTCGAACCCGGGACCCCAGAGGTGAAAGGAGAGGAAAGAACCTCTACGCCAACCCGACCGACCCCCTTGGCACTTGTTGTTGTTGTTGTTGTTGTCGTTGTTGTTGTTGTTGTTGTCGGCACTTGTTGTTGTTGTTGTTGTTGTTGTTGGCGGCACTTGTTGTTGTTGTTGTTGGCGGCACTTGTTGTTGTTGTTGTTGTTGGCGGCACTTGTTGTTGTTGTTGTTGGCGGCACTTGTTGTTGTTGTTGTTGGCGGCACTTGTTGTTGTTGTTGTTGTTGGCGGCACTTGTTGTTGTTGTTGTTGTTGTTGTTGTTGTTGTTGGCGGCACTTGTTGTTGTTGTTGTTGTTGGCACTTGTTGTTGTTGTTGGTTGTTGGCACTTGTTGTTGTTGTTGTTGTTGTTGTTGGCACTTGTTGTTGTTGTTGTTGTTGTTGTTGGCACTTGTTGTTGTTGTTGTTGTTGGCACTTGTTGTTGTTGTTGTTGTTGGCTGTTGTTGTTGTTGTTGGTTGTTGGCACTTGTTGTTGTTGTTGTTGGTTGTTGGCACTTGTTGTTGTTGGTTGTTGGCAGTTGTTGTTGTTGGTTGTTGGCACTTGTTGTTGTTGTTGTTGGTTGTTGGCACTTGTTGTTGTTGTTGTTGGTTGTTGGCACTTGTTGTTGTTGTTGGTTGTTGGCACTTGTTGTTGTTGTTGGTTGTTGGCACTTGTTGTTGTTGTTGTTGGTTGTTGGCACTTGTTGTTGTTGTTGTTGGTTGTTGGCACTTGTTGTTGTTGTTGTTGTTGGTTGTTGGCACTTGTTGTTGTTGTTGGTTGTTGGCACTTGTTGTTGTTGTTGTTGTTGGTTGTTGGCACTTGTTGTTGTTGTTGTTGTTGGTTGTTGGCACTTGTTGTTGTTGTTGTTGGTTGTTGGCACTTGTTGTTGTTGTTGTTGTTGTTGTCGGCACTTGTTGTTGTTGTTGTTGTTGTTGGCACTTGTTGTTGTTGTTGTTGTTGTTGTTGGCACTTGTTGTTGTTGTTGTTGTTGTTGGCACTTGTTGTTGTTGTTGGCACTTGTTGTTGGCACTTGTTGGCACTTGTTGTTGTTGTTGTTGGCACTTGTTGGCACTTGTTGTTGGCACTTGTTGGCACTTGTTGGCACTTGTTGGCACTTGTTGTTGGCACTTGTTGGCACTTGTTGTTGGCACTTGTTGGCACTTGTTGTTGGCACTTGTTGGCACTTGTTGGCACTTGTTGTTGGCACTTGTTGGCACTTGTTGGCACTTGTTGTTGGCACTTGTTGGCACTTGTTGTTGGCACTTGTTGTTGGCACTTGTTGTTGGCACTTGTTGTTGGCACTTGTTGTTGGCACTTGTTGTTGGCACTTGTTGTTGGCACTTGTTGTTGGCACTTGTTGTTGGCACTTGTTGTTGGCACTTGTTGTTGGCACTTGTTGTTGGCACTTGTTGTTGGCACTTGTTGTTGGCACTTGTTGTTGGCACTTGTTGTTGGCACTTGTTGTTGGCACTTGTTGTTGGCACTTGTTGTTGGCACTTGTTGGCACTTGTTGTTGGCACTTGTTGTTGGCACTTGTTGTTGGCACTTGTTGTTGGCACTTGTTGGCACTTGTTGTTGGCACTTGTTGTTGGCACTTGTTGGCACTTGTTGTTGGCACTTGTTGTTGGCACTTGTTGGCACTTGTTGTTGGCACTTGTTGTTGGCACTTGTTGTTGGCACTTGTTGGCACTTGTTGGCACTTGTTGTTGGCACTTGTTGTTGGCACTTGTTGGCACTTGTTGTTGGCACTTGTTGGCACTTGTTGTTGGCACTTGTTGTTGGCACTTGTTGTTGGCACTTGTTGTTGGCACTTGTTGTTGGCACTTGTTGTTGGCACTTGTTGTTGGCACTTGTTGTTGGCACTTGTTGTTGGCACTTGTTGGCACTTGTTGTTGGCACTTGTTGTTGGCACTTGTTGTTGGCACTTGTTGGCACTTGTTGTTGGCACTTGTTGTTGGCACTTGTTGGCACTTGTTGTTGGCACTTGTTGTTGGCACTTGTTGTTGGCACTTGTTGGCACTTGTTGTTGGCACTTGTTGTTGGCACTTGTTGTTGGCACTTGTTGGCACTTGTTGTTGGCACTTGTTGTTGGCACTTGTTGTTGGCACTTGTTGGCACTTGTTGTTGGCACTTGTTGTTGGCACTTGTTGGCACTTGTTGTTGGCACTTGTTGTTGGCACTTGTTGGCACTTGTTGTTGGCACTTGTTGTTGGCACTTGTTGGCACTTGTTGTTGGCACTTGTTGGCACTTGTTGTTGGCACTTGTTGTTGGCACTTGTTGGCACTTGTTGTTGGCACTTGTTGTTGGCACTTGTTGTTGGCACTTGTTGTTGGCACTTGTTGGCACTTGTTGTTGGCACTTGTTGTTGGCACTTGTTGGCACTTGTTGTTGGCACTTGTTGTTGGCACTTGTTGTTGGCACTTGTTGGCACTTGTTGTTGGCACTTGTTGTTGGCACTTGTTGGCACTTGTTGTTGGCACTTGTTGGCACTTGTTGTTGGCACTTGTTGGCACTTGTTGTTGGCACTTGTTGGCACTTGTTGGCACTTGTTGTTGACACTTGTTGTTGGCACTTGTTGGCACCTGTTGTTGGCACTTGTTGTTGGCACTTGTTGTTGGCACTTGTTGGCACTTGTTGTTGGCACTTGTTGTTGGCACTTGTTGTTGGCACTTGTTGGCACTTGTTGTTGGCACTTGTTGGCACTTGTTGTTGGCACTTGTTGTTGGCACTTGTTGTTGGCACTTGTTGGCACTTGTTGTTGGCACTTGTTGTTGGCACTTGTTGGCACTTGTTGTTGGCACTTGTTGTTGGAACTTGTTGTTGGCACTTGTTGTTGGCACTTGTTGGCACTTGTTGTTGGCACTTGTTGTTGGCACTTGTTGGCACTTGTTGTTGGCACTTGTTGGCACTTGTTGTTGGCACTTGTTGTTGGCACTTGTTGGCACTTGTTGTTGGCACTTGTTGTTGGCACTTGTTGTTGGCACTTGTTGGCACTTGTTGTTGGCACTTGTTGGCACTTGTTGTTGGCACTTGTTGTTGGCACTTGTTGTTGGCACTTGTTGGCACTTGTTGTTGGCACTTGTTGTTGGCACTTGTTGTTGGCACTTGTTGTTGGCACTTGTTGTTGGCACTTGTTGTTGGCATTTGTTGTTGGCACTTGTTGGCATTTGTTGTTGGCACTTGTTGGCACTTGTTGTTGGCACTTGTTGTTGGCACTTGTTGGCACTTGTTGTTGGCACTTGTTGTTGGCACTTGTTGTTGGCACTTGTTGGCACTTGTTGTTGGCACTTGTTGGCACTTGTTGTTGGCACTTGTTGTTGGCACTTGTTGTTGGCACTTGTTGGCACTTGTTGTTGGCACTTGTTGGCACTTGTTGTTGGCACTTGTTGTTGGCACTTGTTGTTGGCACTTGTTGGCACTTGTTGTTGGCACCTGTTGTTGGCACTTGTTGTTGGCACTTGTTGTTGGCACTTGTTGGCACTTGTTGTTGGCACTTGTTGTTGGCACTTGTTGGCACTTGTTGTTGGCACTTGTTGTTGGCACTTGTTGGCACTTGTTGTTGGCACTTGTTGTTGGCACTTGTTGGCACTTGTTGGCACTTGTTGTTGGCACTTGTTGTTGGCACTTGTTGGTGGCACTTGTTGTTGGCACTTGTTGTTGGCACTTGTTGGCACTTGTTGTTGGCACTTGTTGGCACTTGTTGTTGGCACTTGTTGTTGGCACTTGTTGTTGGCACTTGTTGTTGGCACTTGTTGTTGGCACTTGTTGTCACTTGTTGTTGGCACTTGTTGGCACTTGTTGTTGGCACTTGTTGGCACTTGTTGTTGGCACTTGTTGTTGGCACTTGTTGGCACTTGTTGTTGGCACTTGTTGGCACTTGTTGTTGGCACTTGTTGTTGGCACTTGTTGTTGGCACTTGTTGGCACTTGTTGTTGGCACTTGTTGTTGGCACTTGTTGTTGGCACTTGTTGTTGGCACTTGTTGTTGGCACTTGTTGGCACTTGTTGTTGGCATTTGTTGTTGGCACTTGTTGGCACTTGTTGTTGGCACTTGTTGTTGGCACTTGTTGGCACTTGTTGTTGGCACTTGTTGTTGGCACTTGTTGTTGGCACTTGTTGGCACTTGTTGTTGGCACTTGTTGGCACTTGTTGTTGGCACTTGTTGTTGGCACTTGTTGTTGGCACTTGTTGGCACTTGTTGTTGGCACTTGTTGGCACTTGTTGTTGGCACTTGTTGTTGGCACTTGTTGTTGGCACTTGTTGGCACTTGTTGTTGGCACCTGTTGTTGGCACTTGTTGTTGGCACTTGTTGTTGGCACTTGTTGGCACTTGTTGTTGGCACTTGTTGTTGGCACTTGTTGGCACTTGTTGTTGGCACTTGTTGTTGGCACTTGTTGGCACTTGTTGTTGGCACTTGTTGTTGGCACTTGTTGGCACTTGTTGGCACTTGTTGTTGGCACTTGTTGTTGGCACTTGTTGGTGGCACTTGTTGTTGGCACTTGTTGTTGGCACTTGTTGGCACTTGTTGTTGGCACTTGTTGTTGGCACTTGTTGGCACTTGTTGTTGGCACTTGTTGTTGGCACTTGTTGTTGGCACTTGTTGTTGGCACTTGTTGTCACTTGTTGTTGGCACTTGTTGGCACTTGTTGTTGGCACTTGTTGGCACTTGTTGTTGGCACTTGTTGTTGGCACTTGTTGGCACTTGTTGTTGGCACTTGTTGTTGGCACTTGTTGGCACTTGTTGTTGGCACTTGTTGTTGGCACTTGTTGGCACTTGTTGGCACTTGTTGTTGGCACTTGTTGTTGGCACTTGTTGGCACTTGTTGTTGGCACTTGTTGTTGGCACTTGTTGGCACTTGTTGTTGGCACTTGTTGGCACTTGTTGTTGGCACTTGTTGTTGGCACTTGTTGGCACTTGTTGTTGGCACTTGTTGTTGGCACTTGTTGTTGGCACTTGTTGTTGGCACTTGTTGTTGGCACTTGTTGTTGGCACTTGTTGGCACTTGTTGTTGGCACTTGTTGTTGGCACTTGTTGGCACTTGTTGTTGGCACTTGTTGGCACTTGTTGTTGGCACTTGTTGGCACTTGTTGTTGACACTTGTTGTTGGCACTTGTTGGCACCTGTTGTTGGCACTTGTTGTTGGCACTTGTTGTTGGCACTTGTTGGCACTTGTTGTTGGCACTTGTTGTTGGCACTTGTTGTTGGCACTTGTTGGCACTTGTTGTTGGCACTTGTTGGCACTTGTTGTTGGCACTTGTTGTTGGCACTTGTTGTTGGCACTTGTTGGCACTTGTTGTTGGCACTTGTTGTTGGCACTTGTTGGCACTTGTTGTTGGCACTTGTTGTTGGAACTTGTTGTTGGCACTTGTTGTTGGCACTTGTTGGCACTTGTTGTTGGCACTTGTTGTTGGCACTTGTTGGCACTTGTTGTTGGCACTTGTTGTTGGCACTTGTTGTTGGCACTTGTTGGCACTTGTTGTTGGCACTTGTTGGCACTTGTTGTTGGCACTTGTTGTTGGCACTTGTTGTTGGCACTTGTTGGCACTTGTTGTTGGCACTTGTTGTTGGCACTTGTTGTTGGCACTTGTTGTTGGCACTTGTTGTTGGCACTTGTTGGCACTTGTTGTTGGCATTTGTTGTTGGCACTTGTTGGCACTTGTTGTTGGCACTTGTTGTTGGCACTTGTTGGCACTTGTTGTTGGCACTTGTTGTTGGCACTTGTTGTTGGCACTTGTTGGCACTTGTTGTTGGCACTTGTTGGCACTTGTTGTTGGCACTTGTTGTTGGCACTTGTTGTTGGCACTTGTTGGCACTTGTTGTTGGCACTTGTTGGCACTTGTTGTTGGCACTTGTTGTTGGCACTTGTTGTTGGCACTTGTTGGCACTTGTTGTTGGCACCTGTTGTTGGCACTTGTTGTTGGCACTTGTTGGCACTTGTTGTTGGCACTTGTTGTTGGCACTTGTTGGCACTTGTTGTTGGCACTTGTTGTTGGCACTTGTTGTTGGCACTTGTTGTTGGCACTTGTTGGCACTTGTTGTTGGCACTTGTTGTTGGCACTTGTTGGCACTTGTTGTTGGCACTTGTTGTTGGCACTTGTTGTTGGCACTTGTTGTTGGCACTTGTTGTTGGCACTTGTTGTTGGCACTTGTTGGCACTTGTTGTTGGCACTTGTTGTTGGCACTTGTTGTTGGCACTTGTTGTTGGCACTTGTTGTTGGCACTTGTTGTCACTTGTTGTTGGCACTTGTTGGCACTTGTTGTTGGCACTTGTTGGCACTTGTTGTTGGCACTTGTTGTTGGCACTTGTTGGCACTTGTTGTTGGCACTTGTTGTTGGCACTTGTTGGCACTTGTTGTTGGCACTTGTTGTTGGCACTTGTTGGCACTTGTTGGCACTTGTTGTTGGCACTTGTTGTTGGCACTTGTTGGCACTTGTTGTTGGCACTTGTTGTTGGCACTTGTTGGCACTTGTTGTTGGCACTTGTTGTTGGCACTTGTTGGCACTTGTTGTTGGCACTTGTTGGCACTTGTTGTTGGCACTTGTTGTTGGCACGATTATTTTTTTGTTGGCACGATTATTTTTTTTCTTCTCGGTGGCGCATGTACGAACATGTTGTGAAACATAGGTTCAAAAGTGGATATCTGCTATCAAAAAAATACAGACATAATCTGAAGAAAGGCGAATGAACAGTTTTGTAACTTGTATTTTTCTATAATTTTATACTTCTCGAGATGATCTTTAATAAGGCAAGGGAAAAGGGCTTATTGAAAGAACACCCGACACCCCACACCGAACGAAAAGAAACATTCAAAAAAACATTCGAAAAACTGTACACTGAGTCTTCTTAATATACCCCAGCTTTTTACCTAATCCATAATTAAATTATGTAGGCCTATTCACGTACTATTCGTATATAGTTTTGTGAAAAAAATACTGAAATTTAATCAGTAATGCACTAGAGAGTGAAAGACTAATGCGTACTAAGAGTTCATTGTTTTTATTTGTTCATGGCTGCTAAAAAAAAGTCATATAAAGATATCACAATCACTAAACCTAGCAATAGACCATATCGCATATCGTTTTTCACCAACAGAGGACGCCCTTTGCAATGCATTATGGGATCGAAAATGGGTCAAATTTGACCCTTTTTCGATCCCATAATGCATTGCATAGAGCGTCCTCTGTTGGTGAAAAACGATATGCGATATGGTCTATGGCGGCAGGTTAAAGGAACACGTGCACACCGGCTCACTGTTTACATGATTTAGTGATGTAGCATCATTGACAATAACAATTTTTGATGGTCCTTGTGAGAAAAAAAATCATCAAAATATCCCGTAATTAAAGGAAAATACCGGCTTTGTTGGGCCATTTTGGGCTCGTAAAAGGCCTGCGTCAAAGGTCGTGCTTCTGCCGTGTCGAACTCAATAACTTAGAATATTTTCAATTAAATGCGACAAGATCGAGCGCGGCAAGAGCACGACGTTTGACGCAAATGTTTTTATTAAGTTCGACTCTGCCGTGCTACACGACAGCCTCTGCCGTGCTACACGGCAGTTGCACGACGTCACGGTTGCGTCAAACGTCGTGCTATCGTCGTGTCGAATCAAAATAAATTCGTACTTCGGCTTGACGAAGTTGGAATGCGCATGCGCAAGCACATACTCGAGGATTAAAACAGCAAACAAACAAACAGCCCCACAAATCGGCGCATTTTATGTCAGAAGCGCCAGCGCAGGGTGCCGCGGTGTGGCTTTCGGACAGTCGAAAGCGTTTTGTCGGCTGAAAAAATTATCCATTGGGAAATGTTTGTGCAGTGAATTGACTTGATCTAAACAGCTTTTTGGAGGAAAGTTGAAACATGAACAAAAAAAAGTAATGCTTTCGTTTAGTTTTTCATGCTCGCTGGGGTGTGGATTTTGAGACAGAAATAAATATTTAGCCAGTGCAACCGAATGCGCATCATTTTTGCACTCCTTGGTGGAAATTTTGTTACTTGAAAAGGGACAATCCTCACCTCTTTTAAGGTTCATTTTCATTAACAGGTTTTCAAATTCACCTTTTTTTAATTTCGCGTTCAGTGAGTCAAGGTTCATTGCACCCAATTTCGTTTTCGTGCATGCACTTTCCTTTTCATTTACATTAATTCCCTTTTAAAGACATTCAAGTCTATCTAAACTATACTATATATATCTTTTATTTTTTTAAGATTAATCAATTTCAACATTTGAGCCCGTAAATATAAATGCAAATTTGACCTATTTGATTACTTTGCATAATTTTCTTTGATTGCAACAAAATGTTTCTGTGAATTATAGTTTGTCAATAGACCAGGCCTATACTCAACTTGTCTAAACATTCGCTGGTAATCTGATACGTCCATTGCTAAAGCACAGGGAAAAGGTTCACCTTTTCATTTTCTGTATGCATGTGCATTATTTCCTTTTCTATGCATATTTTTTATTTTTATGTTCAATATCGACTTGGAGGAGAGATGTACATGTACTGATCCTTAGAATATTGCAGTGCTTTACGATTCCGAAAACGCAAAGACCTACCACAAAAACGAATTTTGAATGAAAACCTGTCGAAAACGTTCGTTAATGATATTTAAATATAGTCCTACTTATATTTTATTGGTTGAGTAAATGCTAAACTAATGGAATAGAATGACTCTTTTTGAATGTAAGGGGTTTTATTTCGTTTTCAAATGAAATCAAATGAGTTGGATGTTTAAATTGCATGATCTTTTTCATGGAATTGGCCGGGCATACATATGGCCCATTCTCCGCTAAAGTGTTCAAGTTGGGAGTGACAATTGGCGAAATGTTGACAACAGTGAAAAAACCAAATATGGTCAAAATCGTAAAGTGTAATAGCTCCAGAATATCAAACAAGGCATTGGTGATCTTTGACTCATCTACCTTTCTAGAAATACGAACACAAAGTCAGACCTTGTAAAACGTGTTTTAACAACATAACAGATACGTTACCACAATTATACTTGTAGAAAATGCATGTCTGTGAATTGAGTATGATAAGGTTTAAACTGTGTGAATGGTGGTGTTAGGCCTCATATCCGATTGAAAACACGTCGGTTTAATTGAGATTTTTGACTGGTAAATAATCTAAAACACGTTTTTGCCCGTGTGTTGTTGAAACAAATCAGGGTAAGGTCTGTTTGAAATGGATGTCGACATAATTGTTCTCGCTTTATTAATTGCTCCCCGTCTCGCAGTTTTTGATTAACCGCCGTAAACTAATAAACTGGTCACGACAAATTCAACGAACATGAAATAACACAGATTTTTCTTCCCCAACTCAGACAACGCAATAAATAATATAAGGATGTGTCTGGTAACGTATCTGGCAAATCAAATTTGAAACAGCCAAAAAGGGTTACATATCGTATTTAACAGCAGTTATACACAAACACATGTCTTTTGCGATATTTGCATTAAAGTTGCATTGCCCGTGTTTCGGTGAAAGGATTTAAAAAATTAATTTACACAAGCGAACGAATTTAGAAAGCTTACGTGTCTCTGTAACGAAAAATATCAAAAACTTAAATTTCCGACGTCGGGAATTGGAGATACAAGCCTTTTTCTTGAAACGTGCTTCACATGTTGTACATGTGCGCGTACGCTCATATGTACATAGTATGTGTACAATGTACACATGTACGCGCACATGTACATTTACGTCATAACCCTGTCGATTAAATGACCTGCCAGCCTTTTAATCATTTCTTGTTTTTAAATAATTCCTATGCTCCGTTTTTTGTTTTAAAGAACGGAAACAACCTGGACCATGCGCTTGCTCGCTTCTGCTCTTGCTGCCCTGCCTGCACGGCCATAGGCGAACAAGGACAGAACGGACCCGTTTGCCGCTCGGCGTACGCTTGAATCTGGTGCTCAGTTTGGTGTTTAAAATTTATAAAGAAGAAAATCCCGGACCACCCCAGGAATTTCTGGGGATGTACCCGGGTATATGGGTTGAAATTTGTCAAAGTATCAAATAATTCCTATGCACCGTTTTTTTTTCAAAGAACGGAAACAACCTGGACCATGCGCTTGCTCGCTTCTGCTCTTGCTGCCCTGCCTGCACGGCCATGTAGGCGAACAAGGACAGAACGGACCCGTTTGCCGCTCGGCGTACGCTTGAATCTGGTGCTCAGTTTGGTGTTTAAAATGTATAAAGAAGAAAATCCCGGACCACCCCAGGAATTTCTGGAGATGTACCAGGGTATATGGGTTGAAATTTGTCAAAGTATCAAATAATTCCTATGCACCGTTTTTTTTTTAAAGAACGGAAACAACCTGGACCATGCGCTTGCTCGCTTCTGCTCTTGCTGCCCTGCCTGCACGGCCATGTAGGCGAACAAGGACAGAACGGACCCGTTTGCCGCTCGGCGTACGCTTGAATCTGGTGCTCAGTTTGGTGTTTAAAATTTATAAAGAAGAAAATCCCGGACCACCCCAGGAATTTCTGGGGATGTACCCGGGTATATGGGTTGAAATTTGTCAAAGTATGAAATAATTCCTATGCACGGTTTTTTTTAAAGAACGGAAACAACTTGGACCATGAGCTTCATGCTCGCTTCTGCTCTTGCTGCACTGCCTGCTGCATGGCCATGTATATAGGCGAACAAGGACAGAACGGACCCGTTTGCCGCTCGGCGTACGCTTGAATCTGGTGCTCAGTTTGGTGTTTAAAATTTATAAAGAAGAAAATCCCGGACCATCCCAGGAATTTCTTGAGATGTACCCGGGTATATGGGTTGAAATTTGTCAAAGTATGAAATAATTCCTATGCACGGTTTTTTTTAAAGAACGGAAACAACTTGGACCGTGAGCTTCATGCTCGCTTCTGCTCTTGCTGCCCTGCCTGCACGGCCATGTAGGCGAACAAGTACAGAACGGACCCGTTTGCCGCTGGGCGAAGGCTCGAATCTGGTGCTATGGATTTGGTGTTTAACTTTCTGAAGAAGAAAATCCGGGACCACCCCAGGAATTTCTAGGGATATACCCCGGTATATGGGTTTGAATTTGTCAAAGTATGAAATAATTCCTATGCACCATTTTTTAAATAGAGAAAAAGATCTTGGACCATTCGTCTTTGCTCACATATCGCGCTCTTACCGTCCATGTAAACAACGACAGAAACTGGACCAGGGCGGGTGCTTAAAATTTCCAAAGAAGAAAACACCGGACCACCCCAGGAATTTCTGGGGTTGTACCCCGGTATATGCATGGGTTAAAATTTGTCAAAGTTTGAAATAATTCCTATGCACCGTTTTTTTTTTAAAGAACGAAAACAACTTGGGTCATACACTTGCTCGCTTCTCTGCTCTTGCTGCACTGCCTCCTAGGCCCTGCTGCATGGCCATGTAGACAAACAAGGACAGAACGGACCCGTTTGCCGCTCGGCGTATACGCTCGAATCTGGTGCTGGGATTTGTGTTTAAAATTGTTAAAGAAGAAAATCCCGGACCACCCCAGGAATTTCTGGGGATGTACCCCGGTATATGGGTTGAAATTTGTCAAAGTATGAAATAATTTCTATGCACCGTTTTTTTTTTTAAAGAACGGAAACAACCTGGACCATGCGCTTGCTCGCTTCTGCTCTTGCTGCCCTGCCTGCACCCTGCTGCATGGCCATAATAGCGAACAAGGACAGAACGGACCCGTTTGCCGCTCGAATCTGGTGCTAAGTTTGATCTTTAAAATTTCTAAAGAAGAAAATCCCGGACCACCCTATAGGAATTTGTGGGGATGTAACCGGGTACACAGGTTGCAATTTGTCAAAGTATGAAATAATTCCTATGCACCGTTTTTTTTAAAGAACGGAAACAACTTGGACCATGCGCTTGCTCGCTTCTGCTCTTGCTGCCCTGCCTGCGAACAAGGACAGAACAGACCCGTTTGCCGCTCGGCGTACGCTCGAATCTGGTGCTGGGTTTGGTGTTTAAACGTTTCTAAAGAAGAAAATCCCGGACCACCCCAGGAATTTCTGGGGATGTACCCAGTTATATAGGTAGACATTTGTCAAAGTATGAAATAACTCCTATGCACCGTTTTTTAAATGGAGAAAAAGATCTTGGACCATTCGTCTTTGCTCACATGACGCGCTCTTACCGTCCATGTAGTTGTGTACGCGAACAACAACAGAAAGTGGACCCAGGCAGGTGCTTAAATTTTCCAAAGAAGAAAACACCAGACCACCACAGGAATGTCTGGGGATGTACCCAGGTATATGGGTTGAAATTTGTATGAAATGAAATGTTCTATGCACCGGTTTTAAAGAACGGAAACAACTTTGACCATTTGTACTTTATAGGCTTCCGTAGTTTCGTACGACGTGCGTACGTGTATGCAGCGTACAGCACTTGACGATTGAATCCGGTGATGAATCTGGTGCTCATTTGACGATTGAATATGGTGCTGAATCCGGTGCTAGCTTGACGCTGATATGTCTGACCTCCATGACGATCGATCATGCATGTCATAAATATGATGTCAGCATGATGATCATGATCAGCTGATGATTAACACTGACCTACTGGCACATGCTAAACACAGTACTACCAATGAGTACCATCCTACCTCCATGGTACTACTCAAAAAAAGTACTAGCACTATCAGTGCATGGCATGAGCAGTGCAGACTGCAGTGTGATTTGTTCAGTCATATTAAACAAAATGATTTGTAGGACCTACACTACAGTCGGTAGCGACTTGGAAATCCGTGACGTCATCAGCCTATGTCAAATCCATAACCGAAGTTCACAAGCTTGATGGACATGATAGACCGCTGCGTGAAATTGCACTGTAAATCATGCCGCCTTTTGTTTCTGTCATTTAATCTGTCGGGCTGATTCCTTTTTGGTGCAGGTCCATTGGGCTGGTTTTCTTTATTCTTGTTCCAAATATCACGCAAATCCACCTGTGCAATGGTGGGATTTTCCACCCCAAAATATCACCAAAATCGGCAGTTGGCGGGCGCTGTCATGGCTGTCAACTACCGACTACCCATTCTTGATTCAAGACACCATTGCGGCCATAACTATGGGCATAACAAAGCCTGTGCTTGTAGCATAGCGCTCTCATGCTCTGCTTGGCACCGCTGTTTACAGTCTGCTCTTGAAGGACAAGATAAATATATAATGCTTGAATTCAAGACCAACCATGGAGGATTTCTTCCTCCGTGGACCAACCAAGAAAAAATAACATGCTTCATGCCAATTAAAGATTTTGAAGTTGCCGTCTATTCATTTTCATTGATGATTCCGCACGTAAATTGGACACATTTTAACAAGCATAAAACAACAACCGCTTGATGATTTTTAACAAAAGTATTTTTGAAATCTGTTGCAACTTTATTTTCCAAGTCGCTACCTTAAATTTTCTCACTCCTAAATAGTAAATTTGGGTTTAGGAAAGATTAGGAAAGAATTGAGAAGTTGATCATGGCTTAATTCAGACCTTGTGTGCAAAACATATGAGACAGCCTGAAAAATGTCAATAAGTGTTTCCTCACAAAATCTTAAATTTTTCCCGCTCAAAATTTTGGGTTTTTCCATCAAATCTGCACATTCCAATGCTAGATGAGTCATTTTAAAGAAAAAAATCTGATCAACTTCCCAACTTTTATCCTAATGAACCCTGGGTTTATCCATCATACCATCAAATTTTTTTTTTTTTTAAAAATCTGATCAACTTCTTAACCCTTACCCCTTGTTGGACAATTACAGCAATTAGAGACATTTAAAGTATGTTGCAACAGTTTCAGGGACATATTTTATTGGCCAAACTGTCAAATTCAAAATTATTGCAGAGAGTAATGCACAAAATTACGCTGCGAGTGGTCCGTGTTTAAGCGCGATAGAGGGCGCTGTGTGCACAAGTGAATGGTCTTGTGCACTAAATAACAATGCAATTTTTCAAGAAGAAAATGTGATTTTTCTATAGAAAGCAACATTTGTGACAAAAGTATATGTGAAAAGTGTATCTTAGAATTAGATTATCTGTTGATTCTTGAAGGTAATTTCCTTCAATTTTTTTTTTATTGTATACAGAAAAAATACCTATTGTCCATTAATTAACTGATTTTGCGAGTACTTTTATCCTCAAATCAAATATTTCATTATCGATTGCATATTCCAATAGGCACGGCACAGGTCTGTACAGTTTCAGGCAGATCTGCTAATGCCCCTAGATTTTGCAAAACATTTAAAGGCCCAGTGTATCATTTGCAATGACCCCAAAAAGTAATCGACGAGTTTACAGGGGAAAAGTTCTGAAAGTAAAGATTGAATTAATAGCAACTATCCAATGAAAGGTTTTCGCTCAAAATGATATAATTTTACCAGAAAATAATCCGTAAAGATGAAATTATTTAGATCGTTTGCAAACAATTTACTTTATTTATGGTTCGCATCTATGCGGTCCAAAATGCATGGGCGCTGTGTACTGCGGGTGCGTGTTCCAACGCGATGCATTTTTATGGATCGCGCGCACACGCAGTATATGATGTGCGCCACAGAGTGCATGACGCAAGCCACACCCGATCAACTGAGAACGAATATTTGAAACACCCCGCCAAGACCAGGAAAACGCATATGGATTTTCATGTTTTTTTTAAACGTGGTACATTCGACAAAGCTGAAATTTCTTCGGATGAGTTTGTTGATGTCTTTCTTTTGATTTATAATGGTTTTATTCGCAGAATCGCTTAAAAACAGATCATATACGGGGCCTTTAGAACCTTTTTATTGCTCATTTTCTCCCAGATTAGTGACTCGCACTACAACTGCAGTGGTTGATTGAAGCATGGCGGGCTTTAACGGTGGCGACGTGAGCCGCTCATTGCGAGACGCTCTGTGTGAGAGTCTTACGGCAATTCTCTCACCTCAACAAGATGTCAGAAACATGGGGGAGGAACAGCTCAAGGTCCTTGAAGTTACAGAAGGTAACTGTTGTCTTTGCTCTTTCTGTTGAAGACAAAATACCGGTTATTTGGTGCACTACACGGCAGTTGAAATGATTTTATTTGATGGCTTTAATGAACTTCAATTCGTAGCCGGTAGGCTGAATTGCATGAAGCTTACAAGTGTTATCCACCTAAACATTGAGATACATAGGTGGGTGGCGCCATTGGCAGCTGACGGCCAGAGACACTGGGTAATCCCCTTACTGTTTGTTTATTATTATTTCTTACAAATTTTCAAGCGTCGCATGCTCCTCGAGTCCTCGTCTTACCTGACAAGGAGCGGGTGATGCTCAAAAATTTGTAACAAATAATAATGAACAAATGGGGTTATGGCTTTCCAAAGATTGTTCAATTTATCGGAAGAAACCCTGCATAAAGAATGCCAAAATTTATTCTGTTGATCCCCTTTTCCTTTTGTTTTCGTCTAGAGTTTGGAGTTCATCTGGCGCAGCTGACCCTTGACCCAGAGGGCGCCCTAGCCATCAGACAAGTAATGTCCATATCTTACATTTAATATTCTAAGCAGAATTTGCGGCCACAAGTTATGTTAAGTTGGGACTGCGATGTAGCACTCTAAACAAAATCTATTGAGATCATTTTTAAAAACGAATTTAGGGGATTAGTTATGAAGTATTATGGCCTAATGGTCTCAAGTTCCTATGACATATAGCTGGAATATGGGTTCGAATCCTGGCCATAACAGGTTTCGACACCTGGGCCCTTTAGCAAGGTACTTTACCATACTTGCTTAATTAGGGGCAGAGGCAACAAAGAGAAAGTTTAGTTCACGACTAGAGCTTACCACTGGTCGAACGTCATCCTAGCAACACACATGCGCACTAACAACGTTCAAGTGTGAACGCCCTTGGTTAGTCAACTGGTTCCATGCAAAACGCTGCATCAACTCAATACCTGATGGGAACCAGTGCGACCGTGCCCTGTGGGCTGGTTCCAAATGGTCGACCAGACACGACTAACCATCGTTGACTAGACTGCGCTCGGTTGGAAATAGTTGAACCAGAGTTAACTATGGTCGTGAATCGACTTGCTCTTACATGTAAGGCCTTTTCATACTATAAACGTTCGACCCGTGTCGAAATCTACACGGTTTCTACCCCGTGTAGACTTTTTAAAATTTCAACACTGGTCTAATCGGCTATGTTTTCACAATACTAAACACAACACCGGCATTTTTTCTACACGTGTAAGGTTTCGACCCGTGTATCGTGCGATCGTTTCACACTACACACACGGCCGGCCGTCGACACGGGTCAAATCAAAGCATCGCTTATTTTTTACAAACATCTTGCTATTTCTTGTTGTTCCATTGAGCTGGTTTTGGATAGAATTGTCAGCCCAAATGGCCAACATAGCAGCTACCTCCTCTTCACTCCATGTCAGCCTTTTGTCTGATTTAGGGTCCGATTTATCGGACATAATTGCATATTGGAGAACAAAGTTGAAATACGTTTAGCACGGTAAAAATATGTACACGAACTGCACTGAATAACGCGCGAAAAAGCGAAACCAAAGCTTGTAGGGTCATTTGTTTGTTCGTTGCAAAACAGCATTTACTACAGTGCGATGCTGCCGTGCTCCCAAATCCAAACTTAACCCAGGTTCAGACTGTGTTTTTCAACACGGGTCGAGAGCTCTCAACCCACCTCCCAAGGTGGGTTAGTTTCAACGGGTCGAGCGCTCTACACGGGTCAGTGCTGTGTTGAAATGTTGCAGTGTGAAACACTGTCGGACCCGTGTAACACCCGGAGATTTTTCATAGTGTGAAAAAGCCTGTAGTTGTCTCAATGCAGACTAGTTACTCAGACCCACTTGTACCATATTAAAAGAAACTGGTTAATACGGTCTTGTTTTAGTGTGATGCGGGGTTGTGATTTCGAGAGAGGCATATGGGCCTTATAATGAGCAAAAAGTTTATAAAATGGGGGGGCGGGGGGGGGGGGGCGGGTGTAATTCAAATGTTCAAATGAGTGTGCTGATAAACTAAGGTATGTGTGCCAGTTGTTTTTTAGAAAGAATAAATCAGTGAAATGTTGTAGATGGTGTTTCATTGTTTTTCTGTCTTCGCAGCTCGCTTCATTGATCTTAAAGCAGTATGTTGAAGCACACTGGAACACGGAATCAGAAAAGTTCAGACCACCGATCACCACAGATGAAGTAAGATTTCTCTCCTTTTTTACAGTTGATTTAGACTTTAAAGATGGATTACAGAATTGGAACACTGCTACAAAAGGCATTATCTCCTTGTGTGATTGAGGATGTGTATGATAAAACCAACCTGTGTATAAGTCACCTCAGTACCTCATCTGCGTTCAGAGAAAACAATGAAAAGCTGTGTCCATGCTTTCAAGAAATTGTGCGAAGCCACCGTCCTATTTAGGCTGGTTCCCTGGTATGGAAAACAGTGCCGTAACACCATGATAATCAGGGGCCTAGTTTTGTTCATTAAAATAAATGTGTGCGCGCACTCATTTATATAGATTCATCTTCAGTTAACATGTTCTTATAAAAAGATAACATCTTGGGCGGAATCATTGCATTGGATAGTTGGAACGACTCCTATCTTCTATTTGAGTAAGGTTTTCCAGTCAAATGGTTGATTAAAATTTGGGGACATTGCAGGCTTTAAAGGCCCATTGTATCATTTGCAATGACCCAATTTTGTTTTTCACGAGTTGACAAGAAAAACCTTACTCAAAGTGTTGATAGCAATGGTAACAAACACCACATGAATTTATTTCCGTCCAAAATGGTATTTCATGCTAGAAATTGACAACCGAAGGTGGTTTTCTAAAAATGACTTTTTTACCATTCACTTGTACACAAAATCCATATAGATTTTCAAGGTTTTCTGAAGCATTGATGCATCTATGTAGCTAAAATTTCTTCAGGCTAGTTTACCAACATTCTTCCTTAGATATGTTACACTCTTATTCCACGAATCTGTGAAAAGTTTTATTTTGCAAATGATACATAGGGCCTTTAAGAGGTAGTATGACAATGTTTTTTTCGAATTGTAAATCTTAGTTTACCACGTTATTGTTTTCCCTTAACCTAAACCAGGCCAAGGCACAAATTCGCAAAATG
The DNA here is from genome assembly GCA_037783545.1 of Henricia sp. BOLD:AAB3569. Lineage (NCBI taxonomy): Eukaryota > Metazoa > Echinodermata > Asteroidea > Spinulosida > Echinasteridae > Henricia > Henricia sp. BOLD:AAB3569. The sequence continues at coordinate 979,622 of JBBELK010000346.1, read as the reverse complement.
CTCCCAGTCGGGTTGCGCGAATCAATCAGCAAAGTACGTTCCAGCGTGGCATATGCCATTTCAGCCATCGCTTCATCTGATTGGCCTGAGGCATGGCCAGAGCTTCTGCCGGAAATTATGCAACTGATCACAAGTGGTAACAGCGACGCGGTACACGGTGCAATGAGAGTACTCACAGGTAAGGACAACCATCCACTATGAGCATGTTTCCGCTGAGTACGATATGCATTTGGGCCGTCCATAAAATACGTATGCACGAAATGCCGACTTTTTGGACCCCCCATACGCATTTTTGGCAAAATTTCTGACGTCATCCATTGACTTTAACATTGGCGTACGCATTGGCTCTGACATCACCTTTACATTCCTTCCAAAGGATGGAGCAATTGTAGTTAAATGCCTTGCTCAAGGGCACAGGTACTGTGACTGGGCTACAACACCAAGTTGTGAATGTCGCAAGTCAACGACCAAAACCAATGCCATCTTGTTCAAGCTACACCCCTCATATTATTATTAGGGATGTTTAGATGCACGTAAAACACAAACGTGAATACGAAATAGCTAGAGCTCCAGTCATATCTTTAGGTGGTCTCGGAACCCAGGTTCGAATTTTGGTCACGGCCTATACAGTTATCTTGCCACGAATGTCACGTTTATGGATTTTTGTTTTCTTCTGTTTTTTTTGTTCTCAAAATAATGACCAAGTGCTCAAAGCATTTCGCGTCCATGTTCGCGTTTTACGTGCATCTAAACCTCCCTATTATGTTGTTAATTTTATGGATTCTTCGGCAACTAAGGCCCTTTATGCCATTAACTATACAGTATTAACTTTACTTTATTATCAACTCAAGATGACGAAGAAAGAGATGCAGTTTTAGAAGTGAGAGGAAAACCCCTAGGGAAATCTTCCAAGGGAAAACCCACGCGGTCAAGTAGGGACTGCAAACCCAATCCACATACACGCCCCGGTGTCGAACGTGGGACACCAGAGGTGAAAGGTGGGGAAAGAACCACTATGCCAATCTGACCGCCTGTAATTGTCTTTTTAAATCTCTTAAGAGTTTACAAGAGACGTGTCCGACATGCAGATACCCCACGTGGCCCCGGTCATCCTCCCCGAGATGTATCGCATCTTTGTACAAGCCGACCTGTACAGCATCAGGACTCGAGGCCGGGCGGTGGAAATCTTTAACGAGTGTGCACAACTTATCTATAGCATAATGAGTCTAGGTGACTCTGTAAAGGTTGGTTGAGCTTCTATTAAAGGCCAAACTTGGGATGAGAGAAAAATCTTAGGGGCCTTATCGTGATTCGAACCCGAGACCTCTGACTCACTAGGCAGATGCTCAACCAGCTGAGCCTTAAGGCACAGTTGGTATACATGTACTCCCTCAGGTTTTCCCTATGGACCCAATTCTTCTCTCGGTGTTGCACGGTGGCGCAACTGGGCAAAGTAACGAACACAACATCTGGTATGGTGCCTAATCACCATTGAAATGAAACAACCAAACTTGGGATGAGAGAAAAATTGTATGGGCCTTATCGGGATTCGAACCTGAGACCTCTGACTCACTCGGCATTTCATTTCAATGGTGATCAGGCACCATACTAAAGGCCCGTATGCAAGAGCCAACATTTGGCAGCCCACAAGGACCAACGTGAAGTTGGGCATTGGCTGGATGCACTCGCCAACACGACCCAACATGGTACAAAATAACTCGACTGCGGTTGGCTGCTGGCTTCACGTGACGGGCGTTCTACACTGCTATTGGTCCGTTTCATCCAACGAACTTGAGCAAAGTTGTGCGATAGTTATATGACCCAACACCATCCAACTTTCGATCGGCTGACATTGTCAGACAAATGTTGGTCCTTGTTGGCCAACAAATGTTGGCTCATGTAGATTGCTTTATCTGATTTGTCTTGCTCCCGATTTCTCCTGAGACTGTGGATAAAGTACATGGAACAGGACATAAATGCTTCAAGTATTTTTAGGGTAACCAAAGAAACTGAAAAAAATATTCTCATGTTTATTTTGCAGATAAACATTTTTGCAATTTTCTTATTTGTCAAGTCATGATAAGCAGAGTACTGTTTCTGTGTTAGTTCAAGAGGGTGTGTTTGTACTAATTGTAGCAATGCCTTGTGGTATAGGTACCAATATTTTGTTCGAAAACTTGGAAAAAAATTATGTTTTTGCATGCAACTTTTTCGTGCATTGATGTAGAAATGCATGAAAGACTTGTACGCAAAAATAAAATTTGCACAGTTTTCAGACAAAAGGTGTACAACAATAATGTACGGGTTGCACTTTTTCAGGACAGTATGTTGTTTCTTATGGCTCAAAGAATCTTTTCCATCTTCTAGAATGCAGCAAAGGACCTGTTGTTTCCTGTGCTTCCAAAGTTCACAGAGGCATTTGCCCAGGCTCTTCCAATCCCATACGGAGAAACGTCGGATTGTGGTCTCAAAATGGAGGTTATCAAGGTATAAGAGGAATGTCTTTTGCAAATTTTGGAAATCAGGAAAAACCTGGATAATCATTAGTCAAAAAAAATTATTTGCCAAGGGGCCCAGGACAGGGGTGCTATATTTATTTTTCACTTTTAAGCCACTTTTTTCGCTTTTAAAACTTTTTTTTTTTTTTAAATTTTTTTTTACCTTTTTAACTTTAAAACTTTAAAAATTACCACTAACACATTCTCACTTAAAACTTTAGGTTCTGAACTTTAAACTTTTTACTTTAATCTTAGCGAATTTGAAAAAAAAAATGTCTTAAATCTGGGAAATGTTAGGAAATTTGATTTGGCCATATCCACTGGATATTGGCCTGTCAAACTGAAAATAGGTTGAAATAATTTCCTAAACTTTTAAAAATTAATTGCAAAAAAATCAAGGAATTTTGTTTTGATGAAATGCTGAAAACACTGTATTGTTCTAGGTACATTCTGTCCTGACATCTGTGGAACTTTTGAATTTCAGATTTTTACAAATTTATTAGATGGTCATTGTTATTAAATAAAGTTGGTGTAAATATGAAGTTTAATTTGTTGCCATTCTGTAGGCTCTTACAACACTGGCCAAACACTTTCCAAGTTACATGCACAAATGGATGGGGCAGATTCTACCTAATATATGGAGCACCCTGACGGAATGTGCCAATATCTACGTAGCGACTTGCGTCAATGACTCGGAGGAGATGGATAATCCAGTTGATTCAGATGGTGCGTCACAAATCACTTGTCTTCATTAACAAAAGGGATCATCATTAATAAAGTATGAGGGTCAATAAAATTCGCTCTTGATGAATTTCCGTGTACTTTTAAGGTCATACCATGCATCGAAAATCATAAAAAGTACCACTTCACTCGCACCATTCATATTTGGGTAATTCCCAAAATTAGGGGTCCAAAATGTTTGGTGTCCCAGTTATGTACGACACTCTCTGCTTCAAAAATCACTACTTATGACCACAAATTCTCAGTAATGGACTGTGGCCTGTGATTATAGGGGGCAGCATAATTTTCTTCAATATTTTGTTTTCTGATTCCTGAAAAATATTCAAAACAAAAGACCATAAAGGCTTATAATTTGTTCCATGGTATTGGATAGGAGTTTGGTGTCCCAGGTTACCTATGCCAATGAAAATTGGCTGTAGAATGAGTTTGCATTAACCTTGGTGCCATATCTACACACAAACATTAAATTTGAGTGGCATTTGTTCAAATAAAAATAATTAGTTTCTACTGGAGAACCACTTTCAATCTTTAAAAACACTTGGAAATCTTTAAAAGCATGTCACACTTTTGGACCCCTAATTTTGGGAATTACCCATTTGGGTCTTTCCACAGTAAAGGGGGCATTTTGGCAACACAGACCATATTTTCGTGAAATACCTGTGTCTGATCTCAAAATAAAAGAAATAAGTTTAAGTTGTGCTGAAAAGATAACTTAGGCCCAAAAAGTTTTACAAATAGTATGACAACATGACTTTCTAAAAACCCTGTGTGCAAATTTCCAACATATGCTCGTAACCGGGACGGACACTTGTGTTACATTTTAGGCCAGGTATTTTCTTGAAAATATGGTGTGTTGCCAAAATTCCCCCTTTACCGTGGAATTTCAAAGAATTACCCTGGCACGTCAGGGTTAAATGTAGAAAAAACACTGGCACTGAAAGAGTTAATAGTGATCCTATTTAGAGTCTAGCAATTTTATTTTTAATTTGCAACACTTCTCATTTGTCCAGGGGAAGTTTTAGGCTTTGAAAATCTCGTCTTCAAGATATTTGACTTCATCCAGACACTGATTGAGACGTCAAAATTCAGAAGTATGGTAAAGAAGAATTGCGGGCAGTTAATGTACTACTTGGTCACATACATGGAAATGACTGAGGAACAGGTTAGGAGAATATAACTTGTGTCAGATTTAAAAATATATCTAGTGCAGTTTGAGTATACTTCGTGAAAAATACACAGTGGTGACCACACATTTTCACTAACTGACATCCGCGTTTGCACATGCACTTTGTACATATGCAAGAGTTTTAGCTTCTGCGAACCGACGTGCAAGTGGTATGTGCTGAATTTATTTTAAAAAGCTTAAAAAACACTATAATCTGTTAATTTACAGTAGGAGTCGGTTCATGAAAGTGAAAATGTTCTGTCGCCGTTTTATAAAGCTGTTCAGCAGAACAATTTTAATAATACAAAATCTATTTGCTTTGTAAAAATGGGCTTGCTGTCAAAATTGTACGTTTACTTGTGTTATCAGCAAGAGTAGCAAAACACCAAGTTTTTGGCACTAAGCAAATTTTTTTGCTAAACAACTCTATGAAATTGTCCCCGGGTTACATAGTTCGTGAAAACACAAATTACGTTGTAACATCATTTTTCAGTGTGCTAGAGTGTCACCGCGTGTCAGTTCGTGGTGTCACTGACGATATTTTTGGAAATTAACAAGTGTTTTGGCCATCTACATTTTTTTCTGCAGTCACATAAATGTCAATGTCACATGACTTGATCTTGCTCCAATTACGTACTGTGGAGTATTTTCACATGTGTAAATTCTCCGTATGTTGCTTTGTAGGTCAAGCAATGGACGGAAAACCCCAACCAGTTTGTTGTAGACGAAGACGACAATTCCTACTCATACAGTGTGCGTCTTGCTGCACAAGACCTACTCTTGGTGAAATATTTCAACTCTGGTTCTTGACATAATATGACATGGTTTGAGGGTGGAGAGTCGATATTAGCTCCCCGAGGTATTGGAAGTTGGCAAACTAGTTCCTGAGGCAAAGGCCGAGGAAACTGTTTTGTCAACTTCCAGTGCAAAGGGTTTATTTGGCCTGTTTTGACATTAAATGACCCTTAAGCACTTTGATATTAACCAGGGGCCAATTTCATAAAATTTAAGCATAGCACGAATTTTCACTTAAGCAAGGGCCTATTTCATTTCATGAAGCTTGTTGTTCTAAGCGCACGAAGAGAGTGCGCACACAACGTGTCGTCTGTTTTGTTCAAACGCGTTCGTCGTCTGTTTTACTTGTGTCAAAGTACAGTCATCGGTAATGTTTCCATTTTTTAATGATTATCACTAGGTACAGAAAACCCGGTTTGGTTTGCTAGTGCTTAAACAGTTTTATGAAATGGAGAGAGCGTTGCTTAAAGGCAGTACACATCATTCGTAATCTCGAAAATAAGAAATGTTCACAGATTTACGCCTAACTTACAATATAAACATGATGACCGTAGAAAACTTCCCCTGAAATGGTTTTGTCTGAAGTGCTATAGTCTTTGAGACGAAAATTCAATTCGCCCCAAAACCATTTCGCCCAAGTGCCATTTCGCCCCAAACCACTTCACCCGAGTGCCATTTCGTCCCAAATTACTTCGTCCAAACACTACATCGCCCAAATGCCACTTCGCCCCAAAACCACTTCGTGCACAGGCCATGGTCACAGTGCGAAATGGTTCAGGGCGAAGTGGTTTTGGGGCGAAATGACTGCAAACCCTTTTTTAACTGTTTTCTCAAAAGTTAGACGAAGTACGGAGCTGCTTTTTGCTCAGGTTGGTTTTAATCATGCATATCTTCAATCACACAGGGGGATCAAACTATTTGTAACAGTTTACCAATCATGTATACTATCTTTAATCAAAAATCGGGTGCTAACTCGCCTGGATGTTGCAAGTTTAATGATCTAAACCGCTTAACCAAGGCACTGCAATTCTGTGTCACCCTGAGTATAAGTAATCATCGGAATCTGTTGTTTGTTCATTTAGGCATTAGCATCCGAGTTTCCCCAAGAGAGTGCAGTTGGCATTGTTCAGGCCATCGTGAAACATCTACACGACTCGGAGCAAAACATGAACACTCCCACAGGAGACAACTGGTAAGCTAGGGGCCAAATTCATGGAGCTGTTTAGCAGCTGATTTTGTGCTGACAAATGCTCTGGCTATTTCATGGAGACCGTAACCGTAAACACTGCTAAACGTTTGCTAGCTTCAGAGGCAACAATGCCAGTTTCCAAGCATGCGCATAAAGGCCCTATGTATCATTTGCCAGATAAAACTTTTTACAGATTCGTGGAATAAGAGCGTAAAATATCTAAGGAAGAATGTTGGTTAACTAGCCTGAAGAAATTTTAGCTACTTAGATGCATCAATGCTTCAGAAAACCTTGAAAATCTATATATGGATTTTGTGTACAAGTGAATGGTAATTTGTTTTAGAAAACCACCTTCGGTTGTCAATTTCCAGCATGAAATACCATTTTGGACGGAAATAAATTCATATGGTGTTTGTTACCATTGCTATCAACACTTTGAGTAAGGTTTTTCCTGTCAACTCATGAAAAACAAAATTGGGTCCTTGCAAATAATACAATTGGCCTTTAAGCACGCCACAGCCGTGAAATAGCCTTAAAGTTAGCACAACATTTCTGCTACAGTAAGCGCACGTTTTCACCTAGCACTTAAGCAGTGCCATACAATTGGCCCCTGGTCCTATCCGAGTCTAAAAGTCTAAGAAAAAGATATTTTAAAAGTATAAGGATTAGAACCCCTGATCATCTGCATTTTAGTGCAAATATACTCTCACAAAAAAAGAAACACAATTTTCTGAAAATATCAAATTTTATCAGAACAGATGTTTGCTGAATACAGTAAACTTTTGAATAACAAGACACCGATCGACCAGTCTCTTTGGAATCCCTTCCGAGACTGTTCCGTTTCAGCGATTTCCCCCAGGTCCAAGTACACGCATTGAAACAAAGTAATTCCCACAACAATGAAATGTAACATTTCCTGTTTCTGGTAGAATTCTGCAGTTAACAGCTTTAAGAAAATGCATTTTGTAATTGGCTTTTCAACCTGATTGAGTCTGCATAGGATAAGCTGACCTCTGGACCAACGCATCCCAAACAGCCCTCAAGGAGGTGAGAAAGGCACTTCAGGCTGAGTGGTGCACCCTGCCTCAATGGCTCTTTCCCGAATGTCCAAACCAACACATCAACAACCCTGCCATTATCATACATCAAAATCCAAAACTGTTGTGATATGTGGGTAATTCCCAAAATTAGGGGCCCAAAAGTGTTGACATGCTTTTGAAGATTTTCAAGTGATTTTAATGATTAAAAGTGGTTTCCCAGCAGAAAATATTTATTTTTATTTCCACAAGCGCCACTTAAATGTTTGTGAAATGATGAGGCACCCAGGTTAATGCAAACTCATTCTACAGCCAATTTTCATTGACGTATGTAACTCGGGACACCAAATTCCTATTCAATATCATGGAACAAATTATGAGCCTTTATGGTCTTTTGTTTTGAATATTTGTCAGTAATCGGAGAACAAAATATTCAAGAATATGATGCTGTTCCCTATAATCACAGACCACAGTCTATTACTGAGAATTTGTGATCATAAGTGGCGATTTTTGAAGCTCAGGGTGTCGTACATAACTGGGACACCAAACGTTTTGGACCCCGAATTTTGGGAATTACTTATGTGCCATTTGAGGGTTTGGGTTAAGAACATTTGTGTTCTGAAAGCTGTTTTCTCTCCCTGTGTAGGTGGAAGATTCATGAGTCTTGCATGTTGGCGCTGGGCTCCATCCAATCACTAATCATAGATGAGAGTACCAGTGGCAAGTTGACCTTTGACATGGACTGGTTCCTGACCAATATTGTATTGAGCGATCTTAGTAAACCAGGTATGCCATGGTTTAGATCACACCCAATGAAGGTTCAAGTTCATGCCCAGTAATACATGCTGCTCAGGAATAACTATCAGTTTTTTCACATGTTTCATGAAATGTCTTGTGTATTGGGCATTACCAAGCTTATGTGCACCCACAAATTTCATTCTGGAATGGTTGACATTTGCAATCAGTTTGATAATGATGAAGAGTTCAATCTGGCGATTGTGGGGTTCAACCCTACCCAAAAGTTGAATTGAAAAAGGCGATTCAGACCCGGGTCTTATCCGCCGTTTTCAATTCACCTTCTGTGTTTAGACATAGTATCTACGAGGCTTTAAACTCACCTTTTCGAAAAAAGTTGGGTTCGATTCAACAAAGTTGGATTGAGCGTAAATCACCCTCAATGTGTAAACTATTTATGCCGAGCAACAAAAGAAAATATGCAAATTTCCTTTGTATTAAGTTGACATCAAAATATTCACATAACAGCTTCATTATGCATGGCTGCATAAAGCTTCTGTGTGCTGAAAATTCCCACTCTCAGATTGACTGCTTTTTTGACCAGAAAGTGGAGAACATTTTGTGTTTCATTTGTTGCAATACAGATTTTTAGACTTCAACAGGGACTTGCCCTTAAAGACTAAGGACTTTAATCTAAAAGTTTAACTTTGTTTCTTTATATGTTTTTTTTTTTCAACAGTTTCACCATTTCTACTAGGAAGGGCATTATGGGCAGCAAGTAGGTTTTCACTAGCAATGACTCCAGAGTTAATACAAAGGTAAATTTGTTACACTACCAATCAAAACTTTGGATACACCTATAAAGTTTTAGTAGTTTTAGAAGTATTATTTTGTTTATTCATAATAAACCAAGCGATTAAAGAAAACGGAGGTGTAAGGGGTATCTGGAGAGAAAGCAGTCATCTGGAGTGCTGTCCATCATGGAATGGCCTGCCCAGTCACCTGATCACAATCCCATTGAGCTGCTCTGGGAGGAGTTGGATCGTGTGGTCAGAAAGAAATGCCCAACCAGCCAAGAAAACCTCTGGAGAGTCTTAAAAGAGGCGTATTTCCACTGAATGTTCGGGGAAAATGACAATCAGGATGCAGAGATTGTGTGTAGCTGTCATAGCTGCTAAGATTCTTTGATATACATCAAGTTTAGCCGTTTCTTTTTGCATGCTCTCCAATTTGTTGATAAAGCCTACTGCTGAGGCCGAAGATGGCACTAAAATTAACTTGTATTATTGCTTTTTGTTAGAATACACCTACATTTGCTTTCACAAAATTAACATTCACAGAATTAACATTCACAAAATAATACTTCCTTCTCAAAAACCTGAAACTTTCAAGGTGTTTCTAAAGTTTTTATTGGTAGTGTATGTCCCATTTGGTTACATGCATTCAGACAAAGAATTCCCTTTCGAGAAATGTCCACAATTATACGCTTCAAAAACAAAAGTGCAAGTTATACGTCTGCCTAGTTTCCATGAGCGCGCCATGAGTTTATTTCTCTGGGAAGCACAGTGCTGATCAAGTTATGTTGGGTCGGGGCAACACAAACCTTAATTAACATCCATTCTCCATGACGCAAGCTGAATCACCTTATCTCTGTTATACTCTGACAAAAAAAATGAGAGATGTGACATTTCGTTATCCGTCAGTAATGTGTATGACCACCTTGTCACAAGGCTGACTGCACCAGCAAGCATAAGAGCCACTGGGGCAGGGTGTGCCACGCTGCCTGAAGTGCCTCCCCATGCTTCCAGTGTGCATGCAGCTCATCCCATGCATATTAAATTAGATTTGTAACAAAGTGAGGTCCTTAACTGCAAGGTTCTTCCAATAAACAAAATGTCACATTTCATCATTAGTACAAACACACATTCCATGGTATTTACTGCCAACATTTTGCTGTGAGTTTGCTGCATATTTGAGGTATTTTTTCTCAAAAAAAAGCTCAACAATTCTGGGTGTACCTTATACATGTACACAGGTTTTCACGATAGCATATGGGTCATTCCATGAAAACGGGACACAGTGTCCCCCTTACGTCGTGACACTTCTGGAGTTGATTTCTTATAATTAACATACTTTAGAAAACGAATAACCTCGGCATATAAATAATATATAACCTTATGAATCGAACACCACCTTTATCTGTTGATACTACCCAAAACATAACAAGAACGATTTAATAAACTAGTACGTTCTTCTAAATGCAAGTGTGACATTTTGAAACTTTCGCTCAACAAATTTCGCTCATAATGTATTATGAATCGATACAGTCCAGGTTCTACAGCTGGGTAAAATCAGCAACTACCTTTTCCAGAAAGAAACTGGTCAAAAAATGTGATCGCAAGAGTTGAAAAATGCCTTGGAGTTTCCCCTTACGTCGTGAAACAATTTTTGTATGTATTTTTTAAGACTATGATACCAAGACATGTCTAACCGTTTGTAAATTATTTGAAATATTCTATATTATTTAGAAATTACACAGAAATTTCTTTAACAATTTTGTTAACTTGAAAAGGCCATTTTTACAAAAGCATCAAAATGTCATACTTTGGGTCCTGTTTTTATGGAAATACCCATATACATTTTTCTTTAAAAATTGTTTTGTTTGTCCTTCCTTGATTAGCACACTATACTGGGTTCTTTGTTCTCGTAACAAATTATTTTTCACTTCCTCTTCTTTTCCTTTAAGGTTCTTAATATTCACAGTCAAAGGCTTAGAAATAAGCCAGCCACCGGCAATACGAATATCAGCCGCTCGCGCCATCTATGGTTTCTGCGATCATCTCAAGACGTCGGGAAACCAACAGGTCATCGTGCCATACCTCCCTCAGATTATGGAAGGACTCATCCAATTAGCGACGCAGTTTACCAGCGATGTCCTCTCTCTAGTACTAGAAACTATTTGTGTTGTACTCATGGTAAGTGCTATTATCATAAATGTGACGGGCTCTAGGAAAATGAGTCACAAGTCGCGCTGGCTAGTATTCTTTTTGCGAGCATAAAAAGACATCTGTGGCATTTCTACGCTCATTAAAATACCTAAACACAAAAGAAATTCCAGGTGGAACACAGACATTCCAGGGGGAACACAGACATTCCAGGCGGTATCTGGGCACCGCCAGGAATTTCCATTGTGTTTTGAGATTTTATTGAGCGTGGATTTGCCGCGGATTTCTTTTTATGGTCGCAAAAAGAATACTAGCCAGCGCGACTTGTGACTCATTTTCCTAGAGCCCGTCACAAATATTGAATTTATACCAACCATAAAATGTAAAAATGGTTGGATTAAAAACACACGCTTTACATAAAAAATGTATTCTTTTTAAACTTTCTTTCGCTTCTCCTATAATTTCCCACAGTGGCTTGGTTCATTAAGGCAATTTTTGTGGTATGGCCAGATTATCCAGGTTCAACTGCTATAGGATTGTACACAGAGATCCTAGTGCCCTGGCCGCATTAGACAATGGCCCTAGTATCAAGGTTCTACCTCCATATGATTGTGTGTAAACTGACTTGGGACCAAACAAATGTGGCCGCTTTAGGCAGGTGGCAACTTTACAAAGGAGACTTCAATAACATTTTGACTATCTCATTTGAAAACTAAGGCAAAATTTGAAAATTATACAAATTGCATTCAAATTATTGAGGTGAAATCACACCCGATGCATATTTTCAAATTGATTATTGATTATTGATAAGTTAATCCCCATTCTAATTATAGATAGATGATGCCTTTACGGTGCAATGTGAAAGCAAGGTTGCACCTCTTACGATAGCAATCTTCCTCAAGTACAACCAAGGTAAGAGATTAAACAGCTTTAGAGTTGCAGTCATAAAAGAGAAGAAAACAAATCATATGGTCCAAGATTTAAACCCGAGACCTCTGACACACTGGGCAGATGCTCTACCAGCTAAGCTATGAGACACAGCTAGTATACTCCCTCAGATTTCTCCAAGACCTCTGACACACGTGACAGATCCTCTACCAGCTGAGCTATGAGGCACAGTGGTAAACTCCCACAGGTTTCCCTCAAGACTTCTGACACACTGGGTAGATGCTCTACCAGCTGAACTATGAGGCACAGTGGTGTACTCCCTCAGGTTTGCCCTAAAACCTGTGACTCAACAGGCAGATACTCTACTGGCTAAGCTATGTGACACAGCTAATATACTCCCTCAGGTTTTCCCCAAGACCTCTGACACACTGGACAGATGCTCTACCAGCTGAGCTATGAGGCACAGTGGTAAACTCCCTCAGGTTTCCCCCAAGACCTCTGACACTCTGAGCAGATGCTTTACCAGCTGAGCTATGAGGCACAGTGGTAAACTCCCTCAGGTTTCCCCCAAGATCTCTGACACTCTGGGCAGATGCTTTATCAGCTGAGCTATGAGGCACAGTGGTGTACTCCCTCAGGTTTGCCCTAGGACCTCTGACTCGACAGGCAGATGCTCTACCGGCTAAGCTATGTGACAGCTAATATACTCCCTCAGGTTTCCCCAAGACCGCTGACACACCAGGCAGATGCTCTACCAGCTGAGCTATGATGCACAGTGGTATACTCCCTCAGGTTTCCCCAAGACATCTGACACACCAGGCAGATGCTCTACCAGCTCAGCTATGAGGCAGTGGTATACTCCCTCAGGTTTCCCCAAGACCTCTGACACATAGGGCAGATGCTCCACCAGCTGAGCTATGATACCTCAGGTTTTCCCCAAGACCTCTGACACACCAGGCAGATGCTCTACCAGCTCAGCTATGAGGCACAGTGGTATACTCCCTTGGGTTTCCCCAAGACCTCTGACACATAGGGCAGATGCTCCACCAGCTGAGCTATGATACCTCAGGTTTTCCCCAAGACCTCTGACACACCAGGCAGATGCTCTACAAGCTCAGCTATGAGGCACAGTGGTATACTCCCTAGGGTTTTACCTATTCCGTTTTTACTTTCCGTTTTGTCCCAGATCCGTCCATTATGATGCTAGTTGAGGATCTCTTCAGTGAGTTATGCAAGCGGCAAGGCTGCCAGGAACCGTTACACGCCAGGCTTCTGCCGACAATCGTCAGTATTCTGGTAGCGTCAACCGAGAAAGTTCCCATGGGACTACAAGCAGTAAGTCACCACAGCAGCTTAATCTTGGCAAAATTTTAAATCCATTATCATAAATTTGCTGTAATTTAGGCCCAAATCTGTAGACTGAGCAACAAAAGAAATACAAATTTTCTTCAATTTAATCAAAGTTTGAAAATTTCTCTTCTTATCAAGTTGACATTCAAAACTCATCAAAAGCATTGTACTTGATATAGTGTGGTTGACCTTGCGACGACATGGAATAGTTAGCAACTGGCTTTTTAGGACCAAGCTGCGCCTGAGCTATATTCATCGGCACCAAAATAGTCAGACATTTTTAAAGAGAATCGGAGCTACACAATCGGCATCAGACGGCACTGAAAAAGTCAACAGTTGCAACAGTAGAACAAGTTATTACTTTTGTGACATGATCCCGACCATTGCAGCCAACTTGAATGAATGAAAACTGGATGCGCATGTGACTACCTGTTTTTCTTCAGCCAATCGGCGTGCGTTAAAAATCACACCGTGGAATCCTTGTCCTTGTGACATGAGCATAGTTGCAATTTTGTGTTAAGTTATCGCCTGTTCAATGATACTCACACAATTTGTTTAGTTTTGTGACCCGAGTGTTTATTACGTTTTTGCTTGAAGTGTTTCGTCGTCGTGAAAGAATTCACATGTCATTCTAAGGGCAGCTTTAAGATGGTAGTTATATTGTAATCCCCCCCCCCCCCCCCCCCCTCCTCCCCCCTAACAATCATAATTTATTAGATCCCTGCTCAGATTTTATATATATATTTTTTTTTCCCAGACGTCTTTAGATATTTTATGCGTCGTCGTCCGGAACAGTCCGGTTCCCCTATCAGATGCACTCATCAATGATGCTTTTCCCGCCGTTGCCCATTGCGCACTGAAATCAGACGACAGCTCAACCATACAGGTAGAGGGCGCTCTGTGTTTCAGAATATATCAGTGAAATTTTAATTCCATCCACTCCATCCCCCTGCCTCTCTCTTCCATCTGTCCTCGCCTTCCCTCCTTTCTCGTCCTCCTTCCCTCCCCCTCCCCCTCTGACCCACCCTGCCTCCTCACTCCACCCAGGATCGCTGCCTCTGCTCTTGGTAGTTACGGCATGTCAGTACAAGTGTCTGGTTGACATAAATACTTAATATATAGTGTATACACAATTATGTTTATAGAAAACTGCATGGCAAAAGGCAATGAACGTCAGTTACATAACATCAGTTACCGGCATGTTCTCATTATTAAAGACCGCCCCCCCTCCTGTCCCTCGAAGCACAAGTATCAACATTTTTTGTCACTACCATGAAATGTCAAAATTTTACAGTGCATGTAAAGTCCTACGCAGCCCTCGACCCGACCCAACCCGACCCCTCCCCCCCCCCTCCCCCCACCTTCCTATGCTTTGTAGAACCGTGACGGCCCCTAAATTTTATATTGCCCAATGCTAAAGTGTGTTGTATATATATTGCCCACTGCTGTAGCATATATTGTGTATATTGTTCATTGCTGTTTGCCCAATGCTATAGCATATTCTGTATATTGCCCAATGCTATAGAATATGTATTCTATATATTGCCCAATGATATATATTGTGCATATATTGCCCAATTGTATAGTATATTGCAAATGTACAATATAGCTCAATCCTATAGCATATTGCCTATATTGCCCATATTGCCCAATGCCATAGCCACATATTTCCTATCATACAGGGTGGAGGAGAATGTTTACGTGCCTACATTGCAGTTGCCTACGACCAAATCGCATCCTGGCACGACGACGAAGGCCGTAGCGGTCTGCAATACGCCATTGAGATCGTTAGCAAACTGCTCAATCCGTCCACATCTGAATACACGGCGTCGTTTGTGGGACGACTGGTCGCTCTTCTGATCACGAAAGCCGGCAGCGCGATGGGGGATAACTCGGATATGATCCTGAGGGCGGTGTTGAGTAAAATGCAACAAGTGGACACGCTCAGTGTTGCACAGGTGAGAGTGGTGTGTAGGTTATAACATGAGGGCTGATATAGTGATAACATTAAAGAAATTTCTGTTAATAATGAAATGAATATTGTTTTTATATTATTTTTATATTTTTGCTACGTGTGACCTAAGGAAATTTGGCTTCAACCAAGGGGGTGGGAGGCTTGTGCCACCTCTTCCCCCATCCCAAAAAAAGTAGTGTGCCGCTCTTTTTTTTACAAATTTTTATTTTATTTTGAAATAGATAATTTCTATTTGACTATCTAGTGCAGTCATGTTTAATACTGAGCACGTTTGGTGGTTAAATCACTGATTGCATTACAATCAGTTGTTAAATCACTTTGTATTGCATTACAAAGACAGACACAATTCTTCCCTGATTTTCTGCAGTCCCTGTTGATGGTATTTGCCCATCTCATGCACAGCTGCATGGAGGACGTATTAGAGTTCCTTAGCAGCGTGCCTGGACCAACGGGTAAACCAGCCCTGGAGTTTGTTCTGACGGATTGGGTTGCCAGGCAAAATGTATTCTTTGGAGCTTACGACAAAAAAGTCAGGTAAACGGAGCATCTTGCAGAACTTGCAGAATTGTTTCAGTTAATAGATATCAAAGTGACAAATCAGTTGATGCAAAAAGTCTTACGCGTGGGACATGCGTGTACATATATTTCTAAAACAATTCCAGAATTTAATTTGTGTGTACAAAGCCTTGGTAATGCCCAACTTGAAAAAACATGTGAAATAACTAATAGTTATTGCTAAGCAGCCTGTTTTATATAACGCCCAAGTAGATCCTTGTCATCTGATTAGATGATAGCAGGTCATGTGTCGTTCAATATTTAATCCATTTAATACTACGTCACTAACCGTGCAGTTTTGTTCCATGTGCCGTGCAATTTTGTTCCATACGTTTTTTCCATTGCACGGTGTGCCCACTGTGCGCCCACTGCATACGCGCACGTGTGTACCGTATGACTATGTGCGTGTCAAATGTGACGACCCCTGACACAAAGTTTTTCTATAACTCACAAGCAAGGGTAAGCCTGAATAATTTTTTTTTAAATGTAGGTTGAAAAGGACCTATTTGGGCGTTATATAAAACAAATAATGAATGTTTTAATTCGTGCAATGGAAGGAATATTTTCATTCGGTAAAAGATGGAATGTGTTCCATTCAACTCGGCTCCGCCTCGTTGAATGGAACATTCCATCTTTCACCTCATGAAAATATTCCTCCCATTGCACTCATAAACATTCATTATTTGTATAATTTTGAAATTTCATGCTAACTCCCCCAAACAAAATCTCATTGTGGCACTTTGTACTAGAAATCAAGTTGTCAAGATTTCTCATTTTATTTGTCTAATTTTCAGCATCACTGCCTTAAGTAAGCTCCTACAGCACATGATCAACAAATCAGACCATCGATTCGAGGGGATCATCGTCAAAGGTGACCAAATCTTCAACATGGAACAGGGCATCCAAACAAGGTCCAAGACTGCACAGAGTAAGGATAAGTTATTAGAGAGGTTTTGCAAGCGCACGGATACGGATAGCGCGACGAATACGTCACAGGTTGTTTGCACGGCACGGATATCGAGCTCGCTATGCGTAGTGTTTTTCCTCATTTCTCGTTGTGTTTATTTAGCCAGGTTGAAAAGTCTGAATGTCTACGAACCTTTTGTGCATTTCAAAGCTTTGGATTAACAGTAAAATTAGTACCAAAGCCGTGTTGTGCAGGGTAATTTTCCCACTGTCGGAAATACACGCCTTTTAGCTGACACGCTGTATTTTTAAAGTTGCGAAACCACAGAAATGCCGCTAACAGTTACGGATAGCTAAACGTATGCGTACACGTATCCGTCGGCTTGCGAAACCTCCCTATTATCCCTCCCTGCCAAATTGTGTTCAATAAATTGGCTCACACTTGCCTCCTCAGTGTTTTATAATGGCCATAAAACTTATAAAGCTAAAATAATATGGTGCACCATGCATTGAGAACTTGTTTTGGGAAAATGTGTGGCTTTGAAAAGAACCAGTTGGCTTCAACATTTCAGAGAGCATGTTCTGTCCCTCCTTTCTTTTCTTCTCCTTAAAGGCCCTATAGATTATCTGTTTTTTAGCGATTCTGGGAATAAAACCATTATAAATCAAAAGACGGACATCAAAAAACCTATCTGAAGATTTGCACTACGTTTTCCAAAAACATAAAAAATCCAAGCGTGTCGAGTGATTAAGATGTCTGCCTTGTTTGCAGGAGGTCGTGGGTTCGAGTCCCACCCGAGCATGCTTTGAAGTTTTTCATAGTTTCTCAGGAAAGCACCGAGTATACAGTGTTAATAATTACGTCAGGTAAGGGCAAAACAAACCCTAATTAACATTCAGTCTCCCTGACACAAGCTAAATCAATTGATTGATAATGTTTTTAAATCTTGCATTATTGATTCAAATTGGCTTTAACTTGAGCATTTTCATCTTTTTCATCTCTTCAGCTCCACAGCAGTATACTAGCATCCCTATTCAAGTCAAGATATACAAGTTATTACTCAGTGAATTACTGAATGTCATGGAGAATAACGTCTCACAACAAGCCTCGGCAGGCGGGGAAGATTTAGAGGTATAGTCATGGCTCTCACAAGGCCCTGCAAGTCCTTACAAGTCTGTGGGTCTTAAAGGCCCATTGTATCATTTGCAAGGACCCAATTTCGTTTTTCATGAGTTGACAAAAAAAACCTTACTCAAAGTGTTGATAGCAATGGTAACAAACACCACATGAATTTATTTCCGTCCAAAATGGTATTTCATGCTGGAAATTCACAACCGAAGGTGGTTTTTTTAAAAAAAGTCCTGTGCATGGGACTTTTTTTACTTTTCACTTGTACACAAAATCCATATATAGATATTCAAGGTTTTCTGAAGCATTGATGTATCTAAGTAGCTAAAATTTCTTCAGGCTAGTTTACCAACATTCTTCCTTAGATATGTTACACTCTTATTCCACGAATCTGTAAAAAGTGTTATCTTGCAAATGATACATAGGGCCTTTAAAGGCAATTTTAATGATACTTGTATGGCAAATGGCACACCGGGTGTAACAGGGGATACCAAAATGTCACACTTTTTGACTCTTAATTTATGGATGACTAGAAGAATTCCACTATTTAGTTTTCATGAAACTGTTTCTTTAACTTAATCTCTCCAGGACGATGGGTGGGAGGACGCAGAAGATGAAGACGAAAATGAGGAAAATGGGGAAGAAGACGAAGGACCACTTAATGAACAGTCCCTGCTGTCACTACTGACTGATAGCACGATGGGATTGGTCTATCCAGGTAACGTTGGGTGGGAGGGGAACCAGGGACCACCGCACGGAGTGAACAATCCCTGCTGTCACTGATAGCACCATGGGTTTGGTCTATCCAGGTAACACTGGGTGGAAGGGGAACCATGGACCACCGCGCTGAGTGAACAGTCCCTGCTGTCACTGATAGCACGATGGGATTGGTCTATCCAGGTAACGCTGGGTGGGAGGGGAACCAGGGACCACCGCGCTGAGTGAACAGTCCCTGCTGTCACTGATAGCACCATGGGTTTGGTCTATACAGGTAACACTGGGTGGGAGGGGAACCATGGACCCTCGCGCTGAGTGAACAGTCCCTGCTGTCACTGATAGCACCATGTGTTTGGTCTATCCAGGTAACGCTGGGTGGGAGGGGAACCAGGGACCACCGCGCTGAGTGAACAGTCCCTTCTGTCACTGATAGCACCATGGGTTTGGTCTATACAGGTAACACTGGGTGGGAGGGGAACCAGGGACCACCGCGCTGAGTGAACAGTCCCTTCTGTCACTGATAGCACCATGGGTTTGGTCTATACAGGTAACACTGGGTGGGAGGGGAACCATGGACCCTCGCGCTGAGTGAACAGTCCCTGCTGTCACTGATAGCACCATGTGTTTGGTCTATCCAGGTAACGTTGGGTGGGAGGGGAACCAGGGACCACCGCGCTGAGTGAACAGTCCCTTCTGTCACTGATAGCACCATGGGTTTGGTCTATACAGGTAACACTGGGTGGGAGGGGAACCATGGACCCTCGCGCTGAGTGAACAGTCCCTGCTGTCACTGATAGCACCATGTGTTTGGTCTATCCAGGTAACGTTGGGTGGGAGGGGAACCAGGGACCACCGCGCTGAGTGAACAGTCCCTGCTGTCACTGATAGCACCATGGGTTTGGTCTATCCAGGTAACGCTGGGTGGGAGGGTAACCATGGACCACCGCGCTGAGTGAACATTCCCTGCTGTCACTGATAGCATAATGGGTTTGGTCTATCCAGGTAGCACTTGGTGGGGAGGGGAACCATGGACCCCCACGCTGAATGAACATTTGCACGTTTCTGAATTGTAAATTCCTATAAATTTTGTTGTGGATGTTGTTTTTTGTCAGATCTACATGATTTGTGTGGGGATGAGGTTGATAAGGCAGAAGACGACCCAGATGCACTCAATGATCCCATTTACCAATTAGATTTACAGGTAAACACTACTTTTGTATTAATCCTGGGGATGAGGTTGGTGCCAATGTGTTTTATTTCTGAAATGTCTTTCTTTTAATTAAATTTTCGTTGTCCAAAAACCATACTGCCCCAATTTCTTAAAACCTGTAAGCAATATTTCATATTTATCAATGTTCTGAAGGAAAATTTGGCTCTTTCCACACTAATGGGGTACGTTTCTTTGACAAACATGGTAATATCTCCCAGTTTTCCCAAACCCCAAATTTTCCATTAACAAACACAGAAAATATGTCACACATTGGTCTGGCCTTGTTGCATGTATACGTCAATGGAATGTTTTTACACGAGCTTCTTTTCATGTTGTGGCAGTAATTTCTTACCGTTTGGGGCAAAAGTTATCTCCTGAAAACAGTACAAAGATATTAGACATTTCGGTAAGAATTTAGTACTCGGACGTCACTAATTTTGCCTTAAAATGATTTATTATACATCAATAAGTGCAAATCTAATGAAGAAACCAAAATTTAGAGGGGAAAAAATAGGAAGAATTTACTAGGAAAAACTTATATTTCTGAGTTGTCCCATAGGCTTAGTGCATGAGGGCTTATGTGACGTCCGACTTGTAAATTCTTTCTGACATTTCAATAAAACTATCGACTTCTTTTTTTTTTTTTAATGTACTCTGTTACCGTGGAAAGACCCATTTCCATTTCATAAAACCTCTTTTCTGCCTGAAATTCCAATGTTGTTATTATTGACTAGCAATTTTAAGTTTATTTCGAAACACAACACTAATTGAATGATACTGCCGTATGTTGGCACTGTAGCTGTCTTGCTGATAGTATTTATGAAATAAATGTCGTGGTGTCTTTTGCAAAAACCCTAATGCACAAATCTGTATGCTAATTTCTATTTACTGCAGGCCTACTTGACTGATTTCATGCAACAATTATCCCACCAACCATGTCACACTTTGTTCACGCCGCACCTAACCTACAACGAAAAGCGAGTTTTATCAAGTATCGGCATAACAGTATGAAGTCGCCCGTAGCCGCCTGAGGAAAATGACACAGGTTCTGTGGTTACGATTGCGTCAGACGAAAGTAGAGCAGAGGTGCAAAGTTTCGTAAGCCGTCATATTGGGTACCACAGACACCAAAGTATTCATTGAAACATTTCGTCACCTGCATTTGGTTCTCCGGTTTGCAAGTAATGTACTTTTCTACCGTTAACTAGATAACGCCAGGATTATTTTTGGCCAAAAAAATTAAAGATTTTCAAAAAGGCAAATGTGATTGGCCAAAAGTTAAGGCCCTATTGCATAAAACTTTAGGAATATTCCTAAGTAGGATTTAGGAACATGTATCATTCCTAAATCCAAATTGTTCCTAACTTTAGGAACATTCCTAAAGTTCTATTTCATAAAGCAATTTAGGTAAAAAATCGTTCCTATCTTGGTTGAAATTGTTCCTAACTTTAGGACTGATCATAATCAGACCTAAAGTTAGGTATCACTTGACAATTTGGCGGGAAAATTAAATCCTGCTTCAGTTTGCTTGCTTGTCAACTGTGTACATGTCAATTTTGCTATGTTTATGGCTCTAGGCCTACTGGACAGGGAAAATAGGCGTGCTAGACGGAGAGAAAGAGTGTTCAAACTCGGTCATACAATGTGTAGTCTGTATAGTTTATGCATTGTTCCTAACTTAGAATTGTTCCTAACTTAGGATAATTAATAATGCCTAAGTTAGGAATCTTCCCAATTAATTGTTCCTAAGTGACTTAGGAACAATTAATTAGGAATGTTCCTAAATAGTTTTATGAAATAGGGCCCAGGTCAAGCACCACAAATACTGACTCTTGAGAGGCAGCCGCCACAGAGCAAGATTTGCTACAGAGCGAGATTTGCTACACTGACAGGCCGTCCACAGCCGTCAAGTTCAAGTTCAAAACACAGTGTGTACAAATGAATGGTGGACAATGGATGTGTTTACACGTCAACTGTGGAAGACAGCGGCAAAGCTGACGTTTTAACTCGTCAACCGCCCCTGTGACTATACATTGCCAGAACGTGTTTACATGTCCTCCGGCGTCAAGATGTTAAAATTGGCAACAAAAATTCTGTAAATTTTGCTTTTAAAAAACAAAACAAAAAACCTGTTTTTGTTTTCATTTTTACAAACTAGCGCGTCACGATAGGTTGTCTAATTAAAAACAAAGTGTGCAAACTCCCTAAATTTTTGTTTCCTTCAAAAATATACCACCTCAGGTTGAATAACGTCATATGGCATGACGTGTCAACATTGTTTTGATCACTTTGAGTAAGATTTTCTGCAACAATAGACTGCCGAAGTGAATACGTCACCTTTTGTTGGTTGCCTAGGCAATTGGCTCTAAACTAAAAATCACTCAACCGTGTCCCAGTGCTTTTCCAATGGTACTTTTCCCGACGGCCATGATAGTTTAGATCCAATTGCCATGGCAACGCACGTCACACTTCGGCTGTCTATTTGTTAGGTAAGGTCATGGGTTCTTGCAAATGATACACTTAGATCATTGAGAAAAGAAATGAAGGATTTTTTTCTGTGCTAATGTAGTCAATCTTGGCATGCTCCGTAAATTTACTTGTCTTTTATCTAAGTAACCTTTTTTTTAAATGTACTGGTGTCAAATGCTTGGTCGGAAAATAATTGCAGTATTTATATAGCAATTTTACTCAAGGTATCATGCACTTTACATAAATTACACTGACTAAACATTGAGATACATAGACAGGCGGCACCTTCGGCATGGCAGCCAAGCCAGAAACAAGGGGGAGTCCCCTCTTTGCGAACGAATATTCTGGGATCTTTGAAGTGCATTACACAATACACTGGTCCTACGGCTTTACATCTCATCTGAAGGATGGAGCAATTGGTGTTAAAGGCCCTGTAGATGATCTATTTTTGAGCGATTCTGCGAATAAAACCATTATAAATCAAAAAAAAGACATCAACAAACTCATCTGAAGAAATTTCAGCTTTGTCAAATGTACCACGTTTAAAAAATATATGAAAATCCATATGCGTTTTCTTGGTCTTGGCAGGGTGTTTCAAATATTCGTTCTCAGTTGATCGGGTACTATGTGGCTTGCGTCATGCACTCTGTGGCGCACATCATATACTGCGTGTCTGCGCGATCCATAAAAATGCATCGCGTTGGAACATGCATTTTGGACCGTGTAGATGCGAACCAAAAATAAGTAAATCGTTTGCAAACGATCTAAATAATTTCATCTTTACGGATTATTTTCTAGTAAAATTATATCATTTTGAGCGGAAACCTTTCATTGGGTAGTTGCTATTAGTTCAATCTTTACTTTCAGAACTTTTCCCCTGTAAACTCGTTGATTACTTTTTTGGGTCATTGCAAATGATACAATGGGCCTTTAAGTGCCTTGCTCAAGGGCACAGTACCATTGGCAAGCTTAATTCAAACCTATATTGTTGGGTTGGTCTAATCGAAGGTTGCAAGTCCCGTGCAAACCGCTCGGCTTTGGTGGTCTGAAATATTAAAGATCTAGTCAGACTAATTTAATGTAAAAATAGGAGGCAGTTATAGTTGGCTAACTATTGCTGAAAATTGTATTAAAAAGGAATCATGTTATTTTGTTAGTTTTACTTGATGTTTGCACATCATGTATACATGCTTTAAGCACTTTAATACTTATGGGTAAATTGTAAAAAACAAATTATGAAATGTACTCCCAAGTACTTGACAAGTAGGTCTATTCAAAATATTTGAGTATAAATCGAATATTCAGTAGATTTCAATACCTTTTGCAACTGTCGTATTTATTCAGTCATTCGTGGTAATGACGTAATTGGACAGAAGACATTCTAATCTTTCCACAGATATTTGCCTTTTTCTCAAATATTTGATAGTTTTGCGATATGAATTTAAAAACTGGTAAACTTTTGCATGGCAATGTTTGGAATATGTGCGAGAAATGGGGTTCTAAAAAGTGTCACTGTGCTTGAGAAATGGCGTATGTTTTAATACCACAGTTTGCCTTAAAAGAATGAATGTAAAGTTGGCGGTAAAATATTTCTACATTCTTAATGAAATGCAGTGGCTGAGTGCAAATGTGGCAGAGGGTACACCTTCCATTGTTCCCCCAAACATCCAAGGAATTTCAAAGGAATTCCTTTATTTTTTGAGGGGGGTTGGTGCGTTAAAGGAGAAGGGTACCCAAGAAACAAAAGACCTTGTGCTCAAAGAAAAAGAAATATTACCTACTGAAAAGCGCACAAGAACTTCACAAAGAATCAAAATTTTAGCGATGCGTCGCACTATGGGCGCCGCCAGTTTGTCCAAATATTGGGCAAAGAATGACATTTTTGCATACAAGTCCTTCGTGCATTTCTATGGCAATACACAAAAACGTTAGGACCAGTTTTAGGACAAAATGGCGGCGCCCATAGTGCGACGCATCGCAACAATTTTGATTCTTTGTGAAGTTCTTGTGCGCTTTTCAGTAGGTAATATTTCTTTTTCTTTGCACTAAAATAATTTACGAGTTGTACTTCTTGAGCACAATGTCTTTTGTTTCTTGGGTACCCTTCTCCTTTAACAAAAGGTAAGTGTGTTGAGGTATAGGGGCATTAGGGGAGTCCCTTTGCCACATATCGTGCTAAGTGGATTAAATTTGAAAATTCATGCTACATGACAATTGGAGATGAATTTAGAAACACGAACAAATTGCAGTGCCCCGACTGGGATTCGAACCCAGGTCCTTGGCATACATTACATGGCCAAATGCTCTACCAACTGAGCTATTTGGGCATCCCGCCAGAGGACCACAACAATATCGTGCTTGCCACTCTTTTTGTGATTTTTATTTGAGCATCTGATGCTAAATGTTTCAATATTTAATTTTTAGTTAATAGTTTGCAAACTCTCTTTCACCACCTTGTTCCTACATATGCTATTATTTGTGAATATGATTCTGTATTGAAAATACATTAATGTTTGAAGGTATAGACCTTTTGCACTAGTGGCCATTTTAGGGGGCAGGTTTTCTTATTTATTATAATGTGACAATAGATCCACAACAACCAGTAATTGATTTAGCTTGCGTCAGGGAGAATGAATGTTAATTAGGGTTTGTTTTGCCCTTACCCGACGTATCAGTGCTTTCCCGAGACACTATGAAAAACTTCACAACAAGAAAGCACATGTGGTCTAGTGGGTATTATACATCCGTGCTCGTGATTGAAGGGTTATGGGTTCGAGCCCCACTTGTGTCAACTTGTATGTGTCCCTGGGCTAGACACTTGATCTCAATTGCCTCGTCAACCCAAGCGATATTTGGGGAGCTGTAAGGCATAAAAAAAAAATATGTTATGTTGGCGTAACGGGCCCCAAAAAATAGGGTAGGTAGGTCGGGATTTTTTTTTTCCCTCCTCCCAGCAACGAAAATGACATGAAAAAGTGGAAACCAAAATCAGACAAAAAGCTGTTGACTCAAATTTATCCGTTTTAAGCGATCAAAAATGACCGCAGATCCACATTTTTCCTTGATGGAAACATATAGATATTAATCATTAAATTTCTTCCCTTGAAAAAAATAAAAATATCCAGGGTCGGCCGTATTTTTAGGGTCAGTCGGGTTACGCCAACATAACATATTTTTTTTTTATGCCTAATTAGGAGGAAATGTCACAATCTAACTACTGATAGGGTTGTGCGCCTTGGCCAGGTAGCCACCTAGTTAAAGTGAAATGGTTCTGGTGATTTCCTGATGGTAGCGGTAATAATGTGCTAGGAGCACCCCTGTAGGGGCGGACATGTGCGCTATATAAGTATCCACCATTACTATTACTATGTACTCTAGGCTATAATCTAAACTTTAAAATACACTTGAATAAAATATTGATATGGGATGTCAACATTTCATAAATTGCAGCTTTTTACTCTAAAACTTTCCTATGTTCAATTGAATTTTCTAGGTCATGAAATCCGGCCAGAGCACAGTATACGTACATGTATCTTTCTAGCCTTGATCAAGGCGTTGGGCTTGACTTATAGACGCCTGCTGATGATAAAACTGAACAAAGCGCTTACAAGCTACGGAATCTGTTGCACATATTGGCTCACAACGCGTATACACGCACGTACATGTATCGGTACGGTGAGCTAGGCCAGGCCGTACGCAGCTATAGTGCTGTATGTACGTACTACGCAGCCAGTGTGTTGCCGTACGGGTTTACTATGGAAGTCGTTATCGCACAGTGGCTCGTTATGATGCGCTAGACCCAATATTCTCTCGTAGGCCTACAGCAAAAAACCTGGAGACGGCCTTGGACAAGGCTAGTATCTTTCACATTAAATACACAATTGTTAATGACTATATATCCCACCTTGGGACCAAGTATTGACAATGTAATGTCCTTTTCTCATGTATGGTACAATGCAATAAATGGCAGCAGTTGTATAAACTATTCTGGTTAAACGCTTGGTTTGGTGATATATTAATTTGTGAAAAACTAAATTCTAGTTCTTTGGACATTTGGCACCCATCCTCTCCTTGCCAACATTGGGGTATTATGGCCGAGCGGTCTATTGAATCAAACTGAAGACCTTGGTTATTCTGCAGACCATGGGTGCCGTGATGCATATTCCCTTGGGCAAGGCACTTTGCCATAAATTCTCTCTCTCTACCCAGGAGGAAATGGGTGCCTGTGAGGGTAATGAAAGCTGATATATGTTTGATTAGTTTCCCTGCACACAAGCTGTATGGGATTGCATGCTCCCCAGGTAGTTGAGAAGGATTGTTATTATTGAGCCCAATGAGCAGGGGTAAAAGTGTGACAACACCTTGAGCATCTTAGAGATGGATAAGTGACGCGCTATGTGTCTCTATAAACATTTACCTGTTGACGGGTCAGTCAGAGTAACCTGTCAACAGGTCAGGGTCAAAACACGTTGCTGATTCAGGGCCGTGTTTTGGCTACCATAAGCAGAAATATCATTTGACTTTTAAAATTTAGCCAAAGAATGGCTTTGGTTACTTCAGTGATTACATGTTTGTAGTTAGGATTGCCAAAATAAGGCCAGAGGTGACAAGGTCTGCAGTCTGTCTGCCTTATATGTAGATAGATCCTTTACACATGCTGCCATGACGGGAGGGCAGTCACATTTATTGCATCATGCATGAGTAGGCACTTTGTAGGCAATTTAAATATGCCCATCATGGCTGCCAGTGCAAAGGGTGTATAGCCTACTAAAGTGTGACGTTAGTTGCCAGGGTAACTGGATCTAAACATTAACTGGTAATCTGAAACACCCACTGCTAAAGTGCAGGAAAACAGTTCACTGGTTTTAGTGTAGACCCAGTAACCTTGGCAACACACAAAGGGTGACATTTTCACTTTTGTAAATGTACTCTATTGCAGCTACCTCAAACAGGAACATAATACACAATGTCCAAACTCAAGTTACGAAACGCTGACAAACTTTTAAAGCAATTTATTGCCAGTTTAACATCTCAACTGCAATGCCCAACAATGTATAAAACTTTAATACATAAAGTTACAAAAGTCTCAAGATAAATAACTTTGAACATTTTTATTGTTAACTATATACAAAACAAGTTTTGGAATGCCAATAAAACTTGACAAGCAATTAACCTTTGCATTATATAGGTGGAACACAAAACAAAATGACATCAAAATCATGATTAGGAGACTATTAGTATGAACTCCATAGTGTGTGTAGTGGCACGTGTTCTATGGATGAAGATTTTATGAAGAACCCAATTCTTTTCTCAGTGTTGCAAGGATGCACAGCATTAACAAATGCAACACCAAGAGAAAAATTGGGTTCTGGGCGAAACTGAAAGAGTATACCATTGTGCCTCATAGCTGAGCTGGTAGAGCATCTGCCTGGGGGAGTATACCACTGTGCCTCATAGCTCAGCAAGTAGAACATCTGCTTGGTGTGTTAAGAGGTCTTGGGGAAAACCTGGGGGAGGGGAAGGGGGGGGGGGGGGGGGGGGGAGTATACCACTGTGCCTCAGATCTCAGCTGGTAGAGCATCTGCCCGGTGTGTCAGAGGTCTTGGGGGAAAACCTGAGGGTATACCACTGTGCCTCATAGCTCAGCTGGTAGAGGTCTTGGGGGAAACCTGAGCGAGTATACCACTGTGCCTTATAGCTCAACTGGTAGAGCTTCTGCCCGGTGTGTCAGAGGTCTCAGGTTCAAATCCCAAAGATGAGCATGTGATTTTCCCCTTATCCAACATTTGGTTATTTTATAATGAGCGCATTAACTAAGTGTGAACAAAATGAACAATTACATATGTAACCATGGAAATGTTAACCTTTACATTTGGTAATAGTTCAAAATGAAACTAACTTACAAACTTTCCCCAAAAGCATGTCTTGATTAAAGACGGAACAACATACAAAATGATACATCGTAAGTTTCAGTAAAAACCACAATAATATAATAAATTTGTGAATACATGTACATGAAAGAGAAGCTCGTACATGTATTAAAATTCTGAACAAACTAACAATTAACGGTTTCTTTGATAAGGTGGGGTTTTTTTTCAAAACAAAACAAAAATAAACATTTTTCCAGAATACGAAAAATAAATCTGCTAACTCTTTCAAAAACAAAATATATCAAAAAACTATTTACACATGATTTTTGTTACACTACTGTAGATACAGTTTACCATTATGATGATTCAAAGCACACATTTTTCTTTCGTAAAATTTGGCATTATACCGCAGTGATATACCGTATTCAAGACATTTGCATAACACGAAAAGCCAGTTCACACTTTTCTTTTAGTGTCAATGCGTACAATAGACCGTATCGAATAGCCGCCATCTTGTGGGGCAGTTTCTTTGTTCCTTGAGGTTATGCATAGTTGCACATATTGTCCTTACATTGTTGAACCGGTTCAAGTAACAAAATGTGCCCCACGAGATGGCAGCTATTCGATACGGTCTATAATACTTGAATTACGTGTATGTGAGTAATTTCTGATCAAGGTTTCGGAAAAAGATCTCTGAAAGGCCTTTGGAGATCCACCCCCTAATCAGAAGTAGCCGTAAAGCATTACACTAAAAAAATTCCAACCCCTGGTAAAAGCAGTAATCTGAATAATTTCTTCATCATCGATTTGTTGTGGCATTAGCAGTACATGCATGTTGGAACACACCTTTAACCACTATCTCAAATGTTTTTACTGCAGACAAAAAAACGGTACATGTATTTGGTGCGCGCTACACATGGCAATTGAAATGATGACCAACACTAAAAAGGTGTCACTGGCCATTTCTACTGCTAAAATATTATTGCGCGCATTGGCAAAACCTCCGAGCAAGGGGCTGTGTCACGATTTGCGCATGCGACAAATCCTTCTAATTGTTGACATACGTGCGAGCTTAGATGAATGTAGTGCAATTTAGTTACACAACGCCATTGGTTCGTGTGCGTACTTAGCACGTGCTGCATGGGCAGTGTGTGTTCGTTCATGGGTGTTTACAATACGCAGAATTCAACTACATAGTACATCGCGTTGCGCGCCTTCGTTCGATTTGGCATCGCTTGTTTTGTCAATTTTTTTGATGGGATGAAAACCTTTGAACGACGGCCGCACACCCGGTGATATTGATGTTTGGCGGCTTAAAAATACGGCAAACATCGCCATTTGAAATAAAAAGTAATGTATCAGGACAACCTGGGCGTTGACAAGTACACCACTGCCAAAATTACTAAAGAATTATAAGGGATGGCAAAGATTAAATAGGATATGCAAAACCCAGCGACAAAATTTGAAAAAGTTAGCCCATCTTTTTAAAGCTTTGCTGCGCATGAACAAACCGTGACACTGTCACCAAGCCCCTTTAATGTGCCGTTACACACATTAGCAAACAACATTTAAGGCTGTAGTACTGGATTGATAATGACGCTGAAGGATTTTCTAAACGGTAATCATGCTGAGTAGAAACATGTCCAAAGAGTTTTTGATTATAAGAATGGATATCAGTTATCATGTCACTGAAGAAAAAAAAACAGCTTAGAAAAAAGAAATTAAAACGAAAAGGCAGAACTTTTCTTGGAAGAGTATGTGCGGAGGGGTGGTCTTGTTTCCCAAGGTAACTGTGGACTTGGTATTGAAGGGAGAGTGCTCTGAAAACCCCCGGTGAGCCGTGAAGACACATTTTTCGTTAGAGGCGATGGGTGCGTCATTTTGTTTATGCCGAGTCCGTTGGCATCACAGCAATTGTTTGAGGTTTTACTCTGGTTTTTGTCGAGTTGGTTGTTGTTCTGGTCAAAATTTTTGATCTTCTGGGGTATACCGGGAGCTTTGCATGTGGACGACGGTTTACCGCGTTTTCTTCTTCGGCGCTTAACACCAAAAGACTTTCTCTTCTTACGTTTACCAGAAGGCAAAATGTCAGATTTCTTAGGTTTCCCCCGAGCCACTTTGCTAGTGGCTCGTGATGTCCTACGGGGCATTTTCCGCGTCTTGACGGCCGCAACATTGACACTATGTAAACTTGAACTCCTCAGGGAATAGGAGTTTCGGGTGCGCCCGTCATCCCCCGATGGAGACTCACTAGAAATTTCAGCATCTGTGCCTGAGCTGGGGACAAAGTAGTCTACAGCGTGGCTCGTCGCTCTGAGACTGTACCTGCGAGTTGGGGGCGAACTTGGTAGCTGTTTTTGTATGTTTTCTGTTGGAACCAAATCCGTCTTTGCATCTAATATTTTCTCACAATCAACATCTGTCGGTGGTGGCATTTCGACCTTCCTTTTACCACTTTTCTGGCAGGCATCCTTTTTCTCATGTGTAGGGGAACAGTTTTTAATTTCATTCTTTTCCAGCGAATTTAGCATTTCTCCAATTTCTGGGCCGTCTTTTCTTTTATCTGAAGATACAATCGTCCTCCCTCTAGTTTCGCTAAATCTGCTCATCTCTTCATCCTGGTATGAGAATTCTTTCCTTCTCAGGGGCATGGAGTTCACATGTGGTGTGGTTATCTTACCGCTAGCAGACGATGTACATGTCGCATCTTGGACCAATTCTAATTCACCGAGTTCTGAATCCAACTCTGAACACTTCTCCTTCATACTTATGTTTTGTCTTTGTGATTCTACTCCGTTTACACAACTTCCACAATTATGTTGAAACATCTCGGTGGCACAGCTGGAGTTTAGAAATTTGGAGTCGGGAACTTCTCTATGATCGCAGATTTCCAGCAAACCAGTCTTCTCATTTAGAAACACTGCCTGTGCTTCTTCAGGACATCTACCTTTAGCTGGTGTGTAATGTTCAACTCTTGGTGCGGTGGCCATAGGGGTAATAACCCTCTCATGGTCTTCTCTGTTCTGGTTTCCAAAACTGCTTCCAATATCGTTGGCCATACTTTCCCCAGGATGAAACTGATTCACATTTCGAGTTTCATTTTCTTTTGATGTAGTACTTTCTTCAGATATTTGGGTTTCTGCGTTCTGTTTCTCTTTTGCGTGGAGTGTTGACCTAGTCCTCATTGCATACTCCTCTGTGGCAGCCGACACTAGCAACATCAGCCCTTCCATTTTAGGCCCGAACCTACATAGCTCACCTGCGCCGTTTTGTGCTGGCTTGGGCAATTCGGTCTGCAATCGGCATTCCACGACTGTTTCTGGTGATTTTGAAGGTGTCGCTTCAGAAGTATGAGCAACTGCACTGTGCTTTTCAAAGGAGATCTCTCCACAGTGGTTTTCTCGTGTCTTTGGAAACTCATTTAGTGCTTGACTCCTGGTTGAAATAAAGGTACTGCTTGATGAGTGATTGAGAAAATCTGAGGGAAGCACTCCAACACGTTGATCTGTCGTTTCATGAGTAATTTGGTCGGTAACTTTCCTCATGTCTCCATGGCCAGTCTGAACAGATGAATGTGGTTTTTGGTTGTGAGACCTTGTCATCTTAAAGTTATTGCTCGATGACGCATCCTGGATTTGACTTGACAAATTTGTTTGTCCATTTATTCGTTCACTTGGCAACTGATTTCTTGGCAACTGATTTAGAAGACAGTGTCCACTCAGTTGTTGAGTAATTGGCTCGTTATCAGTTGATCTTTGGTTAGTTGACTGTAGATTGTTGACTCTTTCAAAGTTTACAATGGGTGGACATTGGTTGAAAGTCTGTTGGTTACTTGTCTCAAGAATTTGAGATTGTAAATCTCTGGACACCTGGTTAGTTTCCATATGTTGGAGCTCAATCACAGTGGTTTGGTCAACAAATTTGCAGTTGGAGGACCGTTGGTTTAGGTTCGCTTTGTTGGGTTCAAGCTGATACCCTGGGAGTTTGCGGACAAGCTGAGGGCTGTTTGCACTTTCTCTGGCCGGCTTTTGTTCTAATGCTTGTTGTGAATGGGGCTCCGACGTGCTGTTTTGTTGTTCACAATTTTGGGATTCAAGCGAGTTCTGGTTTTTGACGGCAGGATTGAGGCTTGCTCGGAGCCTGTTAATGGTGTTTTCTAAGCTATGCTTTTCACTTTTTAGACCATTTTGGGGATTGTGAATCCGGTGAATTGTGGAAGAGGTCCGAGTGTTGTCTGGGACAGATGATGGCAAGTCTGGCTGGGTAGTCGGTCCAACATTCGGGTCATCAGATAACCATAGGTCAAGCTTATTCCAGCTTGTGTCGTTAAACGTTTGAGACTCGTCTTCGTTTATTGATTTAATGGCTGTCCACTGCATAGTTTGTTCCGTGATTGGATCTGGCGTCACCTCAGCCGCTACGATACTACTCGTTTCCGATGGCTGATCGCCACTCTCAAACCATCTTTGGGCATCGTACGACAATTCACTCTGGTCTATGTCGGTCACGCCGATAGAATCGCAAAGGCTTCGACCAAGAGCACCTTCGGGATCAAAGTCCTGAATGTCCTGAAGGTAGTTAGGATTGCTTCTGTCGAACGAAATTCCAGCTGCTAGTTTTCCTTGATGTTCGGGAGGCAGTTGAGTACTTCGGCCTTCGACATAAGACAGTTCATTCTCAAGATTATCCAAGCCTTCGTCGAGTGTTACATTATCTCTCTGGATAGGATTTTCTTGGGTAATCTCCGGATCATCCACTGTTAAATCTATCCACTTTACCAAATGATTTGTCTCATTTGTCTCTGGTAAACCGTCCAAATTTAACTCATCTACACTTTCACACTCTAGTACCAAACCTTCTGTGGGGTTGTCGGTATTTGAGAAAGCGGGAAGGTCTAAATCCATCTTCGGATCATTTTCTGTTGATCTTGAACCCTGAGGGCAATCCCTTGGGATTTCTTCTTCACTAGGCCAAGTTGAAGGGAGGCTGTAGGCATGGTCATCTTTAAATGGCACTCGAGAAGCTAAAGTCTCTTCAGTAGACGGACAACTATCTATGTCATCATTACAGCTTGGTTTCGAAGGCCGGGACTGATTTAACATCAGGTCTTTCAGCACCACACTGCAAGGGATGGGACTAAATGCACCTCCTTGTATCGCAAGACCACTTACGGGAGAATTCGTGGAAGAACTAATCTTTCCATCTTTTAGCATTGGCATTTCAGTAAAGTCGTCTTCGCCGTCTTCGAGCCAAGGCGGTTCCCAAGACATATCCAGCGACATCATACTCGCCAGCCACTGCAGTTCTGCTTTAGTGTGCAGCGCATCTAACGAATCTATTTCCATTTCTTCAGAAAGATCTTCATCGAACTTAGCCTCCGCGGAAGACTCTTCATGTCTCTTTTCTGCATTTGTTTCACCATTGTCAACCTCCTTAATGTACATCTTAAGATTAACCTCTTGGTTAGGCAACTTGACTTGCAGGTTCAAAACGGAGCTTGTTTCGAGATACTTAACGCATTTTCCGCGGAGGTAACGCCACTCGGCCTCGTGACAGATAGACTCTGGAAGTAGATTCTCCATGCATTGGACCAGCACGCAGCTTAAACACGACGACAAAAGAGGCACCATAGGACTCCTAACTACGCTCATTTTGTACAGCCTATCGACCTCTGCAAATAGTTCCTTGGTTGGCGTGATCGTGAACGCCGTTAGTAAGCACAGACGTTGTAAAGACTGGTCTTTGGCGAGTAGTTCTGCGAGTTGGCTGCACAGGGCTGTGTTGTTGGCGTCAATACGGCTGGCATTAATCGGATTGTTCTGTGGATCTTGAGGTGGGATCTGGATTACCAGTAAGCACAAGTTGACACAAACGACCAATGACAGACTCCCAACCTGAAATCAAGAATAAAAGACGATATTTAATCCTTGTTACTACAGATTGTCCTACAAAAAAGTGCAGCACTTGCAAAACTGACAATGTGAGAAACCACAATATTTTAGGCTCATAAATTTGGTATCATAAAATGCACTAGGGTCTAAGCTTCATTTTAATTGTTTTGCCCTTGCCCGACGTAATTATTAACACTGTATACTCGGTGCTTTCCCGGGACACTATGAAAAAACTTCATAGCCCGCTTGGGCGGGACCCGAACCCACGACCTCCCGCAAACAAGGCAGACGTCTTCATTTTGGTACCAATTGTAAATCGGTCACTTTCTAAGAAAAATTCACAAAAACTTTAGTTCCAAGAATTCTCCGGCAATGAGAGACCCCTCATTTTGAGGGTTTCTCAAGCCATTTACTATGAATTTTTGAAATTTCTGATACAAATGTGGACATATGTCCATGAGTTTGAAAAATCTGGATGCAGTAAAAACAACTTGGCTCCACCGGGATTCGAACCGCGGACCTTCTGCTTTTTGTAAATCTGCCCAAGGCTGGATTCACACCAAGTCTTTCCACATGTAGGTAACGTAGGTAAATTTGGCTGGCATCACTTATAAAAAAAATAGTAACGCAGAGAGAATTTGGTGTGAACCGGCACAATGAAAATCACTAAAACATTTTCTGCCGATATTTTTTTTTTTGATTTTTTTTTCTTCAAAGCAACATGCTCCAAATTGACACATATTAACGTGTGAACTTAACTGAGGACTTACCTCTGCATGTATAGCCTTGACTAGATTTAGTACAAATGTGGGTTCCCTCAGGATGTGTTTAGCCAATTGAAGGATCTTGGTCTCGAAGGCATCCTTGTCATGACTTGACTGGGCCCACAGGCAGCTCACCCACAGTGACGTAATCTGCTGCAAATCATCCACACAAACGCTCTTATCACCTACAAGCAAAAAGACAATAAAGCATATGAAATATCTGATAATTATGTTCTAGGGCTCTCCTGATGGCTCTATGGCTTCCTTATTGTGGCCTGGGTATAAATATATACAAAACCGTAATTGTTTTTAAAATTTATTTACCACATCCAATAGCGGAGGGACCGCCAATTACAGGAATGGGAGCAAGTGTGGTTGAGTGCCTTGCCCAAGGGCACAGGTGCCACAACCCGTCACGGCCAGGAATCGAACCTACATTCTAGTACTAGCACAGGAACTTAAGTTCGACGCACTAGACCGCTCGGCCATAACACCCCATAAGCACATGTCTGTTTAAAGGCCCTACATGTATGTATCATTCGCAAGATACAACTTTTTGCAGATTCGTGGAATAAGAGGTGAAAATATCGGAAGAATATTGGTAAACTAGCCTGAAGAACTTTTAGCTACATAGATGCATCAATGCTTCAGAAAACCTTGTAAATGTCTACAAGTGAATGGTAAAAAAGTCCCATGCACAGGACTTTTTTAGAAACCCACCTTCGGTTGTCAATTTTCAACATGAAATACCATTTTTGACGGAAATAAATTCATGTGGTGTTTGTTACCATTGCTATCAACACTTTGAGTAAGGTTTTTCCTGTCAACTCATGAAATACTAAATTGGGTCATTGCAAATGATACAATGGGCCTTTAGGGCGGATTACCACCGAGCCTTTTCGCACGTAAATATGACGCATGTCGCTTTGAGAAAAAACAGTGTTGAGAGAATTTGGAGTGAAACGACGCACTTAAACTCACGTAATTACAAAACACATTTTCCGCTCAAGATGATTCTGTGATTTTCAGTGAGCTGTATCAAATGGACATTAAAAATTACAGGTGGATTTTTGGTTTAAAATGTATGGATACTTGAGCGACTAAACTGCATTTTTGTTTAGAATAAAAAACACAAAAGTAATCTGCACGGCAGGCCACTGCAACCGGCTGGCCGGCCGTGGTATGCCACATATAATGCCAGCTCACACGTCGCAACTCTTGTTGCACACAGTAGGTATGTGTGCCCTTCGTGACCACATGACCACATCACATGAATCACGATTTCCAACTTGCCTGGTGTCCGTAACCATTTTACGCGTTTGTGCGCAGCACCGCGATACCAGTGTACAGAAACAACCCACTGTCCACCGTCCGTTCCGCCGTTCCACCGTGTTCTGCATTTTACCAACATCCCCGGCCCCACTTGACTGTAGTGCTGTTATCCTATCATCGTGATGCTTGATCGCGTGTGTCGCTGCAGGTCAACTCGACCATTTGCTTACTCGACTCGAGACAACACGACCGTCATACCAAATTCGACCGTCATACCAACTCGACCGTCGTACCAACTCGACTCACAGGACGGGTACTTGTTAACTGCACCAAAGTAGGACAGGCAGTTTTGGAAATCCTAGATGAAACACTGGATACTCACACCACTCTTTGCACAGAATCATCTCTGCAGTTAGTAGGGCAGCTGGCATGTAGTACTGGGTCAATGTCTTAGCAGCAGGGTATAGCTGATCCATGGAATTAAGTGTCTTCACCTGTCCGATAAAAAAAAAGATGGTTAGGGCTAAAAATTTGATTATAAAGGCACACAAATTCTGATAGGGAAGGCCTGAGGAGTGGGGTTTATGAAGAGTCCTCTCTGTGGAGTCGATTAGAATCCATTCCAAGTTAGGAGTTGGAATATCCATTCTGTCTTTTGGAGGAATTGATTCCAATTATCTTGGAGATTCCAGGGAGCACAAATGCAAAGGAAAAAATTTTAATATTTCTCGGAATTTGGCAGTTTATCAAGTTTGTGAGATTTTGTGTGTGATTATTTTATAGACCTTATGCACAGCGGCCATGATAGAGGGCAGTCACCATGCGTCATGCACGAGTAGGCACTTTGTGGGTCTATTGTCACATCATTTGAATATGAAAACCTGCCCTCTGTCATGGCCGCCATGCATAAGGTCTATTGTCAACTTTTGTTTTTAAAATCCTAACGGAATACTTGAATCGACCAAATCTACTCTTACATAACATATTTACGAGGAGATACCTTTGTCTGGTCTCAAAATAAAAGAAATAAGTTTCACTTGTTCTGAAGAGATAACTTAGGCCCCAAAAAGCGTTACAAATAGTGTGACAACATGCCTTTCTAAAAACGCTGTGTACAAATTTCCAATATACGCTCGTAACCGGGAGGACACTTGTGTTACATTTTAGGCCGTCCCGGTTACGAGCGTATATTAGAAATTTGTACACAGGGTTTTTAGAAAGGCATGTTGTCACACTACTTGTAACCCTTTTTTGGCATGAGTTGTCTCTTCAGAACAACTGAAACTTATTTCTTTTATTTTGAGACCAAAATTTAACTCAATCTAAGTTCCGTCTTACAACTATACAAAAACATACAGGTATTTATTACCCACGTTCAGTGCCACTCTTACCTTAAAAAATTGAATTTGCCGAGGTTATTAACTTTCAAATGAGAATTGTTTTTAAAAATCCATTGGCGGGAAAGAAAATCTTTTACAAGAGGTTGCAAGATTATGACTACAACTTTAGCCTGAGGGTATATTTATTTTAGACAGATCTAGAGGTGGTCGTGCAAACATTTTAAATATTTTGTGTGTTATTTCAGGCAATACATTCAACAAATGAATGCTGCTGGCTCATTTTTTTAATGTATTTTGTTACTGAAATTTGTTTACTGAAACTTTGTTCATAAACTACGACAATAGATTGCTGCCGACCATGTGCAACATCCGGGAATGTTTTGGTGTCACCGGCCACGCGCGTACACACACCCGTCAATAGACACACACGAACATGCGTAAAAATGCCACATGCGTGCACTGCCGTATGTTCAAATTTTTGAGCATGTACTCTGCTTGTAAAAAAACAAAAGTGTTTTTACTTGATCACGATTTAGCCTGAAGAAAGACAGTTTTATCTTTATCGATACAACAGCAATGCGCTGACACGAAATACACATTTCCATGCCTTTGCTATGGAGCTGCGTATTTCGTGGCACGAATTTAGCGTGCGCGCATTGCCTGTGCCTTTAAGCAACAGAGATAAGTGCAACCAATGCTCTTTTCTCAGGCCACGTGGGTCATGATTGTGGAAGGCGTGAAGACGTCACCGTAAAGCAGTCTATTGGGTATACAAACCGCAATTCATGCGACTTGACATCCTCATAAGAAGCAGTTTTGTTTGTTTCTGCACAGGGCCCAGGCCTGGACTTTAACTAAAGCCACCGGGGCCAATGGCCTTAAGCCCTGGCGAGCTGGCCTCAAAGCCGCTTCAAGATATTTTCCGAGGCTAACTTGGCCAGCATACTTAGGGGCCATCCATAAAGTATGTACGCACGAAATGCCAACTTTTTAGACCTTCCCCCTCCCCCTGTACGCAAAATTTGTGACGTCACCCATATACTTTAACGTTGAATGTACGGATTGGCTCCAACAACCCCCTCACCCCACCCTCACCCTCACCCTCACCCTCACCCTCACCCTCACCCTCACCCTCACCCTCACCCTCACCCTCACCCTCACCCTCACCCTCACCCTCACCCTCACCCTCACCCTCACCCTCACCCTCACCCTCACCCTCACCCTCACCCTCACCCTCACCCTCACCCTCACCCTCACCCTCACCCTCACCCTCACCCTCACCCTCACCCTCACCCTCACCCACCCCTTGTTACTCCGTACGTACGTACTTTATAGACGGCATCTTAATACCTAGTACACATTGGAAACAATGTTGGCTGTGGTAGAAAGTACCCTTACTTCTCTCCACATGTAGTCCATTTTCTCCATATTCGTCATCAGAACAAGAGCCGTCTCCAAGAATAGAGGATCCTTGCCGAGCTCTGGGTCATGGCAAAACTCACAAGCTAGCGACAGGGCCTTCTCAAAGTCGCCACTCTCAAGAAGGCTCTTCACTTTCTGGGTCATGGCTTCATGATGATTCTCGTCGTATAGGGTGGAGGGGTTGTTACCCTTTGGTTGGGTTTCATATTCTGCAAAAGTGGAAAAGATTCCCCAATTTCACCTTAAAAAATAGCTTGAAAAAAAAATGGATAGTTTCTAGGTTTTCCAAACGTATTAGTTTTCAAATGAGAAAACTGCCAAATATACTTATGCAAAACAGAAATGCAACTTTTTAAATATCAATTCTTGATCAGAATACAAGTCTGTTGGCGAGTAACAAGGCATGGCAGGATTACCGTGCAGGGACGCCCAGGATTTGCCTTATGACAAAAATATGTAAAAAAACACAAAAAAAACATTAATAGACCTATGACATAATGACGTCACGCAATGTTTACCGCAGTGCATTATGGGTGAAAAGTAGGGACGAAATCTCTGCATCGCTAGTTTCAGGGTTCGACTTAGAAAAAAAAAATTACATGCACTGGTGCATGTAGACTAAAAAAGTTACATGCACAGAGCAACTTTTACATGCACGAAAAAATTGTGCACACATCTCATAAAAAAAAGAGTATTATTTATGTATTCGCTGTTTAATAATGGTGTTGTTTTGTTTTGTTCAATAAAATGCATTTGTTGTACTTGTACAGTCCCTATTGTTTATTTCATCAAGGATATATAAAAAAACTTCAAAAGTTTGATACCCTTACATTTACCTGGTTTTAGAAGTCACTATCGCATACCTGCCAACATTGCCGAGTAAAAAACAAAATCGGACTGTAGTGAAACTTGCAACGTTCGAGTTGACCTAGTACTGCACCACAGATATCCATGTACTGCACCTGTTTTCATGTACACAATACATGCGGCGCGGGGGAGTCAGGTCAAGTCGACCGTTTCGATTGTTCCGATTTTCAACACTTTTAACACTTAACAATCGGAACAAATACGATAAAATCTGACTATAGTTGGCAGCTAGGTATATGCTATCGGATGATTCACAATATCGCACGAAAGTGTCTGAATGATCTGAATACAGTGCATTGGAAATGATCATCTGCGATCGCTACACACACTAGTCATGCACGTGTTTGTATGTGTACATGCACAACATACAGCGGTGGCCAAGAGGGGTATACCCAATTGCTCAATTGCGATACCCCCTAGTGTTTTTCTAGTCGTTTTTATGCTACGTGCTCACGCGCTGTATTGCTTGGATGGTGAATTGCATGTACCCTGAACATATAGACGAAGGAAGTGTTTAGAAAACGGCCACACTCACGTCTACGCACACAGCGGTACAGTCTTGGCAATATGTACCGTGATAGCGCTGGTTGATCGATCGATCGTCTGATCGTGCGTTGCGTGTACGGTACAGGTACGGTGCGTGCGTTGTGACAAGTTGGTCTATGGCTGGTTCAACGTGGGGAAATATACCAGGTACGTAATTGGGCCTAAAAAAAGTACGTGCACGGT
Organism: Henricia sp. BOLD:AAB3569; assembly: GCA_037783545.1. NCBI lineage: Eukaryota > Metazoa > Echinodermata > Asteroidea > Spinulosida > Echinasteridae > Henricia > Henricia sp. BOLD:AAB3569. The sequence continues at coordinate 939,163 of JBBELK010000346.1, read as the reverse complement.
GTGCACGTAAATACAAATCCTTACATGCACAGGTAAAAAAGTACATGCACCAGTGCATGCGTGCACCCGTCTAAGTCGAACACTGGCTAGTTTGCACAATTATTGCAGGGCCATCTCACCGCCTTTTGAAGCCTTAAAAGTTAAAACCATAGTTCCGGCGTCCGTCATGCGCTTAAAACTCACGCAGGCACAACAAAGTTGACACGAACCATTTTATAAATTTACGAACTTTGTTTTGGACGTTTTTTTGCCACCGAAGCGGTTAGTAAAGTTTACAAAGTTACGTGCGTAATAGCTGGGCGCTTTGCATGCAACGCATGCAAAGTTTGAAAACTAGCGATTTCGGCCCCACTTTTCACCCATAATTTACCGCGGTCAACATCGCGTGACGTCATTACATTTCAGATCTATTCAGAGGGGAAAATGCTAGGATTTTTACTAAGGAAAAACTTTAGATTTTCACAGTTGTCCCATAACCAGTTTAGTGCAAGGTGTCCCAGTGGGTGTCCGTGTATGATACTCTTCCCCAAGGCACTCAACGACCAATCACTTTGGAATTGCTTTCAAGACTGTTCCAAATCAGTGATTTCCTCCAGGACCAAGATCACCTGGGGCCAATTTCATGGCATTTCATGGCATTGTTTAGCACAACAATTTGCTATTGATTGCTGTCCGGTGACGTCACCCCTTCCATCCACCATTTTGGTGGGCATTTTTCATGACCCACGTGGCTCGAGTAATAACCGGCAAAAAGAGCAAGAAAAGCGCATTGGTTGCACTTACCTCTGTTGCTTGACCTTGCTTTATGTTGTTGCGCCATGGCTGTTGTATCGAGAAAGATAAAAACGCATTTTTTTCAGGCTAAAAATCGCGATCAACTAAAAGCACTTTCGTTTTTACAAGCCGAGTGCATGCTCAATAATTTGAACGTATCACAACGCCCGCGTGCGGCATCTTCGAATGAAAATACGCTGGTGAGTATTTGGCTCGCGCGTGTACGCGCGTGACTGTTGCCCACCACACATTCTCGGATGTTCTACGTCATCGAAAGCAATCAATAAGGACAGACTTTATTTGCTTTGTAAAATGGGTTTCCAGCCAAAATTGTATGTCAAATTGTGTTTTAAAAAACAGTAGCAAAATATCAGTAAATACACATCACGTACGATTTTGGCTGGCAACCCATTTTGCAATATAAAGTAAACCAAATAAATTCTGTGCTATGCAAATTTGTTGTGCTAAACCATGAAATAAGTCCCTATTTGAACAAATTGATTAGTTTTCATATCAAAATGACTTTGATTTATGAAATGTGAGATTGTTTTGTCCATTAAATCGATGTCCATTAATTCTTTCGCCGGTTTCAGTGATACTGATAGTATACCTACCTTGCGCCTGTTCAAGAAAGCCATTGTAAGCTGGCGACAGTGTCTTCTCTGAGAGGCCATTTTGCTGTGGTTTCCCAAACACAATGTGCTGTGTTACATCACTCATCAGTTGTTCCTGTTGGGTCATCATGGTGTACAATTTGCTATGGTGGCTCCATGCCCGTTATCTGCAAGAACAAAATTCTAGCTCATAAAAAAAAAAATTTGTTTTAATCAACCTGAAAAAGTTAGGAGTTAACCTGGGGCTAATTTATGGGCAGAAGGCTATGTGACTTTTTGACACGACATCAAAAAGCCACTTTTAGCCTTCTTAAAGTAGGCAGATGGCCACTTTTAAACCACTTTCAAAGTTTCCATCTGCTATGTCAATATAAAGCAGGAAAACAAATGTTCAATTTGATTTTCTGCAATTCTGATAGCAGAAATACAGTTGTCCATTTCTGGCGATGAAAAGCAGAAAAGTAGAAAAATGTATTTTGCAAAAACATTCAAGCAAATGTCCACTTTTAAACCTCCACTTTCAAAAACTTTTTTTATGGTAAGATTTTACTCTAATACATGCACTATAATTTCTTTATTACAGCTTATAGACCTTATGCACGGCAGCCATGACAGAGGACAAGTTTTCATATTTAAATGGTGCGACAATATAGATCCACAATGTGCCTACTCGTGCATGATGCAATGTGACAATGTGACTGCCCCCTGTCATGGCCGCCGTGCATAAGGTCTATTAAGCACCAATAACTGAAATTCTGATTTTCTGATTTTATTTTTAGCATAAAAAAATGTTAACCAATTTCATTGAAAAAAAATGAATTTCTTTAGACCATGCAGTCCGTAGGGTAGGGATAGTGCATCTATAGGGTTGGAAGTGCAGACCTATGAAAGTAAATTCTTTCCCTTTTTTCACCTAAGCATAACCATGCATTGTACTTCACAATGCATGGTTATGTTTAGCATGTGATTGGAGTATGTGCGCATTAACCTTCCGCATTCCTGCGCATTGCTTGTCTACTTGAATCGAGTCTCCGTAAAAATCTTCGGCAATGTACATAATCACTGTGCACATGTTGCGACCTGACATGTGACCTTAATTACATTCATGAATGAGCCACGCTGCGCATCTTCCATTAGGCTGGCGAGTGTTTCCTGAAAAGTCGCGATGTGCGCGTGACTAATTAAAATTTATATTGGATAGACAAAAATACTCGGAGATAAGGGAATGTGGGAATGGAAACCAAAATTTCACCGTTTCTTTGGAATGTATTTATTTGGTATTTTTTTCTCATACATTGAACAAAGATTTGAATGAAATTACCTCCTGGAATCAACAGATCATCCAATTCTAAAATATACTTACCACTTGCACTTCTGTCGGAAATGTTGCATTTCTGAGATAATGATAAAATTACTGCACAGCGTAATGCATGGCGCGAGTATTATGTGCGTAAGCGTAACAATAGAGGACGCAATGTGCACGCATGAATGGTATCTTGTGTGCACTAACTGAATGCGATTTTTGAAGGAGAAAATGTTATTTTTCTTATAAAGAAAATTAAGCAACATTTGCGACAAAAGTGCTAATCAAACGGGAAGTAGATTACATGTATCTGTTGATTCCAGGAGGCAATTTACTTCAAATCTTTGTTCAATGTATACAGAAAAAATACCATTTATTTAATCATGGAGGAAGGAAAACGACTTCAAATGTCATGTAAATTTTCCCGGGTACATTACCATACACGTGATATAATAAACCATGTTAAAATGTTAATTTGATGCAGATAAAAACGCAAAATTTGGAGGAAAAAGTGTCATGAATTTACTAAGGAAAACTTATTTTTGAAAGTTGTCCCAAAGGGTTTAGTGTATGGGGGGTCCCAGTGGGCATGGTGGGTGTCCGTGCATGGTAATCTTTCCCTTTTCCCATTAAGCCGGCCGTACACCTTGCGTTTCGTCCGTGATCCGATCACGATAGCGCATGTTGTGCAGTCGCATCACAAGGTGTACGGGTTTTGCAATGCGTTCCGATGGCGATGTGGTCACGATTTTGTGTACGTGTTCGTCGCAACGCAATCACAGAATTTCGAGCATGCTCAAATTTGGCGTGTCTGTGCAATCGCAACGGAGTCGGAACGCAAGGTGTACAGCTGGCTTCAGGGTTCGGTGAGTTGCAATGGGTATACACCAATCCGGTAATAAGGTCTTCTTCCCTGTACATCCGCCATAGCTGGGGGGCTTCCACTGAATGAACTGTATGTTTTTGCTGTTGCTGAAGCTGCATTTGTTTACTTCGAACAATTTGCGTGTTTTTGTAGGGTTGTGTGCGCGCGAAGGCGGGCGCGTCGCGTGTACGCAAAGGCGGGCGCGTTGCGTATACGCGAAGGAGGCTCGTTCGTGCATGTAATGGATGAGCGCTTTTCGTTCTAACAGCAACACATAACGCACAGCCCATGCACTGGACGCCCCCCAGCTATGGCGGATATGCAGGGAGGAAATATTAGTTACCGGATTGGTGTATATGGTACTTGGTCGCAAGTCTTTGTGAAATCGACCTCCAGCCTGGAAAGTGGAAATCTTTCCAAAAATCAGCACTTAATGAAACACGCAAAAAAAGGGTGTGGTTGAAACCCGGAGGTCGGAGGTAACCCGAAGGTACACATTTTTGTTAATAAGTTAGACATTAATTTTTAAAACTTTAATGGAATTGGAATGACCGTTTGACAAAACAGGGACACTTCCACACTTTGGGCAAAATTGCATAAGTATTCAAGCTGTATCGCCAATTTTACATTAACCTCCAGGTCGCTAGATTTAAGCACAACGGAGCTCCGGCTGGGGACTGGGTGAGCAAAAAAGTTCGACTTTTTTAAGCCTTTTGCTTGGCGAAATGTGATCAACCGGCAGACAAACAGATATTGTTGCTATATTCACAGAGTATCGTTTCCCTTGTTTGCACATCTCTTCTAGCTCTAACATAAATTATACATCAACCTCCGGCAAAAAAAAAAATCTACCTCCGGGTTTTATAAAATTCCAATGTAAAATGGGCATTATGATGGGGTTGATCCCTACAAACAGGGCTGTAAATGGCTCACTTTTGAAATCCGACTTATTACTGTCGCCATTAATACATTTACAGCCCTGCTGCATGAGGGCAGTATGGAAATGCCTGATGTCGAAACTGCTGAAATCCGAGATAGTTTGACTGCAAATATCGTCCGAAGTACATCAGACAGAGCACTTTCACATACACCATTGTAATCCTGAGAGTTTAGTGTTTCATAACATAACGGTAAAGCTTACGGAAGCGTCAATTTGGCCATCTATGGCGTCTTGAAAAATTGAACAATATATCTACACCGTTCTGACCTGGGAGCCGCCATCTTAGGTGATCTGGTGCTTCTCGATCATGAGAAGTCAAGGAGCCAGGCTGTGCAATACGCACATGTGCGTGTGTGTACTGTACATGTGGATACAGTCAGTGACAGTGTACGTTTATACATAGCCTTTAGTTAAGGCGCGCGTGGCACTCCAGAGGCTTAATCAACACGAAAAAAGACCAGTGCGTGGCTTTGCCACTCGCTCGGGTCTTTTTTCGTGTTGCCTAAGATAGCGGCTCCCAGGTCAGAACATTGTACATATATTGTTCAGTTTTTCAAGACGCCATAGATAGCCAAATTTACGATTCCGTAAGCTTTACTGTTATGTAATGAAACACTAAACTCTCAGGATTACAATGGTGTATGTGAAAGTGCTCTGTCTGATGTACATGTACTTCGGACGATATTTGCAGTCAAACTATCTCGGATTTCGGCAGTTTCGACATCAGGCATTCCACACTGCCCTGCAGCAGGGCTGTAATGGCGACAGTATTAATGAAATTAGATTACTAGTTTCTCGTCAGCGCCCGCATGTGATTTTGACCCGCACCAAAAAATGTCATTATGCCAAAATTTCATTATTTTGCAAAAAAAGGGAAAAATCAGATGCAAACTACTCCCAAGTGAAAAGTTTCCATTTCAGTTGTGCAGTCGCGATCATTTCCCATGATTTTGTCATCTCAACTTGTTCCTTCAAACACAATGCATAGTTCCGACCTGTCAATCAACCGAACCCGCCGACCAATCACAACAGAGCTAGCAGAGATCACCCACATAGGTCAAAGTGCATTGTTTGCAACAACATCACGCGATGTTCTGCCCCATACAATTTGTACAGTGTTGTATGCGATGTTCCGGGTGAATTTTTGGTTTCAAGGCCAGTCGTTTCGTTGTTCAAAGGTACGAAAGCACGTATTTCATGATATGACATCCCTGTATTACTGGCCCTTTACTCGGTGTGTTCTAAGAAGTAAGATAATTAACTGTCGACCCTGAAACATGAATACCTTTGAGTTTTCTCCAATGAATCTGTGCTTTCCGTTGAAAATCCCATTGCTTTGTGCGTTGTGTGTCGCCATTTTGACGATAGCGTGTGAGCCATAGCAACAATATCCAAGGGGGCGGGGTTAACTGGGCAAAATCGGAACTATGCATTAAGCTACGTACCCATGCAGTTTAACTGAAGTGAATGGAATTGATACTCATACTCGCACCAAACTATTTCTGGATGACTTTAGGGAGTTTAGAGCCTTAACAATCAGTTTCTAAATGGCAGTTCGTGTCTGTGTGAAGGTTGTATTTTTCCTTGATTAAATAATGAATAATTTAAAAAAATTCCTCACCAAAATTTGATAAATGGTTGACGAGAAACTAGTAATCTAATTTCATTGGCCTCATAAGTCAGATTTCAAAAGTGACTGTGAGCCATAAAAAAACAGCCTTGTTTGTAGGGCTAGGGTTGAATGCAGTGACGCACTTGTACCTAAGCTAGATAAGCTATCAGTAAACACTATGGCTTGACAAAAAGCGAGGCAAAAAGACCAAAATATATGTAAATTTTTCATTTAGCTCACGACTAGACCACGTGAATTGAAACTTGACGACGCGTACGTACGTACGTGCACATCGCACTGACCTTGAAAATCGTCTGGCATCCTTTCTAATGTTGTATTGTTTGAGAAACTATTGAAACAGGGAGCCAAACCGTTAAATTGTGTGAAAACTTTACAGAGTTCCCGATTAGACATCACGTTTTCTAAGAAATTAATTTAAGATAAGAAATACAAGTGATTTTAATGGAATTCGTTCTGTTGATTTCCAGTATGTTGTTTTTCAAGTAATTAAAAAAAATTCTGCGTTCTGTTTACACTTTACAGTACTTGGTGACACAACTATTTTGAAAAAGTGAGAGGATCTCTATCGAACACCAACCACTGTTTCTGAAACACGAAACGTCAAAGTTATTTATAGTACATCCGGAAGTAAACGGGATTTCCCACGATTCTTGATTACGATCGCCACCAGAGACCACATAGGCCTACAACGTGTATGTATGTATGTATTTTCCTACCTCCATGATGCATGTGTTAATTCAGCAATTGTTCAACAAAATGAAAACAACTTGACAAGTAGGAAAGAAAAAGGAATGAATTCTGTTCACTGGTTAGTTTATTCCTCCATCTGTCCATGGTCTGATGGGACATGGCTAGCCCAGGTTGGACTCTGTACCGCATACTACATGTACTACATGTGCAATGAAGACGACGTCCAACCTGGGCTATATGGCAAACATTGTTCAAAGAAATTGTTAATTATTTGTCACTCCGCGCCGAAATAGACCAATATGTATCATTCAAAGGTAAAGCGGTGGGAGGTTGATTCTTTTTTTGGTTTTTGTGAAAATGAGTAAAAAGGTTGCCGAGTTGAAGTCCGCCCCACAAATTTATGGACAATTATAATAAGCCGGGCAATGTTGTCATCCAATCCCATGATGTATTGAGAACGTCGATAAGGTTTATTAACTTTCCTTTAAAAAGATTATTAGGGCCTAATTAATGCTTTTTGGTGGTTATTGAATCTGCTAGTATTATACTAGGTTTTTTTAAAGTTTATGCCACAACTCGAATTTAAGGAAAATAATTATTGGAATCGATCGCTTGGACATGTTGGATGATTTTGAAATACCTTTTCCATTGACATTTCCGTCGCAAATGTTGCATTTCCATAAAAATTCTGTGTTTTTGTCACACCCGCCTCCATACAAAAGTGTGTGACACTGCTGCCGGCCGAGGCAGTGTGTGAAGCGCGAAGAAAGAGGGCGTGCGCGTAATGATCCATTTGGTTTCTGGCCGGCCGCTTTGCATGCAATAATATGCAATATTCTTTCCATGATGTTTCTCTAAAACTAAGCCTTTGCGACAGAAATGCATGTAAGTATTCCTATTCTAAAATCGTCCAAGCTATCGATTACAATAATTATTTTCCTTAAATTCGAGTTGTGGTATAAACTAAAAAAATACCGTCTGATATATTAAGGAGAACAAGTGGCGATCAGTAAATGGAATTCTAATTTCCAGTTTATAATTATTCTGTCCATCTCGGGGCCATGTAACCATGGTCTCATCCGGTAAGGCTGGAGTGAAAACAACAATGTGCCTATGGTGACAGCGAAGGAACAAACTACAAAGCCGTTATCTATGCAACATGTACACGTATTTAACCACTTGATGCCGGTGTGTCCCTTTAAACAGCCGATATTTCCGCATCGGTGTAGTGGAAGACTTATTTATACGTTTAGGGGAAATTCACTTGTTACTGCTTTTGACGTCTACACATACAGTAATTTACGAGGGAAAACAGTTATAGTAAAGCGACATTTGGGTGTACAGTAATGGTGTATCGGCATAAAAACATTATTAATACTTTACCGCGCATGATTAATGAGTTCATTTGTTTTCCTTCCTTCATGCTTCAACTAAAAATAAACCTGCGCCTAAGGACAGCAGTGTTTGAAATAATCCCGGCGTTAACTGGCAAGTATGAACGAATTCGTTTTCACTCCAGTCACAGTGACGTGCCCTTATGCAAAGTAAAGGTTATATGACATCGGGTCACAAAAGTGTCGGGATGTGCGACCGCAAGAATGGACATAAGGTGGAGAATGCACTTTACAAAAAGAAACCATTGATGGACAATTAAATTGTCTAATTATTATTATAAAACACCCAAATAAATTCCCCGTCATCTGATTGGTACGTTGTCGGTCATGTGTTGTTTATTATTCGTATAATGCACCGTGCACCGTTGTATATCCACGGCGTGCTCGAAATATCCACCGACGCGCCGTGGTATATCCAATCGAACTACGCATTACGCGCAAAAAGTACTGCGTTAACAGATGGTTGGCTATGCTGCCGTGCGTTATCCTCTTGAATTACACGTTGCGTGTGAAAGCGGGCTTGTTCATCGAGAGCTAGCCAGCTGCTCGCCAGGCACAATGGCGGGAGATTCAAAGCTAATTTGTAAGTTCAGATGACGGGAATTTATTCTGGTGTTTTTATAAAACAAATAATGACACATTTAATGTTGTATTCCACTCGGCTTCGCCTCGTGGAATACAACATTAAATCTGTCGCCTTATGAAATTATTTGTACTATTGCACTCATAAACATTCATTATTTGTATATTTATTGTGTAATGTATTTTACAGATAAAGTTCTGAAAGGTCATCTGTCAAGGTAGAGAAACAAAGCACACATTTTGCAATCTCCACACTGTTTTTCCCAACCATGCCACTACGTGCACCTATTGAGGCGACCACCCTCCTCAGACGCCTGCCTTACATCGTCCTGTCCAACTTGGCCAAGTTTTTAGACCCTTTACAATCAACTCACCATGATTGGCGAGGTCTGGCTGGCAGGATCACGCGCTCGCCCAATCAATTCCGATATGGACAACAAGAAATAGCGTAAGTGTTGATTCCAAATTTCTGTTCAATTTTTGATATATGTTGTCTTTGACAATTTTCAGCACACAGCTAGCAGCTTTAATTTATGCACCCATGCATATAGTGCGCATTAGTGAGTCGGCCCCTTCCTATACATTGCTGAACATTTTACTGTTCATAATTCGGTCTATCACACCAGAAGTAGCACTTAGGTGAAGTTGACCCCATTTTCTTTTCAAAGTTTTTCAACCAAACTGCACTGACTGATTGGTCATTTTTAAGAAAAAAAATAATGTAACCTTTGTTAAAGTTCCACACAGCAGTGTTGTCAGTGTTTCTTTTGTTCAATAGGCCATTGTGTAGTCCTAGTCAGTGGATCCCTGGATGGGACTGCATGGTGGCCTGGTATGTTTCTTTTGTTCCTGGGTCATTGTGTTGTCCTGGCCAGAGTTTTCTTAGTTCAGTTGATTTCATGACTGGGCATTGGACGTTTAAGTTGCTTATTTTTCTTTCTTAAGCGGGCCTCCCATTATGCGATTTTTGCCACGAATTTCCTACGAATTGGTACGATTATCGGAGACTGCCTATAGACTCTACACACAATCGTACCCAATCGTACCTAATTCGTGACAAAAATCACACAGTGGGAGGCCCGCTTTAGTCGAAACACTGCTGTGGATGTAAGTAGCCTATTTGTAAAATATTTTGTTAAGTTTTAAGCTTCTCCTCATTTCTTTAATTTATTATAAATAAAACCTCAAGTACATGAATTTCTTTATATTTGTTGATGTTCGTTATGGCCCGGTCACACATAGACGACGCACGGCCCGCGCACTGAAAATTCAGCAAAAAATTGAAAATAGGATCAGTGCGTCGTTGTGCCCCCAACTTTTGTCAGGATTTGGAAGAGGCTAGCGAGCTGACACCAAATGCATAGCGTGTTGCTGATGCGCTGCGCGTGTACTGGGCGCATACAAAGCGCATACAGACCGTATACAGAGCGCACATGTCAAAAACCCCAACGAATGCATCACGTGTTGCTAGCGTGTGGGACGAATGGCCAGCGCATGCACCGCGCGCTCAACGCACAGCCCGCGAACGGCAGCGGTCACGTGACTGTGCCTATAAAAAGCGTCAGCTCGTAGATCGTATTTCATCTTCTGAGGTGGTTCTTCTAGACACGATCAGTCGGAACCTCTGTCATCACCCATGAGGGTCGGAGGAGAAGTGATGAGGAGGTGGTGCGGGACCCGCTTATTTACCCTATGACTACACGCTACGTACACGCTACGTACACGCCAGGTATACGCTAGGAACACGCAATAAGAACGTTGGGTGCGTTAGAGACCCGTTCAGCACGCTCATATTCGCCGCATGTTTGCTCGGCATGCGTTTAAAGCACGCTAGGTGTGCACTAGGCGTTCGCTAGACCTCAGCCGCCGAACTTACAACGAATACACAGCGTGCGCTCCGCGTATGTCTGGCGTTGGTCTAGCGCGCTCTGCGCGTGACTGGTGTCCATTTGACGTGTACATTCATGCGTCGAGCTCCGCGCACATTTTTGTGCAAATCCCGACGCACACAGCGAATGACGTCGAATGCATAACGTTGGTCCAACGCACTCGACGAACGAGTAACACATAATGACGCACACCTAGTGAACGACAACGCACTGGCCAAAATTGCAAATTTTCATTGCGCGGACCGTGCGTCCCCCGAACGTCGTCTATGTGTGACCGGGCCATAATGCTACGTTTACACCATGTCCCCGGCAGTCCCGGCGCCCCGGTTTGGCCAAAACGTGGCGTGCCGTGGAAATGTTATTGTCTTTTTATTACTTTGGCTCGACTCGGCCCTAGTTGGGCCGGTGTGTTGCGTTCTACCACGGTGCATTACGTCCCGGTACGGAAAGCGTGGCGCGCCGTGCCGGTTTCGGGCCGCGAGGCGGACGGCGCGCCCCGGAACCGGGACGGCACGCTCCGGAACCGGGACGGCGAGCTACGTTTCAAGCGCCGTTCCACTACGGATAGGTCCACGTCCCAGGCCCGCCTGCTAAGTTCTGATGCGGTGCCTCACGTCCAACCCGTTCGTGTCACGTTTGTTGTCCCGGCCCAATACGTTCCCGGCGGTGTGCGAGGGTCTGCTGCGGCGCGCCCTTCGACTGAACATGGCAGCTGTCACGTTTCACGCCCCGGTGGTCACCCGGTGGTCACCCGGTGGTCTCCCGGTGAGCCCCGGTGGGTATAAATAGTGCACTCCACACCTTCATTTTCACTTCGTCCTGGAGCGCTGCCACAGCAACATCATCCTCATCGTCATCATCGTCATCATCGTTGTCATCTTCATATTCGCTGCCACACCCCGGTGAGTCAAGGCACACTGCGGTCCGTCACGCCTGTGACGGAAGCCCCGTCCTACTGCGGCCCAGGACGATTCTCATTAGTGCCGGGTCTGCCGGGCCAATTTTTTTGACAGAGCTGCTCACCGGCCGGTGACCGGCCGGTGGTAAGGGTGAGCTACGGTCATTCACGTTTCGCCACCCCGGTCCCCTATGCTCCCCGATGTCCATCCCGGTGCCTCCACGGTGCTCCTCTACCAGGGCTCCGGGACTGCCGGGGACATGGTGTAAACGTAGCATTACAATATTAATAACCAACTTATCAATTCTTACCAAGTATGTTTGAGCTGGAGTTCAGACGGCCTGGAGGGAGTCCCACTATGGCTCTGATTAATGACTGGGGAACGGTCAACGCAACGGTCGGAGATTTAGTGGCCATTCTGATTGACATGGGCCATTTTGCCGCTGCCGAGCTTCTGTTACCAGGTAATTGAATTGTGTCGTACCCAGACTTTATGGGGATACTCGCCCAACAGGTCAAGATCAAATATATAATAATTTTACTCAGCAACATGCTTAGCCAAAATCGGTATTCCAATTATCAGTTGATCTCTAGAGATCTTTTACTCAAAAGTAAAATACCTAAGGCCATTTAGTAATCAAATGGTTCATTTTGGCTAAGTATTTTGCCTAAATTTGAGAAAGAATTTGAGAAACCGGGGTAGCAAATTATAGACACGCCTCACACATATTTTACTGAGTTTAAATGAGTGTGAATTAAATACAATGTAGATTAACATTGAAACCGGTTTTAGTCGTTTTTTTGTTGTTTTTTTTGCCTAAAAAGTATTTGGTTCTGGCTGAAGTTCTGTGTCCTGCCTAAATTTGTGACATAATTTGTCTTAAGTGGTGTTCTCATTCATTTGACTATTTTTGGTTAAACTACCGTGGTCGTGTGGTAGATTTACAAAATTAAGTTCAATGGGGACACATGGAGAACTAGCGTCCCTGTCAATTTACAGTTGCCATAAGGGGCCACAGAAACATTCCGCTCAGTCGCAGTAATTTTACAGGGCTGTATTTTAGTCCAGTGGGGACAGTTTCGCCCTGTAAAGACAACGTAAGCCTGCAGTAAATAATGGGGTTGCACAGGAAAAGTTTACTGCAGGATCGCAGTAACTTTCCGCAAGAGCACTGAAAACATTAGTCAAGCTAAACACCAAGTATTGGTTTTGACTCATTATCATATTCAGCAGGATGCTTTAACACTTATAGTGTACAGAGCGGTCGCTAGCAAGTTCTAAAACAATCTGCATTAAAGTGTTAAATAACATGTAAATTTAAAAATAAGCAACTTGAATACATGAAGTATTACAAGCACTCCGAAATGTACGTTTAAATTTCTGGAATCACCCATTTGTTGTCTGCCAATCCCTCAACAGGCATTACTGCAGACCTCAACCACGGGGCACAGGGTTCCGTCTCTTCCACGACCATCAACCAGGGCGAATATCAAAGCGAAACGAAAGCAATGGCTGATCTTGATCTCAACTCCAGCATTGATTCCATTCAACAAGCCAAGAGTTTTGCACACCAGCAACCTGACATATTAAAAACGGCAGCGAGTAGATATGGAGAGGTGTCCTCATCAACAGAGAGGTACGAAAAGCAGTTTGAATTGACCCTAAATCCCAAATCAGTAAACAATTCTTGATTGTTCAAAACAGTCCCTGCTTGACACAATCATTTTATTGGAATCTTTACAGTGTAAAATAAGGATCAGTTCAGGGTCCACAGATTCTTTTGGGTGCATGGGGTTGTATGTGGGTCTTTCTATAAATTAGGGGTCCAAAAGTGTGACATTTAGTGTCCACCGTTACACCTGATATGTGTTATTTTTCGTACAAAAATCATTAAAATGGCCTTTAAAACATTTTGTATGAATTGTACTTTATGTACTCGCCCTTTGAGATGGAAAGTATTTAAAGAATGTGTCCTGAATTTACAAAAACAAGATGTAAAATGTAACGGGGGACACCAAAATTGAACCCCGAAATTATAGAAAGACCCAGCATGTACTTTGCACATGCATCTGTAAACACCGGAAGAAACCTTTAAAATGTCAGTCAAACGGTTAAACGGCACTGGAGAAAATTGCAAATTGGTTAGTGGTGTTTTTTGTGGCGTACTGTGGCGGAGCGGTCTAGTGGATCGTATTCAAAACCTGGGTTAGTTTCAAAGGTAGTGGGTTCGAATCCCGGTCCGGTCCATCCATGGTGCGTGTACTCTTGGGCAAGGTACTTTGCCACGCATTGCTTCTCTCCACCCAGGAGCAAAATGGGTACCCGAGAGGGTAGCGAAGGTTGATGTATTTGATTAGCCGTTGGGCGCCTAAGGCAGCCGGGGCTGTATACTCCCAGCGAGCTGAGATGGTATATGGAGTGATTTAGTGGAGCCCTATGATCAGGGTGATAATGTACATGTAGGCGCCTTGATCGGGATATCCCCGGATAAGTGCGCGGTATAAATCCATATCATTATCATTATTATCATTATTTTTTAAAATAGATTTTGTTCATTCCATTACTCTATGGGAAATTCCACGGTTGGTAACAGTACAGATTTAGCAATTTACTGGAGTTGTATCCTCTGTTATATTAACACGCAAGCCTTTTTTTGTAACTTTACTAACCAAGATTAAAATCTTTATTACAATTCACAAAATGGGGCTAAATGGTTTTAGTTATTACTGTCCAGTAGATGTTGGTGAGATGCATCGATGGTACCAAAATGGAGAACTGACAGGCTTGTGTGTTATTACAACAAAGGATAAAACTCCAATAAATTGCTAAATCTGTAACGTTTCCAAACTGTGGAATTGCCCCTATAACCAAATTGTGACGTTTTCTTTCATTGCAATGATTCAGCGCATCCTCTGCTCCATCAAGTCACAAGAAGGAGCTTCCTCATGAGAGGAAATCTAGCCGAGAGGGCAGCGATTTTACCGTGTCTACATCCATTCCTACAGAATCAAGTGATCTGCCTAATTTTGAGCCAAATAAAGGTACGTACTTTAAGAAAAAGCAAATTGGTGAGAATTTGAATGGTACGTGGGTCTTTCCACGGTAATGGGGGCATTTTGGCAACACAGACCATATATTTGAGGACATACCTTTGTCTGGTCTCAAAATAAAAGAAATAAGTTTCAGTTGTTCTAAAGAGATTAATTAGGCCCAAAAAGGGTTACAAATAGTGTGACAACATGCCTTTCTAAAAACCCTGTGTACAAATTTCCAATATACGCTCGTAACCGGGACGGACACTTGTGTTACATTCATGCACAAATACCATGCATGGATTTTTTCGAAGTATTACTGCATCTACAGTTGTAGTCAGAAGTTTACATACAACTGTGTTGAAACTGGTGTGCTTAAAGGTACACACCGGCCTACTGTTTACATGATTTAGTGATGTAGCAGCATTGACAATACTTTTTTGATGGTCGTTGTGAAAAAAAGATCATCAAAATATCCCGTAATTTTAACAAAATTAACAAAATTAACAAAAACGGTCAAAAGACGGGTTATACGCTTTACCAGCCGTTGCAACTACGCGCGAGCCTCACGACTTTGTCACAAATGATTCACTCTTCTCCTGCTCAGGATATCTCCAATTTTCTGCTCACGATTTCACTGGACAGCTTGACGACCGAATAGGAATTTCCGTTTTCTTTTGAGTAGTTGGCATCATGTTTTTTCTTCACGAACGTACACCGAAGCAACACGCCCGTGTGTGTGTGTGCACTCAGGCTATTTGCCGTGCTGCGCGGGGCAAATATCCTACACTCCACGGTAGCCTGCCGTAGCACGCGCTCGCTCCCGTTCTCCGGACTCTCGAAACAAACAATTATGTTCGAATTTTCATACTTTGTTTCATACTTGTATAAATAGTCTCTCTTTTGTCAATTACTTATAAATATTGGGGGGAAATCAGAGTTGAATTTGGTGCAGTAACAAACTTTTATACGGCTGGAAATACAACTAACTCACAAGACCACGTGACTTTTCGGAACCAGAATTTGGTTCCGAAAAGTCACGTGACCTTGAATTTTTCAAAAGTGCTAAAAAACGGCCAAATTTGACGGCGTCTTTTCAGGATATATCTAATTTACTCTCGAAGGTGCTTCAGAATAATGTATGGGTCTATTTCGAGCCCAAAATAGCCCAACAAAGCCGGTGTGTTCCTTTAAACTTGCATTGTCACCATTTTTGTAACAGTTTTTACTTAGGTCGTGATTTTGTGGAATTCCTCACGTGCTTGCAGTACTTAAAACATAGCTTGCACACCTTACAATGGTTCTGGTAGTCCTGTTTACCATTTTGGGTTATGATGGTAGTGGTGTACATGTATGTAAACGTCTGACTTCAACTGTATGTGGCTGAAATTTTACAAGGCAGTTTATTAACATTATTCTTTAGTTATGTAATGCTGTTGTTCTTGTTTGTAATGCTGTTGTTCCCGTTTTCCAATTTGTAAACCCCAGTGAAGGAGTACAGCTACGACATGTTGAGCTACATGACAGACTCCTTCAATGATGTGCCTCTGAGTCAAGGGGGCACCATGGTCGGTGAGGGGGGATTTGGAACAGTCTACTTCGGCCGGTTTGGGGATGCTCATGAATGTGCTATCAAGAAATTGAAGCAGGTAGGAAGTTTATTTTCAGGTTTTTCGCTTTGTGATTTAAAAAAAATACCTAACGGGAGCGCGTGTGGTCTAGTGGGTATGAAGCGGTGCTCACAATCGGAAGGTTGTGGGTTCAAGCCCCACCTATGGTTAACATGTTTGTGTCTCCGAGCAAGACACTCAATCCCGATTGCCTCGTCGACCCACGCGATAATTGAGGAGCTGTTAGGGGCAATGTTGCAATCTAAGTGCTGATAGGATGTGTGCCACGGCCGGGTAGCACACCTAGATGAACCGAAATGATTCTGACAATTTCCTGATTGCAGCGGTAATAATTACATGATTTAGGCGTAGTTTGTGTAATTGTTTCAGCCAATGACGAACAGTATTGTGACATAATTCTAGAATGCATAGCTTCAAATGTGGGGTTTAAATAGGGCTTGGGTATAATTTATAACATTTCGTCTCCAAAGCCGGTGCCCCGTGGCAAATTACTCTTTTTCAAATTGCAGTGTTGGCATTTCTGGAATTTAGTGTACTGACGTACTTTCACATGCACACTTGACCAGACTAAATTTGTGTTGCTATGTGGTGCAAGCGGCAGCTGTTGAGTACAGAATCAATACCGTGTTCACCATAGGAGAGAATGGCATAAAGCAACCAGACTGTTGATTGCTAGGCGTTGACATGCACCACGTAGCAACAATAGCATAGTGTGTGACTTTATAAACTGCACCTCCATTTGGAAGTGAAGAATTTGGGGTGCCGGCCGTTATGCAAAAAGCTAATTGCCAATGTAAAGTGTAATAAAATATAATAAATAAAATAGATTTAAAATTTAAAACCAGTTTCATTCATACAATTGTCATCCCACTGCATATTCATCTTTGTTTGTTTGGTTTTTTTTCTTCCCTCCATCAACAGAGCGTGTTTCAGTGTTCGGACGCTAATGTACTCAAGCAATACCAGAATGAACTTCAAATGCTCCAACGGTAGATGAAACGTTAATACTTCAAATGTTGTGCTCTTCCATGATTTATTTAACAGATTTTGCAATGTGGAAAAATGTCCATAAGTTTAGGAAATATAGATGCGATGAAAAACAACTTGGCTCCACCGGGATTCGATATGCGGACCTTCTGCTTAACGTGCAGACGCCCTACCAATTGAGCTATTAAGCCAACAGTTGTTCCTCACTGATTGGGATTGGCCATCACGTGAGCATAGCAAGCCCTACATAGGGATACAGGCCCGTAACCAGCGAGTTTTGCGGGGGGGGATCGAATAGTGCCGTCGTGCACTAGTTTTGAAACAGTAAATAGCCGGCTTTACATAACATTGCATACATAATGAAGAATGCATGGATAAGTAGATGACCCCCTTTCAGATATGATCACTGTGTGGTATACAACAACATAATACAATAACAACTGGCTATATTGTGCAACGAAAAATTGAATTATTCGAATTATTGAATTTTTATTTTGTAGAGCGGAACTCCCTGTTCCGCGGGGGGGATCGTCCGATCCACCAGATCCCCCCCCTGGTTACGGGCCTGGGATAAACCCTTCAATGAGATAACCACCCCTCCCAGAGATCATTTAAGATATGACCCAAACCCCAATTATTAATTACTGAGAATTTCATTCTTTACGTTTTCCCACAGACTAAAACACAAGAACCTTGTGGAGCTATATGGCTTCAGTTTCGACGGTCCTACCCCTTGCCTCATGTTTGAATATGTCTACAACGGTTCGCTGATGTCGGTGCTTAACCAGAACAGCGCCCTCCATCTACAGTGGGAGTCCAGGGTCAACGTGGCGCAGGGTACTGCTGAAGGACTGTGCTACTTGCATCAGGAAGGGATTGTTCACAGAGACGTCAAAAGGTAACAAAAAAAGGGGGAAGTCACAAAAAACATCAGGAAAGGAATTGGGGCTGTCCACACTAAAGGATACATTTATGTGCCTTTAGCCTTTAGCCATGTCAGCATTAGACTAATTTTTGTAAAACTGTTCTGTAAGCCACTGTTAACATTCAGTCGTGGTAATTCTTCTGTGCGTCCGCACTTGGATTTATTTTGGCCCACAGAATGTCCTCGACCACGTAAAAAACCTTGGTCAAATTTAAAGTGTCACCTCATCATTCAGGTTCACACAGAAGTTGCGTGACCTGAATGCGTGTTCTATCGTAGTTTTACATTACAATGCCCGTTCGCATGGGACTTTCCAGTGATGTAAAACTAACAATGTAATTCATCCGCAAGCCAGCTCGCCCTGTAAAAATTACAGTGATGAAGCCTAAAAATTAACAATCGACAGTCGACGCTTTAAACATTTTAGGTGTTTTTCAGCCGTCCGGTTTATTATTATTATTATTACTATTAATTCTTTCTGGTATTCATACCAAGGATTCCTCAATAGTGCTCATTGCACTGTCACTCGTAAGCGTGAGGAAACCCATGAAGAATTAGAATTAGAAATGGCCAGAGACACCGG
Source organism: Henricia sp. BOLD:AAB3569 (assembly GCA_037783545.1). Lineage (NCBI taxonomy): Eukaryota > Metazoa > Echinodermata > Asteroidea > Spinulosida > Echinasteridae > Henricia > Henricia sp. BOLD:AAB3569. The sequence continues at coordinate 920,422 of JBBELK010000346.1, read as the reverse complement.
GGAATCCCCTTGCTCTTCACGAAAGAATGCTCTGGGATCTTTAGAGTGCGTTACCATTACCTAACACACTGGACCAAAGGATGGAGCAAGTGTGGTAGAGTGCCTTGCCCAAGGGCACAGGTACCGAAGCCGGATTCGAACCCGCAACCCCAAGTTTTCACCCATGATTGCGAGTCAATGGCCCTAACCACTCGGCCACGGTACCCCACAAGTTTAGAAAATTACAATACTGTATGCGAAAGTAGTGTACTTCTGTAGTGATGTACACATACATGTTTGTAAGATAAGTGTCTTTCCTTGTTATTAACATAATGCCTTTAAGAAGAGATACCCGGCCGTGGTACAGGTGCTCTTGAGCAAGGCACTTAAACACAATTGCTCCATCCTTTAAAAGGGATGTAAAGCCGTTGGTCCAGTATGTTGTGTAACGCACTTAAAAGACCCCAGAGCACTCTTTCGTAAAGAGTAAGGGGATTACCCGGTGTCTCAAGCCGTCAGCTGCCAATGGCACCACCCACCAATGTATCTCGATGTTTAGGTGGAAGACACTTGTAAGCTTCATGCAACTCAGCCTACGGGCTGCGAAATGAAGTTTCATAAAATATTTTAGTGATGAACAACTGCAAAACCATGATTCGAAACCACCAGCTCAATTGGTTGGGTGTCTGCACGTTAAGCAGAAGGTCCGCAGTTAAAATCCTGGTGGAGCCAAGTTGTTTTTAACTGCATCCAGTTTTCCCGAACTCACGGGCATTTGTCCACATTTGTTTTAACTGAAAAGAATTGAGTAGTTGATCATGACTTCTGACCTTGTGTACAAAACATATCAGATAGGCTGAAAATTTTCAGTGTTTCCTCACAAAATCTTAAAATTTGGGTTTTTCCATCAAGTCTACATGTACCGATAATTGGTGAGTCATTTTAAAGAACAGAATTTCTGATCAACTTCTCAACTCTTACCTTTTAACTTTTCTTTTTTCAGCGCCAATGTTTTACTGGATAAAGACCTCACCCCCAAAGTAGCCGATTTTGGCTTGGGGCGTGCCATTCCTGAGGGCAAGAATAAAACCCACATCACCAGTACGATCATTGGCACTAACGTCTACATGTCACCCGAGGCCCGGTTTGGGGAGGTTACACCCAAAGGCGACACTTTCAGCTTTGGAGTGGTAAGGCGTAGATTTCAGGAACACAGTTACAAAGCTTAATCTAAACAGGGTACTTATTAAAGCTTGTCCAGATTTTTTCAAAAAAATGAATTTCGTTCTAAGTTAACAACCTAACAATCAAATAAAATACCTCCATCAAATACTATCTATGGGAAAAAAACCATGAAAATTAAAAAAGTTTGGTGTAATTACTGCACTGCTTTATGGAACGAGATAAATTAGTTTACAAAACATCGGTGTTTTTTTCGTCGATATCCTTGAAAATATACGGATTGAAAATATACGGTAATGAGAAAAATATGACAAATGATACAGTATCAAAATCTCAACACCCGGGGAAAAATAGGATGGTAAAAAATATGATCTGGACATCTCCTTTAATAACATAAACACTTAAAATTGTTCATCTCACAATTTCTCTGATACCAAAGCAGTGCAGATTGTGCACACATTGCATTTTAACCAAAACATCAGATAAAAATGCACATAATGTGCACTAGTGGAATGTGCATGCTCAGTTAAGTTGCAGTTGGCACAATGGCAAATAAACAAGGAAAACAAAATGAAGACTTTTTAATAGGGATTAAAAGGTCTGGTCAAACCTACTTTTAATCCCATTCATAAATACCTTTTTGTGTAAATCGGTAAAACTCACCAAAATTAGCTTGCCGTTTTGCATTCACTTTCCTACACCGTGTTTGTATGAACTGCTAGCTGTGTGTCGAATTGTTTTTGTTAGATCGCGCGCGTTACACGTAATGAATGCATGTTGTATGCGCACGCACACGACCAGATACTTGTCACAGTGCACGTGCAGTTTCTGTGTGCGTGTACGTGTTCCATACACGCTGACTAGGGCACAAACGCGGGCCAGTGGGCTGGTCTTTAACGTCTGTTTAAAACTGGCCACGTGATGTGCTCTCAGCCATTAGGGATGCGTAAACTGTCTAAGGTATTTATGAATAAGGTTATTAATCAAATAAAGATGGGAATATGTGTAATCTTCCAATCACCGAATTGTTTGAGGTGCTCTCTTGTACATGTATCATTTTGTTGATAAAACACTATGCTTAAAAGCACCATTATAGCAGCGGTGCCCTACTTAAATCAACTACGCTTAGAATCCACTTGATCAGACTAAATTGTTGTTGCAATGTGGTGCAGGTGTGAAGTACAGAATCAATACAATGTTCACCATAGCAGAGAATAGCATAAAACAACAGCATGTACACAATTACAATAAGTTAGGGTTATTTTATTGAGGGTATGTATTCTGCTTGAATGGTTTTGTAAATAAGACAATTGTATCTGTTTGACAGACGCACCTTGTCACAGAAGTAGGTGAAAACAGTCATTTGAAGAAAAAAATCCCAAATTGACTACATACCAATATCCCTAACTTATTGTGAGTAGTTACACACAAAAGGCTAAATTGAAGCAAATTTCCGCATCTTTTTTTAGGTTCTTCTTGAGTTACTAACTGGCCTCGAACCCCTCGACCAGAGCAAGGAAGATGCAGACATTATCACCCATGTAGAGGTGGTTCTTGAACAGTTTGAGGGTGACGTAATGAAAATAGTGGACCGACGGCTAAGTTTTAACTTTAAGGAGGTATCTGCACGGTCAATGTATGACATCGCCACGGATTGCCTAAAAAAACGACAGAGGCGGCCGCTACTAACTGATGTACGTATTCTTACCGTGTCGTGGAGTGGATTGCAAAAGGATTAATCCAGAAACTCAGATGTACATTTAAGAGACTTTGAGGGCTTGTAATGCTTCACATATTCAAGTTGTTTGATTTCAAACATGTTTTTCAAGCATCCTTGATGGAAGTGTAATTCCAGAAAAACTGATTGTATTGCCATTCTCAAGCATGGTTAGATTTTTAAAAAAATCATCAGTTTCAGACGTACTCGTTGAATGTCAAACAAAATGGCATTACAATAAATTTCTAAAGACTTCTACCAGAGATGCTTGAAGAATGTATGTTTAAAATCAAACAACTTGAATACACGAAACATTCCTAATTTCTTAAGATCTCATTGAAAGGGACAAAAATCATGCAGTCAAGTCTTTCTTGCAACTATGCAACAGGCATTGTACATATCTGTGTAAAAAACCACATGCGTCGCAGCGTAAACATATTTCCCACTTGTGTGAATATGTTTAAAATGGGAAAGGAAATTCTTTTCCCATTCACATTCGAAAAGCTAACTTTTTTCTTTTTTTAAAAATGGGTTTAATGAACTTCATTTCGTAGCCCATTGGTTGAATTGCATGAAGCTTACAAGTGTGTTCCACCTAAACATCGAGATACATAGGTGGGTAGCGCCAGAGACACCGGGGAACCCTTACTTTTCACGAATGAGTGCTCTGGGATCTTTTAAGTGCATTACACAAACCACGATACCCTACGAAGGTCATTTTCTGCAAGAAATGCTTTGCAAGGTTATTCTTATTCTTATTTATCTATTTTTTTTCCAGGTTTTGCCAAGGCTGATGGAGCTCTGAAACGAATGCAGCAATAGACTGCCGAAGTGTGACGTGCGTTGCCATGGTGATTGGATCTAAACTATCATGGTTGTCGGGAAAACTACCATTGGAAAAGCACTGGGACACGGTTGAGTGATTTTTAGTTTAGATCCAATGCATAGTTCCGAGATTGCCCAGTTAACCCCGCCCCCTAGATATTGTTGCTATGTGCTCACAAGCCATCGCAAAAAAATTGCGACATGTACGTACAAAGCAACGGGACTCGGCATGGAAAGCACAGATTCATTGGAGAAAACTCAAAGGTATTTATGTTTTAGGGTCGACAGTTACCGTAGCACACACTGAGCGAAGGGCTAGTAATGCAGGGATGACATATATTTCATAAAAATGCGCTTTCCTACCTTTGAACAGCGAATCGCCCGACATTAAAACCAAAATTCACCCGGTCACTGGCGCATACAACATACAAACTGTATGGGCAGAAAATCGCGTGATGATTGCATCACTTTGACCTATGTGGGCGCCGTCTGCTAGCTCTGTTGTGATTGGTCGCGGGTTCGGCTTGATTGACAGGTCGGAACTATGCATTGCCTAGGCAACCAACAAAAGGTGACGTAGTCACTTCGGCAGTCTATTGTCCAACCCTTCTACAGCAAAGCAGTTTATATTAAACAAATAGCATTTTGAACAGCGGTCTTCAACGCTGTAGGACTCGGCATCAGGCGGTAAGGACTCGGGGATTTGGGCCGAGTCCATCGGAGTCCAGTGAAAAAAATCAATATACAATATTTTACAACAAATACATTATACAGACGCCGAAAATTAAAAGTGTCTATTGCAATTATTTGAAGTGTCTATTGCAAAGTATTTCGAACATGTGAAATACAATTTTGAGAATGTAAAATAAATAATTTTGAGCATTCAAAATGTATCTCACCTCCCAAAGAAACATTTATCTTTGCCTACTTGCAAACTTACGAGCTGCCAAAGATCACAGGCACGATCATTGACAATTGCACTTAAAATAAGGACTCGGGACTCGGATGTTTGCTGGACTCGGACACCAAGGACTCGGAAAGTGGGGACTCGACTACAGCCCTGGCGGTTTTACAGGAAAGTATTATGAAAAGCAAGTTTACACAGATCAATTAGCATTCATCACGTAAAAATCCTTTTCATGACTGGGCGCTTACCGACCATGTAAGTCAACTAAGTCAACTAAGTCATTAAGATAAAAAGTTGCACTTGGGGCCATACATGTAGATAGTATTTTCATTTTTGTTGGGGGTTGGGGAGTTTTGAGGTATAATTTGTTTACAATATTTGTATATAATTAAAAACTTTTTTTTTTTAATTTCACCAAATTGTAACGTTAAGATAATTAAATGTATTTTTATACTTGAAAAGAATCACTGACTGGAACACAAATTGCTGTTTGTTCCAAAGCATAGCATTTCTAAAAGATATAAAACATTTCAGATATTGTTTTATAATCGATTTTTTTTTTATTTGACCAGTGAAATGGGAATGTATTTGTATAACAAACTACAAAATAAATTTGGGAATACATGTAGGTTGTCAAAAAAGCATCCTGACTTTATTTTTTTATTCTTGTATACTTTTTTGCAAAAAGAAAATTTTAAATTGTAAAGAATTTGGCATTCCTAGCCATCCATCTCTGTGGCCCTGGTTTGAATCCCATGTAGGCCAATGTATAGACTGGATTTTCCAGCTTTTGCTCGGGGATGTGTTTCACTTACGTGAACATTGGCAACATTCGTCACAGCATTTTTTGTTCATACCTCTATGGAAAGCCGGGTGCTTGTTGGCGAACGTTTGCAATGTTCACGTGTGGGTAATTCCCAAATATAGGGGTCCAAAATGTTTGGTGTCCCAGGTACGACACTCTCATGACCACAAATTCTCAGTAATGGACTGTGATTATAGGGGGAGCACCATTTTATTCAATATTTTGTTTTCCGATTCCTGAAAAATAATTAAAACAAAAGACCATAAAGGCTTAAAATTTGTTCCATGGTATTGAATAGGAGTTGTGTCCCAGGTTACCTACGCCAATGAAAATTGGCTGTAGAATGAGTTTGCATTAACCTTGGTGCCACATCTACACACAAATTTGAGTGGCATTTGTTCCTACTGGGAAACCACTTTCAATCATTACAAACACTTGGAAATCTCAAAAAGCATGTCACACTTTTGGACATTACCCGTATATGGAACGCAGGCCAGTTGTGCACCCATGCAGCAATACCAAGACAAAAATCATGGTTCGTAGGGAAACCTGATGGAGTGTGCCTTTTATGGTAGAGCAATAGCTGGTAAAATACCAGTGTTTTAAGGAATCCTTAAAACCCACTAAGTCAAAATGCCGGTATTACAAGCCTGTACAGTATCATTCTTTTTTTTGAAACTTTCATGTAAGACGTTTAAAACTATCTCCATTTATTGCCTTATTTATTAAAAACACATCTGAAATGGGTTTAGCATTGCTTATATAAACTCTAAGTAACACCTCATAATTTTTTTTTTACACAAATAAAGACAGATCACCTAAATATCTTGAAAATTATACAGAGCTAGTAAATTCCTTCAGTAAATTGCAGCACTCGCTTAAAAAATACTCTAATTATTAGTTTTTGACAAACATTTTTACATTTGGTATAAAAATAACTACAAAACTACCAAAAATGCTTTTTATTTTTACACCAGTGCACATGCTTCACTGAAATTTGAATAACACTCAAGTTTAACCCTGGTATTATTAAACTTGGAACATTCCCTGTGAATTTTAAAGATAAATGCAGGGATGTAGCATAGGGTAGATTCACACTAAAACTTTTCTCGCGTAAATGCGTCACTTTCCGAAAAAGTGCCGTGGAGTCGAACAAAGCACTGAAAATCACAGAATCACAAGAACCTTTTCTCCAACGCTGTAGGACTAGAGTCCGGACTTGGCCAGTCAGGACTCAAAGATTTGGGCCGAATCCAGTGAAAAAAATAAATGTACAATATTTACAAAATGTACATTATTACTAGCTCTGTGCGTATTACAAATTTATTTGGGGCCCAAAATATTTTGAACATGTGAAATAAATAATTTCAACCGCTTAAATGATTTTGAGCACTTGAAATGCATTTCACCTCCCAAAGAAATATTTTTCTCGGCCTAAAGCAAACGTGTACAAGCTGCCAGAGATTATAGGCACTATCATTGACAGTTGACAGTAATGCATTTAAGATTGGGTTAAGGACTCTGATGCATGCTAGACTCAGAGACTCGGAAAGTGTGGACTCGACTACAGCCCTGACTTTCTTCCAAGTTAATTCTTGGTTTTACTCCAAATTGCCTCGACACTTTTTTTCAAAGTGATGCGCGTCACATTTACCGCAAAAAGGTTCTGTGTGAATCATTCGTCAGATATCGTGCATTTCAAAAACTAGACAAGAAATGTTGAACACAGGTAATGAAAAAAAGGATATGAATTTTATAGTGTTGGGCTGTGATCAATACAGCATGTATAACAAACTAAAATAATTAAATAGTTATGTACACAATTCTAAGAATATACACAAATTTACAGTTAAGAAAATGTAAATATTAAGACGAACTACTGCGAAATATGAAATCAAAATGTTACTAAAAATGCATCCCTATACATGCAGTCACTTCATACCTACAAAACCAAGTTGGCAAATTCCAATTTAACCGAAAAATCGTGATTCCATTCGGAATCTATACGAATTTTTGCACTAAAATTAGAAAAAAACATTTGCCAAACACTGCTAAATTTCTGGTAAAAATGTCTATTTCTGCATTCATTGACATTTAGAATCGTTGGGTACTTCCTGGAATCGCCAATTTAACAGGATGGCATCGCAATTCCGATTCGCAACTTGGAATCAAATCTAACCGACTCCAAAGGGGATTCACCTAAAGCCCCTTTCCCACAGATGAAGACTGGAACACGATCTGAGGATTTCGACTAGATTGCATTGCGTGTACCAATTCGACTACGCGATTGGTACACGAGTACTATACGACTACCGACGACCAGAGTTTTACCACTATACGACTGGATAACGACCACATGCGACTGCAATACGACCACATACGATGGCTACCCATGTAGTGGTCGTATAGTCATCTCATGTCGTCGAATAGCTGTCGTATTGGGGTACCCACGGTCACCTATACGATCAATGCGATGGCTTTACAATTATGATGATGACTATTCGACCATGTGCGACTGACATTTCGGTTGTGTTCGAACACGGTTTTATTGAGCATGTAAACAAAAATGTTGCTAGATCGCGTGTGGTCATATTTCAATCTACCTCTGGGGGAAAGGGGCTTAAATCTATAACCAACTTAAAAGTGACTGCAATTCCTTTTATCTAGAACAAATACACAAGAATAACTTTGTAAAAACAATTGTTTAAAGTTCTTATCTACATAATTTCTAAATTTCACCATAATACCACCATAATATCTGCAATACATGTATTTTTTCATTCTCCAACTCAAAGTTATCTTCCCCAAAACAGGCCTGGTAAAAAACGGAATATCAACTTGACTTAAAGGCAATTCAGTAAAACGGTAAATTTTTAAAGTTACAAAAATACATACATTTATTCATTAAAAATTACATAGTTTTATCAGCATTTTTATCTCTTATGTGTAACTTTTTGGGGAGGTTTGCAACTGCTTTATGGCACACATTAGTACGTTTGGCACTACAGATTAATAGAATTAAGTAGCGGAAAAGGCATGGTATAATGCATGCGTTATGCCCCAACTACGCCGACAATCCCAAATTTACCGGTAATATTGTACATGTAACAACAATAATAGAACTTCCCCTACCTTTGGCGTAGTTGGGGCATAACACAAGTATGGCGAAAAATGCCAATTGACAACCATATGTTAAAGCTAAATATATAAGAATCGAGTGTCACATTGCTGATTTTTAATTGGACAGCAGTGCGACACGATTTCAGTCTTCAGCTTTAACTTATGTTTAGCGATTGGCATCTACAACCAAATTTGCATAGCAAAAAAAAAAAGCTTTAGCATGTCTTTGTGTGCTTTTACAAAGGCTCATTGGAATGGATGACAAACATTGCCAATGAAGTGTGCGTAAACCTATGAAACGGAGGCCAACTTGTACCAATTTTCATGAAAACCAGCGAGTTCAAGAGTCAATTTTTCAGCATTTTTTCTTTAAAACATATCAATCATATACTGACCAATAGACCGTATCCAGTGAATCTTTGCGAATGCGCACAAAGTTTGTTCTGTTTTTTTAAATTAAACAAACTTCCTAAAATTGAGACAAGCATAAAACATTTAAAATTAGGAGAAGTTCACGAGGTAGAAAAACAATAAAACAAACTATTACACAGCATCGTGCAAAATAGATAACTTATATCTCGCGCGTGGTAAGTTCATTGATGCCATTCGTGTGTGTGGACTAGCTTGCAGTGTAACAATTAGTAGGTTTATGTATCAAAGGACTGAGTTATTAACTAACACTACCTGCAATGATGCTATATTCTTTGACTTCGCTGCTTAGCAATCGTCTCCCGTCGTGAAAGACATTGTCATCATCGCCATTGCTCGAGTTCTCCAACGGTGATTCTTTGATGGGGTACGGGGGCGCCGTGGAGAGAGCATCGTCTATTGACCGCTCGATGTCGCAGTTCTGAACAGGGAGGGGAAAAAAAAGTGAAGAAATGACCTTAATGGAAAGGCACTGAAAAACCCAACCCCTCTTCGGCCACATTCTTTTCTTGCACAGAACCACGATATTGGAAGAACAGCGAGGCTATAAGGGTCTTTCTATAAATTAGGGGTCCAGTGTTGGTGTCCCCCGTTACATTCTACATCTTGTTTTTGTAAATTTAGGACACATTCTTTAAATACTTTCCATCTCAAAGAGTGAGTACATAAACTACAATTCATACAAAATGGTTTAAAAGCCATTTTAATGATTTTTGTACGAAAAATAACACATATTAGGTGTAACGGGGGACACCAAATGTCACACTTTTGGACCCCTAATTTATAGAAACACCCATATACAAAGAGTAACGATGCGGTTGCCACAATCTATGTTGGTTGCTGTGACGTTCGCTTTTATTAAACACAGAGCCCGCTTACATTTGGGGGCCAATTTCATGGAGTTGTTTAGCAGCCGTTTTTGTGCTAACAGAGGCTCTGGCTATTTCATTGAGACCATATTACCGTAAGCACTGCAAAATATTTGCTAGCTTCAGAGGCAAAATGTGACACAACACTAGTGACACAACAATGCCCGTTTCTAAGCATGCACCTGCTTAAGTTAAGCAACCCGCAGCCGCGAAATAGCCTTAACGTTAGCACACGTTTTCAGCTAGTGCTTAAAGGCAGTATAGCTCGAAAATCAGAAATGTTCACAGATTTACGCCTAACTTACACAATATAAACATGATGACCGTAGAAAACTTCCCCTGAAATGGTTTTGTCTGAAGTGCTATAGTCTTTGAGAAATTAGTAGTTTTCGTCTCATGAGCCTTTTTTGACTGTTTTCTCAAAAGTTAGACGAAGTACGGAGCTGGTTTTTGCTCAGGTTGGTTTTAATCATGCATATCTTCAATCACACAGGGGGATAAAACTATTTGTAACAGTTTGCCAATCATGTATACTATCTTTAAGTAGCACCATGAAATTGGCCTTGGGGAAATTGCTTCATTCAATGATTAATTATTCATCATTAGTTAGTAAAGCATGCATTCCTGCAATACAGTTATCCCTGCGAATGCTTAATGAAGAAAGAAAAGCGATACTTTTCACATTTATAGGCAACCTCTAACGAAGTTGTGCGACAAACGGCCTGGGGCCAATTTCATAAAGCTGTTTAGCAGAAAAATTTGCTAATCCAAAATTTGTTTGCTTTATAAAATGGGTTAGCAGTCAAAATATTATGTGATGTGTATTACAATTGACTGGTGTTCTTACCAATTTTTATAAAGCAAACAACTTTTGGATTAAGCAAATTTTTCTGCTAAACAGCTTTATGAAATTGGCCTCTGGTCACACAAACGCGTCGAGCGTCAAGCATAAGATGCTCCGAGTGTTCTGTGCGGTTTTTAATTATAATGTACACCGTTTACATGAAACAGAACTAAAGATAGTGCCTACCAGATGCACATATGTGGTCAGGCCTGCCAATTCGAACGAAGACAATGTTGACATTGCTCAGTAGGCATTTACTTAATGCAAAAACCATGCATCAAGTAATGTCATTTTGAAAACAATACAAATCGACTTTAACACCGTAAACATAATAGTGCCCCTCAGTTTTCAGTTCAGTAAAATGGTCACTGCAGTCAAAGCGACCAAATCCGTGTTCCAATTACACACAAGTCAATGGTAGCTAGGCCCCTTGATCACTTTAAATAGACTCGTGTGTAATTTCAAAATGCAGCCCAGTACTCATAGAGTGCTACAGTACTGCCCGAGCAGGAGTAACCAATACAGAGTAAACCCGGATTTCTACTTCATGCGAAAGCGAACGCGAATGCGAATGCGAATGTTTCGCGCAGCGAATTCGCAAAAAGTTGAACTAGTTTCAACTTGCGCGAATGTTCGCCACAAACTTTTTTGACGTCAGATTGACGTGAGATTCGTATGAACCGGGCTTAACAGTGATAAATTTAGCCTAATTCCAGAATACTTGTGTATTTACATTGGGAAAAAAGTATTCTGATGGCATCAAATCCAGAAAAATAAAGACAATTAACATTCACAAGTGAAATTCTATTTCCAATCCATTTTTATTTCATTTTATCCCAATGCAGTTATACCTTTACTGGTAATTAGCGAAATAAATCTTACACAAGAAACAGACTACCAGCTAAGTCTGGTACTCGGCCAATTATTGCTTAGCACACAATTTCTTAAGCAGTATTGAAATTGGACCCAGGATTTAATTACTTCACAGCAGTTTCTGCAACTTTGTTTTTTTTTCTTTCAAACTGAATGATACATGTACGTATCATTATTCTAAATTTATATTCCAAGGTCAAAGTTCGTTAAAACAGACCAATATTAACTCAATTACAGGTTTCCTCAGGAAGTTGACACCTCGGTGGAAGAAACGTGTGGTGTAGTAGTTAGCAATTGCTTTTACAAATTGGTACTTAACACACACACACACACACACATGTACCTCACAAGTGCCCGATATAATACTCAAAAAACAATGAAAACACAAGCATGAGCACTAGTAACTACTCAATTAGCCTTTTAGAAGTATGGCGGAACAAAAGGAGAGGGCGCAATTTCATTTGGGTATGAATTGTTTTATCAATTGTATTTCTTTCCAAAAACTTGATTTACATGTTGTAATTATAATACATAGACAGAATTATAAATAAAATTAATAAGTGTAAAGTGAACAACTGAGTTATTTTGCATTTTAGTCGATTTTATACCCACTGCAAAGTGCGCCCTCCTATTGTGTCCGCCATACTTCAAAAAGGCTAATTGAGTTGCTGGTACTTGCTCATACATGTATACACAGTCACATTTTAATATTCAAAGATTACAAGGGCTGTGCAAATTTGAATAATTTTCAACCCGAATATTCTAATCAATTATTTGATCGAATATCAAATATTCGTTAAGACTGACTTGGTCAAAATTTTTGTATAAATTATGGAATAGAAGTGGATTTGGCCAGTCTTAAACATACGTTTAAAATCAGCTTGGGGCCTGGACGCTGATAATGACCCGAGCCGCAAGGTTTTTGTTCGATCACACGCGTTACGCGTATTGCGGGCATGTTGCATGTGCACGCATACAACAGGGTACTTTATTTTGGTCACAGTGCATCTAATATGCTTTTTTGGGCGCGTGTAGTTTCTGTGTGCGTGTGCATGTTCAATACACATTAGAAATGACTAAAGTGCGGGCACAGGCACAAGCGCGAGCCAGGCTAAAAAGTGTTTAAGACTGCCAAGTGACGTGCTCTCGGGCAATATGGATGCATAAACTGTCTAAGGTATTTATGAATTAAATTAAAACAAAAAGGACTTCTCTCCTGTAGCATAATGTAGAATACAGAACACTATCTGTAACAAAGAATACATTTTTCTGTGCATGTGTATACTACACGTGCAAATACTTAAATATATTTTCATGTTCGGCAAAGCTTGAGAGATTACCTACTAAACAGCTGCAAACAAAGTTGTAACTGAAATAAATATGATATACAACTGAACAGAAAAAAAAACAGCCGGTTGCCATAATAAAACATATGCATTTAAAATCTCATTCTTTTAAAATTATTTTCTATTTCGGAAGATTTTACATCATAAAGCTATCTGCCAAGACTTGAAATAACTCCATTGTTTTGAACTACATGTACTTGGTGTACAGTATTAGTTATTCCACGAGCGCGAGTGGAATACGTGGGGAAAAACAAGGGGTTTTGTACCGTTTTAGCGTCTTGAGAGGACACTATATTATACAAATATTGACTGCAATGAGGGGCATGGTTAAGATTATAGGCCCAAGGTGATCTCGAAGCCATGACTATGCCCCGAGGCGGTAGCCGAGGGGCATAGTCATGGCTTCGAGATCACCGAGGGCCTATAATCTTAACCATGACCCGAATAAACAGCAGTCAATATTTGTTTTATATACCAAATGTGTAGATTTTTGTCATCTGGTTGGTTAAAAGTAACGAGACATCATATACAGTCATGACAGTGGTCCTTCGCGTTTCGATTTCGGAAGCTGGTCTACGGCGGAAAAGTTGTATATTTACAGCAAACATTGTAGCATAATCACCTGGCACTTTAGTAGCACATTTCACCTGACACAGTTTTCACTGTAGGCCACTTCTCTTACTTTCTTAAGGACTTCATCATCTACGACAGACGACAAAATGACGTCGAGATTCCGCCATTACCGTCCTGATGAATGTTTACGTGAAGCGCACAGCTGCATAGTTGGTGCACAGCTATAGCTATGCTAACACATGTAATGCGCGCGTCCGGAACCCGCTAAATGACTATGCCCAGCTGCATAGTTGGTGCACAGCTAGCTATATGCTAACACATGTAATGCGCGCGTCCGGAACCCGCTAAATGACTATGCCCACGGGCATAGTAAAGACTATTGACCAGTTGGCATACGCGCCAGGTCTAGCCGATTCAATGCCCTCACTTTTAACCAATCAGATGACTGGAATCTACGCATGAGGTATATAAAATATATTAGGGGTTAGGGTTGGTTATTTTTAAGGAATTTAGGGTTTTGAATGCGATCGGTTTGCAACCAGCTTCGTGGTCTGGTTAGAAGAGAGCTCGACTTGCAATCATAAGGTCCCTGGTTCGAATTTCGGTGTTTGGGATTTTTCGAAATTTCTTGGTTTCTTCTTTTTCTCTAATAGTGACAGTAAGAGTTCCGACTATTTCCAAGATTGTCACTTGAGAAGTATCGGTCATTGGAAACTTAGTAGACTCTATTCGGGTTGAAAAATTGGGGTGTAACCCACGCTGCGGTGTAAAAAAAAACATGCAAGTGGGATATGGGACTCTGACGCACTACATAATGCCGTGTTCCACGAGCGCGAGTGGGATAACAAATTTATCTTCAAGCAAACTTGACGCACTAATAACGCACGCACTCTGCAATACACACGCACTCTGCAATACACGCGTGGGACGCAGTGCAGCGAATCACGCGCATAACAAGCCACATTGGACGCACAGGCTTCACGTTTGAATTTGCAGTTATGTAGTATGCAGCTCCCTGTAGGGGCGCATCACGCAGAGTTCGACATGAAAATCGGAAGGGGTACATGGTACAATGTCATACTGCTGTTGCCATGGATCCTCCAATCAGAAACACGGATTTAAGTTTGCTTGAAGATATTTCATAGAATGCTTCTGTGAAAAATTCTTTCACTTATCTTTCACTTAGTAATATGGTATTCTTCGAACAAAACTTCGTAAAAAAAATTGTGAAGAATTATTTTTACGTTTCTGTTGGTGCTCGGAATTTTTGTTAACCATCTTTTCAAATCATGCATCCGTTTCGGGGAAACTTTTTATCCCTCCAATCTCGGATAGAATGTATCTTTAATTTCATTTCAATTTAAAATGATAGACTGTTGCCCTAAATGATTTCACATTGTACAATAAACTGAATTAAAAAAGAATCAAGTAATTAACTTTCAAATGAGATTAGTTAAAAAATGGCGGGAAGACAAAGTTTGGTCAATTGTTCCAGGAATTCCCAAATAGGCTTTTTTAACCGATATCAGCAACAACCACAAACAATACACCTTTAATTTATCTCAGGTTTATAATTTCACACACAAAATGAGTTGCCCAAACATGTTGTGCAAGTGAAAACTTGGGGTTGCGGGTTCGAATCTGGCTACGGTACCTGTGTCCTTGGGCAAGGCACTCAACCACACTTGTTCCATCCTTCGGAAGTGATTTAAAGCCGTTGGTCCAGTGTGTTAGGTAATGGTAACGCACTCTAAAGATCCCACAGCATTCTTTCGTGAAGAGCAAGGGGATTCCCCGGTTTCTCTGGCCATTTCTAATTCTAATTCTTCATGGGTTTCCTCACGCTTGCAAGTGAGCACTATAGACCTTTATCATGGTGCGTCCATCTTTGTCTTGTTCCCCACTGCATATACGTGTACGTGTCGGGCATGATCAGTGAGTGCGTGTGCGTGTCTAGTCTGCGTGATAGCGAGTGCTGTCTTCTGTTGTTTTGAGAGAATCACTAAACGCACCGCGCGCATGTCATTGTGATGCACACAATGAACATTTTCAACACGGGGCCAAACTATTTTATTTCGGCAAGTCTCGCTTTAATTACGTTAATTTTAATAGGGGAAAAGGGAAGATGGCCGCACCGTGATAAAGGTCTATTGAGGAATCCTTGGTATAAATACCAGAAAGAAATAATAATATACTATACAGCTCCAAATAAAAACACTTCGCAGATACATGTACAGTTGAAGTCAGAAGTATAAATACAACTGTATGCAGATTCATGTACTTACACCATTTTTGTAACAGTCTTTACTATTAAAATTCTTGATTTTGTGGAATTCGATCCTCACATGCTTGCAGTACTTAAAACATAGCTTGCACACCTTGCAATGGTTCGGGTAGTCCCGTGTGCCATTTTGGGTGATGACGGTAGTGGTGTACATGTATTCATACTTCAAACTCCAACTGTAATATCTAGCCAACACATGCAAGAGAGTTAATTAAATAATTTCAAACTTAAATCATACATTTTGGAGCAAGTTCAAGCAGTGATAATTAACTTGAATTGTAACAAAGCTTTATTTTAGCACACACAGTAGATTCCGTCCAATGAACAAGACGAGCCAAATCCATATTCTTCACGAATCGTTTGTGTGACTCGCTACTGGTGCGGCAGGTGTTGAGTCAATGGCATTCGTGCCGTTTACAGCTTTGGACTTTTGGACCTTGGGAATGTGCTACTTGGTAGACACGGCAGGACAGGATGAAGCCAAGCAGGATGAAGATTGGGAAGAAGACATGAAAACAAAGAATTAAAAAAAAAAATTAAAAACTGGAATATTTTTTGGTTAGAAAGAGGCAACTCCACAGTAACAGAGGTAAAGGCCCGTCTACACCGAGATTTTTGTCAGATCCAGGATTTTGAAAAGGGGGCGGTGCGTGAAATTTTTAAGCATGAAATGCTTATGACAATGAAATAGCGAGCGCGTAGCGTGAATCCCTAACGGCTTCTAGATGGATTCTAGATGCTCTGTGGTGCGATCTGGGGCAATATTTTTTGAAAAGAGGGGTGGGGGGGGGGGGGGGCGTGCGCCCCCCACGCCTCCCCCTGGATCCGCCCCTGTATATGACCAATCACAACAGAGCTATGCACACAGTGCATTAGTATACATATCGCTCACAACAGACACGTGCTTGTAAACGCAGTTCTCGGCCGTATTGCTTGTATGTAGTCGCCCCAAGTAAATTTCAATTTCAAAGTCGTGTGATTCGCTGTTCAAAAGGTAAGAAGTGCATATTTTATGAATATGACATCCCTGTATCCCATGATAACTGTCGACCCTAAAACATAAATACCCTCAAGTTTTTTCCAATGAATCTGTGCTTTCCATGCCGAGTCCCATTGCTTTGTGCGTTGCTAATTTTGCGATGGCTTGTGAGCATATAGCAACAGTATCTAAGGGGGCGGGGTTAATTGGGCAATCTCAGAACTATGCATTACACTTGCATGCTACTTGCAACTTTTAACTAACAAACTTGCATGACAGAACAATTCATTTAGAACTCTTAAACTAGTTCACACCCTAGTGTTTAACATTATACAGTAACTTTGTTATGCTTAATTGGTCAATTGCTACAGGCAGGAGAAAGGAGTGTTACGGGCGTTACACATTCTGACATGACTTTTTGACATTTGGTAATATCAGTAAAACTGTGAAATTACTTCGTTGGGTTTTCATAACTAACCGTGCTGAAGTAGGCCTAACTTTATTTTATACGGACATGAACAGCAAACAAAAATCCTTTAAATCTCATTTATCTTAGTCCAATTTCCTTAATTAATGTTTTTAAGGGCGTTACATTTTCAGTGTTACGGACATTACATGTATGTGTTTGAAAATGAAAAGTGAAAGCATCTGTTTTTCTCGATCTAAGCAGTTTGTGTATTAAGCATAATCTTGAACTAAAGTATCTGGGAGTCACCTCCCTTAAAATAGTGGAGAAAAAATTGTGCAATCATTTCGCATTTTTGGCAGTCCACTTTGGCATAGAATGGCCCAAAGTCAATTTAGCCAATCGCATGCACAGGCCTCAAAATAACCCAAGGCACCACGGCAAATTGCCATTGGTGCCCTGTGCTTTTGCTGTGTTGCCCCTAAAAAAGTTCTAACACAATTTTTCCATTTCCTCATTTAGGTGACCTTAACTAAGGGAAAATTTATATTTTTCAAGGAATAAGATCGTTGCAAAACACAGGATACAGTACATGCATACGATATAAAACCACACATACTGTCGAGAAAAAGGTACCACATAGTTACTGTTCAAATGAAAATAACTAATAAGTCCACACAAAAATGAATATTTAATGAATGAAAACATTCAATGAACTAACAATTGGCTTCACACAACATCTAAAGCAGATCTTTGTCATTTGATTAGCAGATAATTGAGGTGAGAAAAACATGAAATTTTAAAATATGGGAAAAAAAGTACTTACGTTCTGATAATCCACTGCAGTTCATTTTTCTGGTCGACTCCGTCGCGTGCCTAACTTTTTTCTAGGTCTTTCGATAAAAATGCGTTTAAACAAACTAACGGTGCAATAAATGCGGCTGATAAGATTAGCGTATGGTAACCAAATCACGCGCGTAGTCGCGTATATTCAAACAATTGTAACGAATAAGCGGCATGCCCCAAATTTGACAATTTAAAGGGCACTATCAATGGACACTCTTATGGGCATTTGTGGCGTTTGCAAAGGACACTGGTATTACACAATCAAAAAGTCTATAGACAAAAATGTGAAAGAGCAACAAGGCCGAAACAGGGAGGTAGTTGGCATTAGCAATGGAGGCAGTTAACATTTTTAGATGTACATGTACATGTATGATGGACACAATGGGAGGGCGCACTTTGATTTGGGGACGAATTTAAAGTAAATGGAAAAATATTGCATTTTTCACTTTCCACTTATTTATTTTATCAACACAATGTAATTCCATCTAACATAAGCTTGTACGTGCCGGTAGACGATAATTATATAATATTGGATGGCTTTGAGGGTGATATGAGAATGTACATGTACCGCACGAGTCATGAAAATACGGAACGAGCCAAAGGCGAATTCGGTATTTTCATGATGAGTGCGGTATATTCTCATATCACCCGAAAAGACATCCAATATTATTATTGTTATATAAAATAAAGCTTTGTTTTGAAAGATTTCTGCGAGATTTTTGTCTGTTTGGTGTTGAAAACTTCAGTTTACAAATGCATGCGCTTTTGTTACTGTTGTACAGTATTTTTTGTTACTGTACTCTGGCGCGCGTTGCACACGCATGCAATCCATTCCCTCGATCCATGATGCGCGCGTACGCGTGTGTTCGTGGTGCGCCCAACGTGCACGCACATCAAATCTGGGCTCTGTGCTGCACAGTAACAGAAACGCACGGTGTCCGCAAAAGCTTCATTTTATATAATAATATCAAATATCGCGGTATCAAATTTCAGCCGGTATAAATACCATCTGATTTTTGGAATACCGAGATATCGCGATATTTGCAGGCACAACATGACTGTCATATTTCATCGCCTGCATTAACTTGTAAATTGGTCCTACCTGTGCCTGAAAAAGTCACGGCATAGCTTTATGTTTTGTGGAAAACTAATGCCAAAATCATGGATGCACGGCCTACAGTTAGGCCTACAGGTTTGACTTTTCCTTCCACATACATTGTTCTGCATTGTCTTTATACACCATAAATAATGTTCAATTGTCTACTACAAGGGATTAGGAAATGTTAGCGGCCCGGTGATGCTTTTTCGGCAGCGATGTGCCTTCTCACTGGGTGGCTTATTATGGTATATTTGTTCAAATGACGATATTATCGAATACCGCGATATTTCTCGGACGATATACCGCTGTGATAAATTTCAATACCGGCAGAAGCTTAATCTAACATAATTCAAACGGGTAAATAAGGTTTTGAAATGAAATACATTTTTACAAAAAATTCATACCCAAATCAAATTGTTGTGCCCTCCATTTCTGTTCAACCATATTTCAAGAATGCTAACTGAAATTCTTGCATCCCTAAAATCTGACCCCGAGAGTAAAACAGAAATGAACAGTACAACCTAAATTAGACATCTAACAACATGCGCATTCATTATTGAATGTCACATGACTTAAATCTTCCAATCAAATGACAAGGATCTACTAAGATAGTGTAGCTATCAATTGACTTTACCAACAACTTTCAACACTGTGCCGTACCGAGTTCTTTCTATGTTAACACCTCAGTTTTTGGGAAGACGTGATCGCTATTTCATGGTCGCGATGTGCTCAAGCATGCGTGTGCTTGGAAAAGGCTACCATTACATCACTATCTTATAGCATATTATGCCTCTAAAGCTAGTTAGCATTTTGCAAAGCTTACGGTGCGGTCTCAATGAAATAGTTGAAGGCTCTGTTATAGCAACGCTGTTAAATTGCACCCCTGTTCCAACATACGAGCTGAATGCTAGGATTTTAAACATTGGATTCAACAGGATCCTGCTGTTTGCTGGTATGTCAAAATTGTGTACTAAAAACAATTACATTTCCAAAGTTTATACTATCGAATACATGCGAGATTGCGCTAAAACTGTTGGCAGTATATTGAAAGAACCTGAACCAGACTAATAAGCATTTAAAACCAGCTAGGCCTTTTTCATCCATTCATTAACACCTTAGTTTATGCATTCCTACTGGCTGAGAGCATGTCATGTGGGAGGTCTTAAGCAGTTTCCTAGACCTCGCTTCGTTCGACGAAGATTAGTTAATCATCGTTAGTTAATGAAGCGTGCGTTCTCATATCACTTAATGAAGATCGAATGAAGAGCGGTACCATACACATTATAAGCAACCGCTAACGAAGATCGAATGAAGCTGTGGGAGGTTGTACATGCGCATCGCGCATCTAGACGCGCTGTGTGGTTTTCCAGTGGCGCGTCAAAAACAACGCTTGCTGGGAGTGTTCTCATTACAAATTTGCTTTATCGAATGAAGCAATGTCTTCATCGAATGAAGCTATTTGCTTCGTCGAATGAAGAGGCGTACGTCCACATCGTTGAATCATTGTCGAACGAAGCGATTTCTCTAGTGAGAACGGGGTCCTAGTCTGGCCGTGGCACCTTAGTTTCGGCGTGTGCGGAACATGCACACACACAAAAACTACACATGCCTAAAAGCACAGTGTATCAAATTAGCTGAAAGTTTACCCGGCCGTATGTGTGCGTGTACAACACGCATGCAATGTGCGTAACGCGAGTGAATGAACAAAAACAACTCGATGCACAGCATTTTGAACAAACGTGACACAGGTAGGAAAGTACACTGCAAAATGGCAAATTCGCGACATTTACGCTCTTAGAATTTCAGGGAGTTTTACTGATTTACGCAAAAGGTATTTATGACTCGGGCCATTATCAGCCGCCATGTCCCCAGACAAGACCGGCAAAACAAACATTCCTTTATTTAAAACAACCCATGTGACATGCTCTTGACGAAGGGGATTGTGTGAACCGAGGTATCTTGGGTATTTACGAATGCTCTAAGAATATTGTTGGAAGCTCTGAATCTGAAAGGGTAGAGGCCAACTGCTAAAATTACCCTTTGTAGATGCGTAAAAAAAATACAGCCACTACCCTTTTTAATATGTTTTTCTTCTCTTCAATAGGAACCAATTTTACATCACTGTTTGGCAGAAAATATTGCCTAGTCAATTGAAATACAGATAAGATAAGATTTTGGTTAGTAAACCATTTTTGACAAAACAATTTTTCTGTGCTACGCAATATTTTCTGCCATGCAGTTTTTATTTCTAACTAAGTGGAGACACTGATTTCAATATATTCTGAAGGCTTACCTCTGGTTTTGACCGATGCGTATCAACAGCGTCAATGTTGAGGGCTATCGTCTCTACTCTACAACCTGGAGGAGTCAAAATACAACAAATTTTGTGACGCTTGGTAGTTTCTACAGGAAAATGGGGGCCGTAAGCGGCCACCAGCCCAATAATATTTATGTGTAATTTAAGTGTTCAGCTTTTGGTTGAGGTACCAGTATGTGTTTTTTTACCAGTAAGATTTTACCATTTGTAACCTTTTTTTGTGGCATGCCTCTGGGCAAATAGCCGAGTACACGTACAAATGAATGGTTTAATGCAAGGGTTAAATAAGTTTTCAAAACAACCAATGAAAAACTAAACAAATAAATAATGCTTGAATCATTTATACTTTACTTGGGCAGTAAAACAGGGGGCCATATCAGTCATGGAGGATGGGGCATGGGGGAGTGACCAGACACTCACTGCCATCGTCTTCTCATCACCCGGAGGTTAGCGGACCTGTAAACATACCGGCGGGGTCCGGGCCCTTAAACAGCTTGGGAAACGACCGGCCCTGCGGGACCATTAGACTGGGTACTGTGTGTCTGAAGGATTCTCCACAATCCGCCTCCTAAGGGATCCCCTTGAAAAACTGTCCAGAAACAGTTTTTAAAATGGTCTGGTGCCGTTATGAAATGGTTCTTAACCCACGCACTCACTTTTAATCTAATTGAATGTATTTTTGTCTTGTTTTGTAAGCCAATGTAAATCGCCATGAGGTTAATTTAACGTAGGGCGTCTGCTAAATCCATTTTATTAAACCAATCAAATAGAAATAAATGAAAGATTTCCAATTCACCTCACCTTTACTGAGTAAGCTATCAAGTTGTGCTCATTTCACTTAGCAATATGCGGGAATTGAATAATAAAACTAAACATTTTCACACAATCTTACCATAAGCAACTGGTGTGAGCTTGATTACGGTGTGTAGGGGACATCTTAGGTAAGGCAGCTCTTCTGCAAAGGAACAATGGAAACAACAGTTTTATATTAAAGTGAATTTATTTTGGGGATGGGGAAGGACTGGAGCAAATTAAAGGCACGACTTTTGCGCAGTACTTGGCTGTTTTGCAACCCTCAAAAGGACACACAAGGGAAAACTGCTCGTTTTGTCAACATTTCTGGTGATAAAACTGCCCAACTTCTATTGCCAGTTTACAACAACAACAACAAATCACCATTAGCCATTATTACAAATCCCTAAAATCATCAAATGTCTCATTTCCTAGAGTACTAAAGTGTAAACGTCACCCCTTACATGTATACAGTATGTTACTTAGGTTACTGGATATACACTAAAACCAGCAAACTGTTTCCATGCACTTCAGCAATGGGCATTTCAGATTACCAGTGAATGTTTAGACCCAGTAGCCCTAGAAACTGACGTCACACTTCAGTACTTTACTATGCAATATGTAGTAAAGAGTGCAACATGTGCTAGTTGGGGGTGTTTCAGAATATAACATGAAACTTTACTGATATAAAACTCCATCTTTTGGAGATGACGCATACCTGAGCTCTTGTCTAGGAAGTATGCCAGCAGACAGCGCATGACGCCTTGATGGCAGATTACAAGGATGTTTTTCTGTCGCTCAAGCTCCTGAAAATCACAAAAAGCAAAAAAAATAATAATAAAATAATGCAAGCAAAATGAGTACCTTAAAGGTTTTGTGAAGAGAAAATTAACAACCAGACAAATCAAAGCATTAAACTGCTGCAGATTTGTTTTTAGTTCAGAAGAAGTGATCTTTTCTCTACTTAAAAATTCTCTTGACAGGAGAGGGCACTGTTTAATTCTAGTCATGGAGGGAACCCACAGTTGAAAAACAAAGAAAGAACATTACATTTCAAACAGTAACAGTAGCCCACTGATCCATTTTTGGCTCAAACAAACTTGTCAGGATTGTTGCAAATGACATACTAAACAAACTCAGTAAACTGATACAGTTTATGATATCAAGAAGCCACTGAAAATGACACCAACTTTTGTACACAAGTTTATGGAGAGTTCCTCTGTTGTCCTGAGATGACATCACGGGTTTGCTCAATATGGAAATTCTCATTAGCATAAATATAACAAACTTGCAATTACAGCAAAATGCAACTCTTAAATTCTAATTTAAGGCCGTTTCTACTGGATGGATAACAGTCCCAAAGCATTTCTGAAAGATTAATTGTGCTCAGTAAAAACACGCTCTAAGAGTGTGCCAAACTGGTCTCAAAATTAGGTCATTAGTGAGGTTTCGCACCGTCACGAATACCGATACGGATACGTCATGACTTTATGCGCTTTGTGTGACGCGTAACCGAAGTACACATGTTTTTATACCAATTGACTACGGTTATCGGCCTTCATATATACGCGTAGCATAAAAACGGATACCGGTTATGCAGATTTTTCGCTTTATCTGTGATGGATTAATAAGTTGTATGCATTTTGTTTCTTTTTGATGTATAATCCGTGAATATAGGCCTAGCCCTAGATCAAATTTAATGTGTTATGCCCACGTGAAAGCGAAGAAAATCTGTTGAAAACAAAGCCAAGCGCAGAGCAGATTTAGCAGATTAGTACACGTACATTCACACACTGTGAAACCCCGTTCAGTGTGCGCATCGACGTGAACGGTTACCGTATTCGTCACCGTATCCGTATCCGTAACCGTATTCGTCACCTCTCTAATAGGGAGGTTTCGCACCGTCACGGATACCGATACGGATACAGATACGTCATGACTCTATGCGCTTCTCGTGACGCGTAACCGTAGTACACATGTTTTCATACGCGTAAATAACGGGTATCGGCCTCCATACGCGTAGCATAAAAACAGATACCGGTTATGCAGATTTTCACCCTTTTTATGTGAAGGATTAATAAGTTGTGTGCATTTTGTTTCTTTGTGATGTATCTTCCATGAATACCGATCGAATTTAATGAGTCATGCCCACGAGAAAGTGAGTAAAATCATGGAGGAAACCAAGCCAAGCGCAGAGCAGATCGTATTCACACAGTGCGAAACCCAGTTCAGTGTGCACATCAACGTGAACGGTTACCGTTATCATATCCGTACTCGTATCCGTCACCTTGCGAAACCTCCCTAATAACAATATGAACTTACCATTATGACAGGCTCCAACCTTGTAACGAGGTCTTGGTACGACTGGGGAAAAATTAAAATGAGAAATCTGCTAAACTCGGTGTTTCATAGACAGAATAAAAAGGGAATCTGACTTTCCAGTTGGGTATGTGCATGGTGTAGGAATAAAAGTGCTCTTAACAAGAGCTTTAAACAGTTAAACTAACAGGTGTGAGTTGGGCATTAATAAAGCGGAGAGGCATGGCTATGGGGCAAGGTATTTTTTTAAAAATTAACTTCAGCATTGTGCAATGTCAATAACACTTTAATTTATGTTAATTAAGGTTTGTTTTGCCCTTACCCGACGTGTATTAGCACTGTATACCCGGTGCTTTACCGAGACATTATGAACAACTTTATAGCGTGCTCAGGTGGGATTCGAACCCACGACCTCCTGCAAACAAGGGAGAAGTCTTAACCACTCGACCACTGAGCTAGCCGGTGTTGAATGGCCAGTTCAAATTATTTCGCAACGGGGATCGCAATTAATCAGTAATTGATTTAGCTTGCATCGGGGAGAATAAATGTTAATGTCATTTTGCGTGTTCACAAGAACCATTTTTTAGTTTAAAATAAACTTGTATCGGTGTGGATTATTTTAAAAATCTCAAATCATTGGTTGATGAAAATGGGCCAACGAACAACTTATTAGTAGCCGGTCAACTCATGCACACACACACACACACGCATGCAAAAAATTGTCATGGCGATTAGTGACTAGACTTGTATAAGTTTGCTAAGTGAATCAGGAAATGCTTGGAAAAGTTTGGTTTGATAGAAAAACTAAATAAAGTATGGTACGCTCAACAAAAAAGCAGAAACCTGCTAAAAATAAAATATTTAACATCTTTTAAACAAGGACAAGCTGTTTGGGTGGAAAGGGAAAAATGGTTTTCATGGCCCACTGTTAGTGCCTCTATTCTTACCTCTCCCATGGGGTAGCGATAGTGATACTTGTCTTGGTCTCGCAAGGCAAATTCCTCCGGATACTTCAGTTGGATTTCATCGTACGTCATCCCATCGCAAACTCCCTGAAGAGGATTAGTGAAACAAAATTACAATTTGCGTATGGATGATTATATCTGGGACACTCCAAAATCCCATAAACTTTCATAATCTGTTCAGCCTTAATCCTAACAAATCCATTTGGACAATAGACCCTTAAGCGGCCATCTTCCCTAAGTTTCCCTTATTAAAATGAACATGACCAAATTGAGTTAAAGGTACGGTCGTTTCATGAGCCAAGCTGGCTCATACGGCCGGTACTCATCCCCGGTTTCCATGGCATGGAGTGACTAGGAGCATTGCTACTCCCCCTGGATGGGATGCCAGTCCAGCGCAGGTCTAACCCCAGCAGTTAGTTGGGTTTCCCAACCAATATTTGGCCATACCCATTTATGCACCTGGGTGAAGAGAGACAATGTGGAGTCAAGTGTTTTGTCTAAGGACACAACGTGATAGCAGTTACCAGGCTTCGAATCATGGACCTATCACCCCGAAAGTCCGATGCGCTATCCACTGGACCACCACGTCTCCGACTTGAGGCTTGCAGGAAAAATAGTTTGGCCCCATGGTGAATTAATTGTCTGTCACAATGATAAACGCATAGCACAATCAAGAAAATGCACAGCGCAGACAGTGATCCTCTCAAAACAACAATGGTAGATTACACCCACTATCGTGCGAATGTGCAGATGCACTGATTGTGCCCGACACGTACGTACTAAGGGGCCAAGACAAAGATGGACACACCGTGATAAAGGTCAATTCTGCGAGACTGACGAAGGTCAAGGCGGATTCACAAATTTTAACACATGTCACCTCACAAAAACCGACACTAAAAATGACAGAAACACAAAAACGGCCAATGCCCAAGTTAATTATTTGGTTTACAGAGGGACAGTTCACATCAAATTCCCTCCCCACCACATTTTCTGGAAGTGAAATTTACACACGTCACGTGTGAAAATGCTCTGTGTGAATGCACCCTTAGGGTAATTCAGTGTTGTAATGACTCGGAGTCGGACTTGATTTTCACTGACTTGACTTGAGACTAGAACATCAAATGACTTGACTTGAGACTAGAACATCAAATGACTTGACTTGACTCGGACTTGGAACATTTTTTGACTAGAATCTGCCAAAAATGAATTTTTAACTTTTATGCCTTTTTTTTCCCCCAGTAATTTTAAGGACCAAATTGTATTTCACTACTACATATAGACTAAGCTTTGTTCCAACATGAAGCAACAACAAAGATTAATAGCCTACACGAATGCAAGTTTTAGCGTTTAGACTCGTTTTGAAATTAGCTTGAATGTTGTGACTACTTGACTTGAACCGACTTGACCAACATGCCCAACTTGACTTGACATTGGTGTCAAATGACTTGGGACTCGAAGGACATTTGACTTGACTTGTCTTAACTTGGGACTCGAGCAGAGGGAGACCTGTTACAACACTGGGGTTTAGACCGTATCGAATAGCCGCCATTTCGTGGGACACCTTTTGTTACTTAAACTGTTCAACCATGGAAGCACAATATGTGCAACCATGCATGTCCTCAAGGAACAAAGAAACTGCCCCACGAAATGGCGGCTATTCGATACGGTATATGGGTCTTTCTATAAATTAGGGGTCCAATGTTGGTGTCCCCCGTTACATTTTACATTTCAGGACACATTCTTTAAATACTTTCCATCTCAACGAGTGAGTACATAAAGTACAATTCATACAAAATGGTTTAAAAGCCATTTTAATGATTTTTGTACGAAAAATAACACATATGGGTCATTCTATAAATTTGGGGTCCAACGTGTGACATTTTCCTGTCCCTGTTACACCTGACATACTGCCATTTGCCATACAAGTATTATTAAAAATGCTTTAAAAACATTCAAATTCCTTGAAATAGAAAGCATTTAAAGAATATGTCCTGAATTTACAAACTACAACATTTTACAAGATGTCAGACGTAACAGGGGACAGAAAAATTGGACCCCAAATTTATAGAGTGACCCATATATCTGATATGCCCAATGTCCTACCCCATCTAATTCATCCAGTGCCTTCCACTGTTCAATAGGAGCGTCGATGTTCGATGCCGTCTGGTAGGTTCGCTTCAGACGACTCGTCCAGACCTTGAGATTCGACAGCTGTTGTTCGCGCATGAATTTGGCAATGGACTTGCTGTACTGCCATCCCCCCTCTGATAGGTCAGAGTCACCACCGATACGGCCTTGCAAGTTGAGCTGGCTCTCACCGTGCTGTAAGAATCGGAACCAAAATGGAAGAATTTGACTACAATAAATGATCTGCTATGGAAAAATGAAGAATGTACCTTAATTGGCAAAATCACATTTTTAATGCCTAAAATACAATATTAGTGCGTTCGATAACCTTCCCTGAGCCTACTCGAGCTTGCACGACAATGTTAGATTTACGTTTGACGTCATCATTCGCGTTTACTCACGCCAGGCCCAAGTAAGCGACCCGCAGAGTTGGTTAGTTCGGGAAGTATCCCAAAGTGCTCTGCGATATCATGGCGGCTAATATGCGGCTTGGGCCCAGCGCGTCGACTCAAGTGTTGCATTTTTGAAGTTTTTGGTTTGTGTCAGTGGTTGGCAGCGAGGCAGTAGGTCATCAAGGTGGACGACTTGTTTTTTTTTTTAGTGTAATTTTAAGTCATAGCCAAATATAATTCAAACAGAGCCTTGAGATGTTCATCTGCCTACCGCCTACGGCTCGATTCCTGGCTCCATACTCGATTCAGCGTGAGACTCTTGCATACCGGCCAAATTTGTCTCGAACTGCTAACAATAGGCTCTTGTACGTCGCTGCAAAAACTCGCAAGCATAGTACTATAACTGTTCATCTAATTTAGAGCTAACTGCGGTTGCTAGCTGTCTCTGTCTTGATCATCGGTTGAGCATCCATCGCGCGAAACCCTGATGTTTCCTCCTGAATCCGAGTATTTTTGCCGGGGGTCAAAGTTCAAACCTTGCCGAAGTGCAGGCTAAAATGCTGGTTTATTTTGCCCCACTGCGCAGGTCTGTTATCATCCGACGGGTAAGCACAGGTAAGCTACGAGAAGGAAATCCTGGCGCTAAATGAGTCTTTCTAAGGTCTAGAGCCCATTTTGTTTACTACAAATGATTTCATCTTCACTCAAAAATAGACGAAATAAGCACAGATGAAATGAATCTTGGTCTCGGTATAATATCCCACTCACCCTTGTGAGGTAGATTGTCCTTGGCATAACGTGAATATTCATGAGGTAATAGACGACCCTGCTCTGGAGATGACCTGTGAATAAACAACATGGGGTGCTTCGAGTCAAAATGAAGGGGCAGTTTGGGGACAGAATGTAAGGGTATGGTTCGGATGGCCCCGTTTTAGCAGAAGGGTTTATCTTGAATTGAGATTAATTCACATACTATACCCCTTTGCCAAAATGCGGTCGCAGAGTGCTTTGGGGAAAGAATACTACGGTAGTGGTTTGGGGTGCTTTGAGAATGATTGGCAGAAACAAAAAACACCTGATGATGTCATCATGATGTAATTTTATTTTTAGTGCATCTTTGCTGCTATGTCTTTGATGTGGCCAAGTTTGGTTAAGAGTTCTGTAAAAGGCATAATGTCAATACCAAGTTTGTGTGACGTAAAATTCAGAAAGAGGAGGGGGGGGAATCTTAACAAAAATCTACAAAAAAGCAAAAAATAAATCCCATCCATTCTCAATATGAATTACTCACCTCTAACCCTGTTGACAAGGAAGCGCTCACCGACATTGATGATCTTGATGAATGATATATCCCTGCAAATGAAACAAATTACAATCGGGATTAATTGACAAGTAGCAGCGACTATTTCAGTCACATCTGTACTGAGCGTGTTTCTATAGGGTGCACCGGCATTAAATGTTTTTTGCTGTTAATCGTTATTTTGATTGTTTCTACTAAATTACAGGTTAATTGACGAGCGCAGCAGTTGGAATGACGTGCCCCATTAAATAGCGTTGTCTCGGCTGGCAAAATACCGTTGCGCGCACCAGCAAAAACCTCCGAGCAAGTTTTAATTTTCTGGTGTGCGCACCGTGAATCACATACTATGACTGACCTGTCTAGCTTTTCGTCAAGGGGCTGGTAGGAGCGCTCTTGTAGTGATCTATCCTCTGGGTGAAATCACTCTGGGGTTATCGTGCTCATAAAGCCGGCCGTACACCTTGCGTTCCGAATCCGTTGCGATTGCACAAACACGCCAAATTTCGAGTTCGCAATTCTGCAATTGCGTTGTGTCAGACACGTATACAAAATTGTGACCACATCGCCATCGGAACGCATCGCATAA
The DNA here is from genome assembly GCA_037783545.1 of Henricia sp. BOLD:AAB3569. Taxonomy (NCBI): domain Eukaryota; kingdom Metazoa; phylum Echinodermata; class Asteroidea; order Spinulosida; family Echinasteridae; genus Henricia; species Henricia sp. BOLD:AAB3569. Next base: position 890,541 of record JBBELK010000346.1, on the reverse strand, counting down.
CCCGTACACCTTGTCATGCGACTGCACAACATGCGCTATCGTGATCAGATCACGGACAAAACACAAGGTGTACGGCCGGCTTTAGAAACATACTATGACTGACCTATCTAGCTTTTCGTCGAGGGGCTGGTAGGAACTCCTGTAGTGATCTATCCTCTGGGTGAAATCATGCAGCGCTTCCTCTTTATCATTGTCCTTGTAATCAGGACTGCAGAGTTTCACTTCCTGAGGTAAGATATGACCAAATATTGAGTGAAATGGTGTTAAAGGAGCTCGTTCAGATTTTTCCAGAAAAAAAAATAGCTGGAACCTAATAATCATAAAATACCTCCCCAAAATACTATCCATGGGAAGAAAACAGGAAATTTGCAATCTCCAATTAGGATGTGTCATCACTCTACTGCTTTATGGAAAGGAAAAATTATTTTTTTCAAAACATCGGTGATTTTGTTGCTGATATCCTTGAAAATATGAAGAATTCATTTGCAAAAACAGATAAGCGGCATTTAAGATTTTTTGTTATGTACCTCATGATTTTTGTTGCACATTTTACAAAATATCAAACAAAAAGTAAAAGAAAGTTATTTTGGCAAATGAACTCTTCATATACGGATTGAGAGTGCAAAATTTTAAAGTGGTGATGAAAAAAATATGACAAATTAATTGGTTTCAAAATCTCAACACCCATGGGAAAAATGGGGGCTCAAAAATGTTAAGCAAACAAGGTCAGTTTAATTTCTGTATTTTTTTGCATTGGGTATACTGTACTTCCCATTAACGTAAAATGAGAAAATATACCTCTATGTTTGACTGGATGACATTGGGATCGTCGCACATGGACTCCACAAAAAAGACCTGAAAAAGATAGAACCAAAAATGCTTCAATTCAGTTTTATTTTGACAACATACATGTACTTATACTTGCTGTTAGCCAAGAAAACAACCATTGGTGCAAGACAACTTTTGGCCCATTTTAATACTCAAGCACAAGTAAATAATAATAATAATATCACTTAATGCAGCAAAGGGGCGACCCACCGGTATGACTTTGCCAGATCACCACCGAAATTTCAGCTAAAAGACATCGATTGGACACCAAATTTCTGTTACCCAAAGGTTCCAAAAATGGTTCCACACCTAATAAAAATGCTTCTAGACCTAATAAAAATGGTTCTCGATTTTAAAAAGATGGATTTTGACCTTAAAAAATGGATTTTGACTTCAAAATATTGGGGCTACACCAAATTGTCGCCCTAATAGAGCGCGTCGCCCTAATAGGGCTCTGTAGACAAAATATGTCGCCCCATTGGATAAAATAGAGAAATAATATCACTTAATGCAGCAAAGGGGCGACCCGCCGGTAAGACTTTGCCAGACAACCACCGACATTCGGCTAAAATACATCGATTGGACACCAAATTTCTGTTACCCAAAGGTTCCAAAAATTGTTCCACACCTAATAAAAATTCTTCTAGACCTAATAAAAATGGTTCTCGATTTTAAAAAGATGGTTTTTGACCTAAAAAAATGGTTTTTGAACAAATTACAATCGAGATTACTAACCCACCGTGTCGCCCTTATAGGGCTCTCTACACAGAAAGTGTCGCCCCATTGGATAAAATAGAGAAATAATCACTTATACGGCACAAAGCATCTAGTTTGACCTATTCACTGCACCATGGCTCAAGCCAAGCCATGTCTAAACTATCAAAAACTAACTACATGTAGAAACATCGAAATATATCATTTTGGACCAGTCTTGAAAGCAATTCTAAAGTGATTGGTCAATCAGTGCCTTGTTATCCAATAAGCCTAGCGTACATCAACCTTGCAACTGAAAGCAACTCAACTGATCAGTTGCCGTTAATGTGAGCGTAGCGCGCTCATCGACAGCAACTGATCAGTTTCTTCAACTAGCGGGAGCATCTGCCATATTTACATTTCCAGAGCCCGCACATCGACACGGCAACTCGGAGTACATTGAACGTGCAACTGGAGCAATTGTTGCTTGCAGTTGCTGTCGATGTGCGCGCACGTGATCAGATGCACACGTGCTACTGACACTTGCACGCGTACATCGACGCAACTGACCGCAACTGGATACAACTAGTTGCTAGAAAGTAGAACATGAGCAACTCGTGGCAACTGGGATTTTTCTAGTTGCCACTAGTTGCAAGTGCGCGTACATCGACCTTTTTAAACTGATCAGTTGCTGCGAGTTGCTTCCAGTTCTTGAAAACACCAGTTGCCACTAGTTGCTTCCAGTTGCAATGTCGATGTACTGTACGCTAGGCTTATGTTTACTGTATTCAACAAATTTCTGTTCTGTTCAAGAATTGATATTGTAATAAAACTATGTTTCATATTAATTGGGAGGGTTTATTTTATTTAAGACTGCACAATAATTACTAACCTGATAACACCTGTCGTCACAGAATTCCATGATGAGTTTCCTCCTCTCTCTAGTTGTGTTGGTTGCATCAAATACCTGGTTAGACCAAAACAATATATCAAAAGATTAATTTTCCTGTATTCTAAAATTAAGATCGACTGTTCCAGTCGGTCAGAACGACTTTAGGCAAGCCGATCTTTAGGCGAGCCAAACCTAATGTAAATGCTTGCAAATTAATATAAATGTATGCAAATCAGTGCAGTCACCTTTAAAACCCACTATTTCTGTAGAGCATCTGCCTGGAGTGTCTCGGGTTAAAATCCTGATGAGAACCTAACAATGTTTTTCTCATCATATGTTTAACTGTATACCGTATCAATATGAGCCGACGTAATGAGAGGAACTGAATACTTACAGCAACTTCTCCTTCCGTTTCAAACCACTTGGCCATATCATGAAGAGCCATCATCGCACATTGTCTGCAGGGGAAAGGACATACATGTACAGTACATGAGATGAAGTTACCAATGAATTCTAGTGAATAGACAGTACAGATGTTCAAATTGCAATCAGGTGCTAGGTTGCCTGTCCATCTTGAAGCAGTTTTTTAATCTTTTTAGCAGAAACATGAAAATGTTGTGAGCTGTAGCGACTAAAGCAAATTAACAATAGAGTTTTTTTCTAAGATAATCTTGCAGAGACAAAAGTAAGGCCATTTCTTTTTAATTACATGGAGTTAGATTATGGATCTCATGCCAAAAAGAATTGAACAAAATTAGAACAAAAGTTTTGAACAAAATTAGAAATATTCCTTATTAGACAAAAATGAAATAATCAAATGACCCCCAAAAAATATTTTGTAGGCTTACAATGGAGCCTGAAGACAATATTTAAAAATGAGACTACAAGAAGTAAACTCAATCCTACGTGATATCTCGCGATATGCCAAGCGTGATGAGACAGAAACCAAGATGGTTTAAACCGTCTAGGATCAGATGTGCAGTTCGTTGAGAAAGATAACTGGCACAATAACCAACCGCAAGGGTAAGTTACCATGATTAGCACAACCATTCAGGTCATTTGGGTAAGCATTGTCAGATACCAAACAACATATGGCCTTTTCCCACTAGAACTTCACGCGCGATTTTTCATCCCCAAGTTCAACCCCACGTCTTTTCACACTTGTCTATCTCAAACCACATATATTTCGCCCCGGGGCGAGTTGATGTATCAGAATCACACGTGTTGAAAACGTTATGCCAGCGTTCATGTTTCACTTTTGTTATGGTCTTTACACAAATCGAACTTACATGTAGCGCGATTTCAAGTGACCTTCGCCATTGCTCGACCAGGGGCGAACTCACCCCGGCACCATTTCACACTACCGTTTTCGCCCCGGGGAATGTGTCTCACCCCGGTGCCAAAGTTTCAACTCTGGTCCCGAGCAGGGTTGAACTCGCACCGGGGAGAGAGCAATCTCGGGGGTGGCACAGGGGTGAGAATTTCAAGTGGGAAACAAGGCTTATTTTCACCCCTGTGTCGCCCCGGGGCCACCCCGGGATTGGGACTAGTGAAAAAGGCTTATAGTGGAAAGCATGTCGTCAGAACTCTAGTAGCACAGTCCTTCAATGCATTTCAGACTACACAGGCCTACGTGTATTAAAAATGGATAACGAATTACATGTACCGGTACTGTCATGACTGGTATGAACTTACTGTCTGATAATCTGAGCCTCTTTGTTGTCAGGACGGAAGAAGTCATGATTACTGGATGTGCCTACAGCTTGCCTCCGATACTCGCCCACATTAAACACTGACGGTACAAGAAATTACACACATCTCAATGAATACTGCTTCCAGTTCTTTCTACATTGATGGGTCATTCCATGAAAATAATGTACAAACTGACATTTGATGAATTAGTCCAATCAGCTCAAAAAGCAATATTCTTAATATTGTTGGATAGTCTCAATGTGAACAGTAATGGACGATTGCTATAATAAAGAGTTCATGTAGTGGCCATTTTTAAAAACCTTAACTCCCTAGGGTGTATGTAAAATCATATTGATTTTGGAGGATTGAGGAGTGTTAGGGTTAATAATAGTGGCAATGTTCAGGGCGGGAAGTTCATAAAGGCCATGGCATCCGTTGCCTTGGTGCCTTTTGTAATCCTCCCATAATCCTCCAAAAGACACAAATGCAATTCTTGCCCTGATATCACTATCTTGGGCCAATTTCATGGCGCTGTTTAGCACAAAAATTTTCTTAGCACAGAATTTATTTGCTTTTTGTTACAAAAATGCAATGCCAGCCAAAATTGTATGTGATGTGTATTAACTAATATTTTTCTCCTGTTTCCAAAAACACAATTTGACAAAATGTTGGCTGGTAACTCTTTTTACAAAGTAAATGAATTAGGCAACTTTTTGTGCTAAACAACACCATGAAATTGGCCCCAAGCCGTTTTGTCCATCTCTACAATGTACATAAGAATAAGCAATTTTTACTGCATCATACCTTTGGTTGTGACTCCGATCCAGTTTAGGTAGCGAGTGAGTTTCTTGGCGATGTACGTCTTGCCCCGAGCTGGCAGGCCCACCATCACAATCACGGCATGGGGGTTGGATATGTTGGGACATGATGCTGCACATTCAAAGAAAGAAGAAAAAAAGTCTTATAAATATTCTGCTTAGTCTCGATGTTTTTTTCTTGTGTTCAGGGTTGTAGCTACACTGGTAAATGGTGGGTGGTCTCAGGCAGCACTCAGTTCCACCAACTGGCAGTAGAAAGGGATACATGTGAGTAGAGCTCTTTAAAAAAAAACTATAGGTGGTGCTTTTGGGAGAGAAGGGGACATAGAGAAGTTCAGTTGAAATTGTTTTAACCAGTTAATGCCGGGATTATTTCAGACATTGCCGTACGTAGGAGCGGGTTTAATTCTAGTTGAACCATGGAGGAAGGAAAACAACTGAACTCATTAACCATGTACAAAATAAATGCCGAAATAAAATAGTTTGGCCCCGTGTTGAAAATGTTCATTGTGTGCATCACAATGACATGCACGCGGTGCGATCAAGAAAACGTGCAGCGCGGACATTGATTCTCTCAAGAACAACAACGGAAGACTCCACGCGCAGACACGCACTAATCATGCCCGACACGTACATGTATGTTGATGTACTGTCATTGTACACCCTACTGCAACTTTTTTTGCCATTTCTCTCGGGAAATAACTGCGAGTTTAGACGTCAAATGCAGTAACAAACAAATTTCCCCAAATTTCAGCCAAAGCAACACAGCGTGGAGAAGTGGTACATGTAGTGTTCAAACAAATCTTACAAATCTTCAAACAAAATTTCTTACGAGTTACGAAGAAAGCTATTGTCAAATTGGTCTGAAAATTATGTTTTGAATTGTTGGATGACGCTGAAAATTTGGAATTCAGTGACGAATTTCCTGCCCTGGAAATAAGAGTGCGACTTTACGCTAATTTCATCGTGGAAGGTCACATATGGACTCACACCAAGGACTCGAATTTAGACTCGGACTACAGCCCTGACAATTGAGACAAAAGCAGTGTTTCTAGGAAAGCAGGAACAAGGACATCCCTGAAAGAGGATGTGTGTCAGTATGTGTCCTCACACATGTCCCTGCTGTACTTCAGTGCAAACATCACAAAAATCCTTCCTGTCAGGTACAATGTACTGTTCATGAGTCCAGTGAGTGGTTACCTTTTACAAACTGACATACAGTATGCACAGGAAAACTGATGTAAACAAGTCAGTTTAGCACACACAGTTTTTAGGTTTTACAGAGACGATGGTAAAAGGAAAAATGGCAAAATTGTACTGATGTCCGCATTTGGACTTTTTGACACAGGAAATTGTTACCGGACCGTGGGAGAGCATGCGCACAGTGCCCCTTCGCAGTATGACCTTCATGGCCCAGACGTCACTTCCAGAGCGCTTTTACTGACTCAATGTGTCCCCACTGGACTTATCGTCTCAGGAAAAGTTCCCTGGTCAATTTTCCTGGGCAGCAGGAAAAGTAACCGTTGGACTCACGAAAAGTTACTGAGAGGAAAACGTCCTAGGCTGTCCGCATTGGACTGTAAGTTTTCCCAAAAAAAGTCAAATGCGGACATTTTCAAAGTGTACAGGTTACAAAAACCAAATTAGAATTTCATTCTAGTGTACCAACATTGTAAATGTACACATGTACATATTTGCGTAAAGGTATTATTGTCACTGATTGTGATTGTTAGCACTACCAGTAGACAGCTCATGTTCCATTTTATCTGTGTACATGTATGCTGCCTTATTGGCTTTGTACTTGTACGTAACAATAGTATGAGCCTTTGTTTGGTTGCCAAGGTGCTTGCCATACAAAACTCAATCGTCAATTTCTATGTCCATAAGTTGCAATTCTGCCGGTCGCACATCCTGGCACTTTTGTGACCCGGTGTCACATGCCTTTGTATACGGGCAGAGCACCGTAACTGGAGTGAAAACAAATTTGTTCATGCTTAGATACGTGTACGTGTTGCGTAGACAACGGCTTTGTTCCTTTGTTCCTGATGTTGCGGCGACCGACAGAATAGATGTTTAAGCCTCAGGGTTTTCAACTTTTAAAAACAGCCACAAAGGCACCTACAATGTATACTATATACAACTGCACTACTGTGATTCGAGACCACCAGTTGGCTGCATAGCTTAATTGCATGGTAGGGCGTCTGCACGTTAAGCAGAAGGTCCGCAATTCGAATCCCGGTGGAGCCAAGTTGCTTTTTACTGCATCCAGATTTCCCAAACTCATCATGGACATTTGTCTACATTTGTATACTGACATACTTTAGAAACGCAAAACAGCAAATTTAGTTTAACTATTATGTAATGCAGGCAATACGAATAAGGCCCAAACAACATTTGTGAGTGGCAAAGACAAAATTTTGTCAATAGAGCTGGGTTTGAATCTCATCCATGTTCCCAATATGAAAACAATAATAATAATAATAATAATAATAATAATAATAATAATAACTTATAAGGCGCAAAGCATCTAGTTTGACAAAACGCAGAAAATTCTGTGCAGCTGTCACAGGCATGCACAATCATGTTGAAAGCAATGCACGTGCAACACGATGCATTAAAAGCAAGACCCAATTACGAGATGCCATGCACTCCCATCATGCCACGGTTAACGGAAGGTGAGAGAGAATGAGCGTTGGTATGGTGCTGGCAGCAACAAACCCAACACACAACCTTAGGGCTATTACAAAAAGTTAAAAACTTTTACAAATCAAGGTTTGGATACATGTAGATGTGTTTATTTTTTCCCCCTAAAACACATGCACTACAGACTGTACACGATGCAGATGCAGTAAATAAACTTGATAAATCTTGAAAAGAATTAATTCTTCTGTATACGGTACAAGCTTACTTTTGGCAAATTGTGAATCATGCGATTCCACTCTTTAAAACAAAGGTTTACAGATGATTTAAGACTTTGTTTGGATTTGTACTGTACAGGATGTGTGTATGTCTTCACCACTATGCACTTTTTGGATCAGAATTTCAAAACATGTCCTTGACAAAAGTATTATGAAGCCCATGAGCATCCCTCCCTATTGTTAATAATGAACCAAGCAGAAAACATCTAGGCGTTGGATGCATCAGCACCATAATACCTGTTGAAAATGGGCATTGTTGAAAGATCCCTATTGTACCGGTACACCAAGCAAGGTTCTCCAATCATGGGGGCTTTTGTTGTACATGCGAGTATGTCACTCCTTTTATAGCGCCATGGTCACACTATTCATGTGCACTGAGCTGCATTAGGCCACACCAAGTTGAGGTACGTGCACAGTCATGGTCAGACAGTGTACTATCGATTGCTTTCCGGTGACGTCACCTGCTCCATCCACCATTTTAGTGATAACCGGCCTTTTTTTGATGATAACCGGCCAAAAAAAGCAATAAAAGCGCATTGGTTGCACTTACCTCTGTTACTTAACCTTGCTTAATGTTGTTGCGCCGTGGCTGTTATCGATAAAGATAAAAATGTATTTCTTCAGGCTAAAATATGTGATCAAGCAAAAGCACTTTCGTTTTTACAAGCTGCAGTGCATGTTCAATAATTTCAACGTATCGCAACGTGCGCGTGCGGCATCTTCGAATGAAAGTACATGTACTCTGGCGAGTATATTTCACGCATGCCCATGTGCGTCTATGTGCACGCGCGTGTACGCGTGTGACTGTTAACCACCAAACTTTCCCGGATGTTCTACGTCACGGAAAGCAATCAATAAGAATGCCAGTATGTGTTAATACAAGTCTGTAAGCCAAATTCTGTAATCATCCCATGTTCGTTGCAAAACAGCATTTAGGCCTACAGTACATGTACTGTACTACAGTTGCGATGCTGCCGTGCTCCAAAATCTACACGGGTCGAAACTTAACCCAGAGGCGTTCAGACTGTGGTTTTCAACACGTGTCGAAAAAGTCTACACTGGTCGAGAGCTTTCAACCCACCTCCCGAGGTGGGTTAGGTTTTAACACGGGTCGAGCGCTCTACACGGGTCAGTGCCGTGTTGAAATGTTGTAGTGTGAAAAGTCAACACGGGTCGGACCCGTGTACAACCCGGAGATTTTTTATAGCGTGAAAAGGCCTATAGGTTCTGCATTATTTTCTAGGTTGGGGCAGGTACACACATGTAATAACACAGCTTTTTTTCTTCTTGGCCTAATGAAAAGATTGTCTGCACTCCTATTGTTGTACTAATGTATTTTCCATGGCAACGGCTAGCACCTGTAGATTAGGTGTACGTTTTTATGCATTAGCTGATTTATTTGAATAGACCAACCTTATCTTCAAACCTCATTAAATCATAATTTATTCTCCACCGTGGAGTCAGCACTTTGGACACAGAAAGTGCTTTGCTAACATTAGCATGTATTCCTAGTACATGAATTATGAAGACCTACCAATGTATCAGCAAACTTCTGTAAACATGTCAATTGTTGCATATTATTATCATTTCCACAAACGGACAAATATTTAAAAGGTAAATGAAGTCAAGGGTGCTTTAAGAAGTTAAATGTCCATACAGCCCTCCACACCCTTCCCCCTCCTCCCCCCCCCAGCCCCCAACAAAAATATTTGGAAAGATTCCTATTCTCATGGTCGGTGCCACGTTACATCCGGTAGGAATGGAGTAAAAATATACGTGGGATCACGGTAACAAGGTGAAGGAACAAAGCCGTTGTCCGTGCAACACGTATACCGGTACGTATCTAAGCATGAACGATTTTGTTTTCACTCCAGTCACAGTCACGGTGATATGCCCGTATACATCAGTCAGGTTACAAAAGTACTAGGATTTTTTCATCACAGTGGCTATAGTTACGGTAACGCGGAATTGCAACTGCGCAAGCGCGGTGACATGTTCATCGAAGCGGCATGACATATCGGCCACAAGTTACATGTACATGTATTTGTTGGCCCATTGTTTGCGTCATGCGTGCATGGTATAAACTGCAAGTCTGAAATCACAGAAGAAGAAAAATCAACAAATTTTCTCGAAAGAAAAAAGTACACAATGAAAGATGTAATTTTTGGCCACAAAACCCGATTATTACAGCCATAAATACTGAACCTTTTACAATACGACAAATCCCCGTGTTTTATCAGCTAGGTTTAAAGTCACAGGCTCGTCAGCAATGCGTGCACGCGCCAATTTCGTGCCACGAAATACGCAGCTCCATGCCTTTGCTACACGGAGCTGCGTATTTCGTGGCACGAATTTGGTGCGCACATTGCTGACGAGCCTGTGCCTTTAAATGCCTGAATACGTGCAAATTCAGCCACAAAATTGAATTGTATTTTATTTGCCGTCACTTTATTCACATCCCTAGACTAAGACAAATTTAAAAACATAACAGTGCATGTAACTATTTCACAGGGCCTCAAAACTACAAAATTCAACACCGACAGCAATCAAATGAAGTTCGCCATTTCTTTTGCACTGTTCTTCCGCGCGCAAAATCACTGCATGACGATATTGATCGATCAATCTACGTGTCATCATGCTTGCGCTGTTGCAATCCTGTAACTCTAACCATTCACCAACGCTTTACGATTACCGTAAATACATGTACATGCATAATTTTCTAGGTTGGGGTGGGTACACACATGTACATGTAATAGGAAACGGAGCTTTTTTTCTTCTTGGCCTAATGAAAAGACTGTCTGCACTCCTATTGTTGTACTAATGTATTTTCCATGGCAACGGCTAGCACCTGTAGATTAGGTGTACGTTTTTATGCATTAGCTGATTTATTTGAATAGACCAACCTTATCTTCAAACCTCATCAAATCATAATTTATTCTCCACCGTGGAGTCAGCACTTTGGACACGGAAAGTGCTTTGCTAACATTAGCATGTATTCCTAGTACATGAATTATGAAGACCTACCAATGTATTGATAGCAAACTTCTGTAAACATGTCAATTGTTGCATATTATTATCATTTCCACAAGCAGACAAACATGCTTTTAACCCTGCTCATCAAAAGTTTAAAAAGTTACATGAAGTTAAGGGTGCGTTAAAAAGTTAAATGTCCATACAGCCCTCCACCCCACCCTCCATTATTACAGCCATAAATACCAAACCTTTTACAATACGACAAATCCCTGTGTTTTATCAGCTACGTTTAAATGCCTGAATACGTGTAAATTCAGCCACAAAATTGAATTGTATTTTATTTGCCGTCACTTTATTGACATCCCTAGACTAAGACAACAATAAACAGCTAGTGCATGTAACTATTTCACAGGGCCTCAAAACTACAAAATTCAACATCGACAGCAATCAAACGAAGTTCACCATTTCTTTTGCACTGTTCTTTCGCGGGCAAAATAGTACCACTGCATGCCCTTTTTGCCCTACGTAAATCACTGCATGACGATATTGATAGATAAATCTACGTGTCATCGCGCTTGCGCTGTTGCAATCCCGTAACTCTAACCATGCATTCACCAACGCTTTACGATTACCGTAACTACATGTACATGTATATAGTCACTGCGTTTTTTCATCAACTCATGTTAAAGTAAAACTTTGGGTCATTGAAAATGATTCAATGGGCCTTTAACAGTTTGTACACTAAAATGTAGTTGATCATACTCACACTTTTGTATGCCAACTAGTGGAAATGTTGAATATGTACAACAAACAGCAATACAATGGAGTTTTTGCAACCAACGTTTAGATAAACGGGTAAAAATTGATAAAAAGATACCGCTGTATAGTAATACTTACTGTAATAGCCATTAGTGTTGATAATGCAAGGTTTCACAATGCGAGACCACGGATACCCAGACATGTTGAATACAAATTGTCTTCCTTCAAAAGTTTGACTCGGAACATCCACAGATCAAGGCAATTTTCAGTGCTGTTCTGAAACCAGTTGCTTTCCAAATCCTAGCCAATTAGGCTTACAATCTAGGCGTTCCAGCACATGAACAGCGACAACACAATATGATGAATCCAACACTCCGAATGGTATCTTCCAACGAGTGACTAGATTCTCGAAATAACGCTTGTCCAACTTTGTGTTGTACAACTTTGTCAACTGGTTTTAATACAAACTAAAGTAGGTACGTGTGCCTCTATTTTCAGTTAATCCCACATACATGTAGACTCGCGCATGCCCAAACCGGTCCCCGCCCATACCTACACAATTGAACAATTTGATGCCAACATAATGCCAGAACAACTGTTCATCTTTGATCATGCATTAAGCTACACCAAACCTGTACCTTATGAATGAAGGGGTTCTTCAATTGTGTGTCACTTTTAACCACCTTTTCAGGAAAGGGAACTGATTATGCGGACAGTTCCATTATTCTCGCAGGGGAGTTCCTTTTATTGTTCTGCACTGTAAACTGAACATGCCTGAGGGCAATGACTTTGCATGTTTGTCCTTGGTACAAAGATTAAATTTTACTGAAGAACATGCTTAACCTGGGTAATTTTTGGGGGTTGAAGTGACCCGAGAAAGACCTTTTGTGAAATTTGTTTTGTATGTTCCATGATTTCTACCCTCTGTGGTTAATTTTGGTTGAATCTTTGAGGAAGGAACCCATGCGTTTTCTTCCTCCATGGTTAAATACACACCACACACTACAGGTACCCAAGGTCCCTTTTCCAAGGGCATTTCATTCATTTGTGGGAGCATTAACAAACTTTACAAACAGAAATATTCTGCTTTGTCATTCAGCTTTTTTACAACATTCAGATTTTTACAAATAAATCTACATGTATTTGATAAATTGATTGCTTTCCGTGACGCTTTCCGGGAATCTTTGGGTGTCACCGATCACACGCGCGCCAATAGATGCACATGAACATGCCGCACGCATTGTGATACGTTCAAATTATTGAGCATGTAGTCAGCTTGTAAGAACGAAAGTGTTTTTACTTGATCACGATTTTTAGCCTGAAGAAATACATTTTGATCTTTCTCAATACAACAGCAATGGCGCAACAACATAAAGCAAGGTTCGCATCAAGGTTCACATTGAGTTCGCATCGAACTCAAGTTCCTGTGCTAGTACTAGAATTTGGGTTCGAATCCTGGCCGCGACAGGTTGCGGCACTTGTGCCCTTGAGCAAGGCACTTTACCATGCTTGCTCATAATAGGGGTAGAGGCAACTTGGTTGTCTCGATTCAGACTATAGTTACCCCTCCCAGCCCCACTCGTATCGTATAGAGACTGAATAAGCAGGTGGCCCTTATATAGAGGTTTAGCGTACACATGCAGGAATATTCAAACATAAAAAAACATACCACAGTGCATGTCTATAGTTGAAAACTGCTAAAAGTGAAGCAGTGCTCGAAATAAGCGGTATCGCATCGCAGTTTGCGATGCAAAAACAGCAGTTTGCGAACCATAAACTTTGATTGCCTAGTAAAACTGCGAATCAACTTTTTAGCACAAGTTTAGTCCAGAATTGCTTCCACCACCAGCATACCGGGTACATCATGTACAGTACATGCTACAAAACTAAATGCAACAAAATAAATGCACAAAAGGTTGCCCTTCCCTCACATTTCAAGTTAAAAATCTCAAAAGGCTGTATTTAAAACAAACGATGGGCTTACGTTCGATCCCCGCACAGACCCGGGCGCGCGCCGGAACGTGCCTAGTCTGGTTTCCGGACCATAATATTCCCGGCTTTAGTGGGGCGGTACCCAGTCCAACTCATGCCGATCACCGTTTTGTTAACTTGAACGTCATTGGCCAGAATTTACTAGCAGCAGGTCATATTATTTTTATCAGCCAATCAGCATGCGTTTTACAACACGAGTTGGCCTCTTACTCTGAACGGGGAATTCCCTGCACGTGAAATCCCCTGCACGTGAAATCCCCTGCACGTACCAGGGCTCGAAATTCCCATTGAAGTGATTGCGCAACGCAAGTAAAAATTAACAAACGCAAGTAACCCAAAACACAAGCTTGCACTTTGCGCAAGTTGGCCTACTTCATTGGATTCAGATTCTGACGACTTGTCATCTTAACGCAAGTACGTTTTTTGTAAGCGCAAGTTAATTCCAATGCCAACTTGCACAAGGCGCAAGTAATTTTTGGAGTGAATTTCTACCCCTGCGTACGTACATGTAGCTGGGTTGTCGATCGTAATTTGTTGTGATCGTTTTTTTCGTGCATCGCAGCGACCGTGTTTTGCTTGATCGTCATTTTTATGGAAAATATCGTCAACTCCCATGGATAATGTGCAAAAATGTATTTGAGAAATGAGAATATTTCGTGTGGAATGGTCACCAACTACCGGCAATATGACCGGCCGGCGGCGGCCGCGTCGCGTCGCGTCAAGCCTGCCGGGCGGGCTGACACTCTCTGTCTGCCAATCGCACCGTATTTCTAGTAGGAAATAAGTGCTCCTCAATTTCCAGAATTACTATTCAAATGAAACCAATGATTAGCAAAATTGCTCCAGCCTGAAAAAAAATTATTTCGAGCCTTGTGAAGTGTATGAAAGGTTTCCTCATTATAAAGTTGAAATTTTTTTGTTTACTTAAAGATATGCCGTGGAGAGATGAAATTACCAAAATTACACATTAAACCATTAAATACATTTAATTATGCGACTGTGCGAATGTTTTTTTACAAGGGCACTTTTTAGCCCATTTTTCAGACCAAACTCGAAGCAAAATCTGAACAACAGCCGTCGGGCCTAAAAGTTTGACATAGGAAATTCCACGGAATGACATCACAAATTGGGCCAAATCTGTTTGCTGCCCACAGCAGCGGGATTTCGACAGTTTCCAGAAAAGAGGAAAATCATGAGTTGGAAATAAGCCTAAATTTTCACTTTTTTTATTAATATAAAATGTAAAACGAGATAAGATATCAATAATTAATATATCAAAGAATAGAAAAGTGCAAAAATAAATATAATTCATCTCTCCACGGCATAACATCTTTAACAATTGTTTAAAGCTTCTCATAACATTTCCCACAGTAGCTTGATTCATTGAGGCAATTGACTGTGTTTGGCCAGATTATCCAGGTTCAACTGCCATAGGATTGTGCATACATAAATCCTAGTGCCCTAGCCACTGGCCGCGCTAGAGAGGGGCCCTAATATCAAGGTTCCACCTCCATATGTTTGTATACAAACTGATTTGGGACCGAACAAATGTGGCCACTTTAGACAGGTGGCCTCTTTATAGAGGTGGCCTTAAGAGCAGGTTTTACTGTACCTCGTGATTTTTTGTTGCACATTTCAAAAAAGATTTAACAAAAAGTAAAAGAAAGGTCTTAATTTGGTAAAATCAAGTCACTTCTACGGTACTAACTGAATGCCTCAGAGCTGCATTTTGCTGGATATTTTCTGAAAGGCACAACAGAAAATCTTGAGGTACATGAGATATTAATTTTGAAAATTAGCACTTATCCGAGTTTGCAAAGGAACTCTTCACAATTTGGATATTTTAAGTGAATTTAGTTCAAAAAGAATGTTTACAATTTACCAAGTTTAAATGAAAGGTTTAGAAAACATTCCAACAGGCTCAAAATATTGTGCTGTCAATTGAAGCACAGTTCGGTGATTTTTAGTGTCAAGTCACTGCGCTACTCACAAAAGGTGACTCACATTATAGCTTCTGTGGTACGTATACATGTACAAACTGAAGAATCTCCAGATTCTGTCACTAGAGGGGGTAATCACTTTGTTGGATCAGTGATTTATGTAGTGTGGCTCGAGTCCCTCTATAGTTGTTTGCTTGCTTATACACCAGGGTGGAGAGAGACAACGTGGAGTGATGTGTCTTGTTGTCCAAGGACACAACTCGGTGCAATGACCAGGGGCCGATTTCACAAAGCGCTAAGATTTGTCCTAGGAAGTGTAACTCGTCTTATCTTGGAACTAATCCTAGGACTGATTTCACAAAACTTAGGATGTGTTCAATTCGTCCTATTTCCCATGGCAACACGGCCCAACTCTTCCTAACTTAAGATCGATGTTTGGGTCGTCTTATCTGTACGAATGCATGGAGTAAATGCAGTGACCGAAGGCACTTATCTTCTGCTTGCCGAACGTGAAGCTAGCCCGGCATACGGCAGCGCTAGCAGGCGGTCATACAGAAAATGTTCCTTTGCCGCGATATGCGAAATTCTCTTGAAAAGGAGGCGTAATTTAAATCGCAGAAAAGCACTTACCGAAAAAGGTTGAGGCATTTGTATGTCCATGCATGCATGTAGGAAAAGATGCACGTGAAGCCATAACTTACTGTAGCCCTAGCTAGCTAGGTTTCTCGATGTTTACACGCGTAAAGCACGGATTTATATTTCGGCAAAATATATCCATACAATAAAAACCACGAAATATGTACATTTGTATAGCTATTAGTATTACTGTTGATTGAGCACACTGAAAGTTACTTGTGGTGTGCGCGCGCGTGCTAGTGTACTAGCGCGCGATGCTCCCGAAAAAAAGATACATTTATATGTAAATTAGATTAATACACATAGGCCTAATGTTTTTTTTCCGTCAAGCATACTGCATGCTCTGCACATAAATGCGAGTGTGCCATTTGTACAGTCGAACGATAGGCCTACATGTACATCTAGGTTCAAGTACATCGACTTGAATTTGTTCACGTCAATATACCCTTTCATAACTGCCGACAAAATGCGATACGCCAAGCAGACGACGCTACAAAGTCAGCCATTTTAATTTGTAATGTGCGTGCCGTTTTCCCGACGACTGTTGTATTCGGTACTGTTAACAAACATGGTACAGCCGTTGATAAATGTATAATAAGCAGTTGCGACTCCTCTTGTAAAAGACGGGTTTTGTGAAATCGATCTCAGGACACGTCTTAGCAAAGACCGATCTTACTGCTGCAACTCTTCTTAAATCCTAGGATCGATCCTAAGATAGGAAGAGTTTTGTGAAATCGGCCCCAGGCTTCGAACCATGGACTTCTCGACTGAAAGACTGATGCACATTATAGCTTCTGTGGTACAGACATGTATTACAAACTGAAGAATCTCCAGATTCTGTCACTAGAGGGGGTTATCACCTTGTTGGATCAGTGATTTATGTAGTGTGGCTCGAGTCCCTCTATAGTTGCTTGCTTGCCATACAGATACATCTACTGTATATGGGTCATTCTATAAATTTGGGGTCCAACGTGTGACATTTTTCTGTCCCCGTTACACCTGACATACTGCTATTTGCCATACAAGTATCATTAAAAATGCCTTCAAACCATATTTTTATGAATTGTATTTTATTTAATCACTCTTTGAAATAGAAGGCATTTAAAGAATATGTCCTGAATTTACAAAATACAACATTTTACAAGATGTCAGATGTAACGGGGACAGAAAAAGTGGACCCCAAATTTATAGAATGACCCATATATAAAGTCACACGAATTACGATCCCAGTTTATTGTAGTATTTCATATTCATGTACATGACGTAGGCTCTTGAAACTCAATGTTATGTTTCCCGTAACCCGCCCGCGTTTGGATTTTTCGGCCGCGTTTGAGATGCCAAAATCCTAAAACAATTCATTATTTTGTATTTTCCCAAAAAATATCAAGTTTTTAATGTTTTTCTCCTGCCATTTTGGTTGGATTTTTAAAATCAGCGCTCGAATTTCACATTGCTCATTCTCGTCCTCCCGCCAACAAAAATGTTAACGTAATTTTCTTCCTCCATAAAAAAAATATACCCCAGAAGCAGAGTACGTACTACTAGTATATTGGCGCGGCTGGCCGCCGGCACGTGAATGTTTGTAACAGTGATGTACAATAAATTCCTGGAGAGGACATAGCGCTGCCATTTTTGTGCATGTACCCGGTACCCGGTGTGCAAAACCCTGCACGTACGCGCAAGACCGGCGCGCTGCTAGCTGTACAAACATAACCGTCCGCTCCATCGTAGTTATTAGATCGGTGGTTTGTAGCTGCGAGTGCTAGCCTAGAACTGTCTCAAACGTGCATTTTGTTGCAGTTAATTGAGTCAATTGTCGAACTCGGTAACAACAGTGTTATTAAATAAAGGTAGAAAAGCATGGGTGCAATTCCCATTTGAAATGTGTGGACTGTTATAAATGTGTTTTGTTATTTAAATATACATGTATCTTGATCCTTAAATAAATCATAAATACCTGGGAAATGGTGAAGGATATTTAAATAAATACAAATTTGTGTATAAATTGATCAGGGTTGTGTTTTAACACACTATTAGAGGGTATAGAGCACGCTAAGTTTTGATCAAATAGCCGTTATTTTGCAAATAATGGAATGCTACAAAATAATGAATAATGAATAATGAAATAGTTGCCTCATTTGGGCTTGACTAAAATGTTACGGGAAACATAACATTGAGTTTCAAGAGCCTCATGAGATTTTGTGCATGTGACCCAAGATTTATTTTAATCGTACATGTATTATAATCATTCGATTCAGACTGTCATCGAATTACAATAAATTGGGGGAAAAAAACGTGTGCGACCCATCATAATCATATTACATACTTACAATCCATCCCATAAGCCCCTTTGGTAATCTTTCCCATGTGCACACGCATACTTTCTGCTTCACTGCGTGCACGGCTGGCTTCCCATGTACGATAGCGGGTGACCTTTCCATTCACGGGGCGCCAAGCGTGCGCGGCACGGTGAGGCAGCAAGTACGCACACGCATTACCATGATTACGGGGAAAGCCACTGCATGGGACGATTGGATGGATTACCAACGCTGTTTCGGACTCGAGTCTCGATTTTCAAGGACTCGGACTCTGCTAGTCAGAACTAGGACTCGGGCGGTAAAGACTCGGAGATTTGGGCCGAGTCCAGTGAAAAAAATAAATTGTAATTTAAAATAAACTGTCTATTGTAATTTATTTTGGGGCGGAAAGTATTTCTAACATGTTAAATAAAATTATGAGAATGTAATAAAATAAATTATTTCTAACGCTTAAAATAATTTTGAGCACTCGAAATGTATCTCACCTCCCAAAGAAACATTTATCTTTGCCTAAAGCAAACTTACGAGAGCTCTGCTAAAGATCACAGGCACGATCATTGACACTTGCACTTGAAATTGAAATAAAGACTCGGACTCGGCCTGCTGGGGACTCGGATGTTTGCTGGACTTGGACTCAAGGACTCGGACTCAAGGACTCCAATGACTCGGACTTGGGAAGTGGGGACTCGACTACAGCCCTGTGGATTACAATACGATGAGGAGATTGTGTGTGTAGGTACATGTAATAATAAGAATAATAATGAGATTTGTAAAGCGCCATATCCACCCTGCAGGGTGCTCAAGGCGCTGAAGGTACATGTAGGTACCGGTTACTTTTAGAAGACTAAAAGTGTTTTTTTTACGTTTATATTGGGACGTTATCATTTTCTATATAACACTTTTAGCCCCTTACCAATTTAACCCCATTCGCTATCTTACATTTTGCTGCACGCGGCAAGATGGCCGCCGTACTCCAAACTATAGTTCACCAATACAGTCAAAATTAAACATTGAAAAACTTACCATGGAAGTACCTGGAATCTCCAGCGACATTTACCACGTGTTTAGAGATGAACAGTCAGGGCCCAGATAGCCCGCCCTCTTGTGGTCATCTCATTGTATGACGTCACTAGCAGTACAATGATCTGGACCGTGATTTGTTCGTCTGTAAACACGGCTGTTGTCCTGAGTGTGCTCGAAAATGTCAAGAAAAATTACGTTGGACTAGTTTTTTTCTGTTTAGAAGAATCATCGGGGAAAACAGACCACGGTACAACATTCTGGAGATTCCAGGTACTTCCATGGTAAGTTTTTCAATGTTTAATTTTGACTGTATTGGTGAACTATAGTTTGGAGTACGGCGGCCATCTTGCCGCGTGCAGCAAAATGTAAGACAGCGAATGGGGTTAAATTGGTAAGGGGCTAAAAGTGTTATATAGAAAATGATAACGTCCCAATATAAACGTCAAAAAAACACTTTTAGCCTTCTAAAAGTAGGTACCGTTAAGTCGTTTAGGAGCCCATGCTGGCTCATACGGCCGGTACTCATCCCCGGTTTCTGTGGCATGGAGTGACTACATGTAGGAGCTCATAGCTACTCCTCCTGGATGAGATGCAGGTCTACCCCCAGCAATTGGTTGTACGGTATTTGCTTGTACGGTACCCGTTTATACACCAGGGTGGAAAGAGACAACATGGAGTGAGGTGTCTTGTCCAAGGACACAACGCGGTGCAATGACCAGGCTTCGAACCATGGACTTCTCGACCGAAAGACTGATGCACTATCCACTACATAATGTAGACCACCACGTCTCCTGTGTGTGCGTGTGATCCAACTTTATTACAATACGATTACAATGAGTATGTCGTGTGGCCCTGGTTGTTGTTGGATTTAATTACAATCATATACATACTACGGTATGTACGTACATATCACAATTGAGTAATTACGAAAATGTTACCGTGTGACACCAGCCTAAATCACAAAGCTAAAAACACCAGCCTAAAAACACTTGAGCGACCCTACATGAACCCTAAAGAGCTTTGTGGGAAGGAAATGGGCGAAGGTCTGTCCACTTGCCCTTCCCACAATACATGCAGTTCTACCCAGTGTTAAAACACTCAAGTGGTTGTAATAAGATTTATACTGGTCGATTTTTCTCATCCCATGCTTGGTACATGTACATGGTCTCGTATTAGGCGGACTATCTACAAAAAAATATATGCTGGGTATTTTTTCCTTATTCATTAAACAAAGATTTGAAGGAAATTACCTCCTGGAATCAACAGATAATCTAATTTTAAGATATACTTCCCACTTGCACTTTTGTCGCAAATGTCGCTTTTCTGTAGAAAAATCACATTTTCTCCTTCAAAAATTACTTTATGCAGTAATTTTATCATTTATTTACCTCAGAAATGCAACATTTGCGACAAAAGTGCAAGTGGGAAGTATATCTTAACATTGGATGATCTGTTGATTCCAGGAGGTAATTTCCTTAAAATCTTTGTTCAATGTATAAGGAAAAAATACCATATGCTGGATAGACAAGATTATTTCATGTCCTCGTCCTTGGCCGAGTGATTTGGGTCACTGACTCGCAATCATAGGTGAAAACTTGGGGTTGCGGGTTCGAACCTCCCCCCCGGCTGCGGTACCGGTACCTGTGCTCTTAATCAAGGCACTCAACTACACTTGCTCCATCCTTCGGAAGGGATGTAAAGCCGTTGGTCCAGTGTGTTAGGTACATGTAACGGTAACACACTTTAAAGATCCCAGAGCATTCTATCCACAGATATCTATTAACAACAAGATAGGAAACGACTGTGTTATTGAATGTCACATCACCGTAACCAGCTTGGGGCGGATCCGAACGTGTGCGCGTGCGTAATATTAGATATTTATGTAATTTATGTTTGATCTCATGACGTCAAAACAGCGAATCGCCCGACATTGAAACCAAAATTCACCCGGTCACTGGCGCATACAACATACAAACTGTATGGGCAGAAAATCGTGTGATTGTGTGATGATTGCATCACTTTGACCTTTGTGGGCGCCGTCTGCTAGCTCTGTTCTGATTGGTCGGCGGGTTCGGCTTGATTGACAGGTCGGAACTATGCATTGAAGCAATCTCTTGACAGAATAGAATCTGCCGCGATAATGCAAGTAGAAAACCCATGTAGAAGTGCCCAAAATCATGCAAATGTGGCTTAAACCACGCAAATATGCCCAAAACTTAGACAGAATGATTCTGTCCCTACGGGATTTCCCGTAGGGACAGAAGGTACCCCTTTCATAAAGTGGATTGTTGTCATTTTGCCTCGAAATTAGAATCACACCCAAAAATTTCCTCCTAGTTGTGTCCTGCAGTGGTTTTATATGTCCATGATTGGAAAATGATTGGAAAGAAATACTTACAACACCGTTTTTGAAGCCAAAATGTTGTCCAACGTACAAATTGAACGGCTGGTTCTGTCGGTGCCGTGATAATACATGTATGTCTCGACGTGAAATCTCGCGAGAAGGCGCTTTCCTACGTGAAAATAAATTACTGTTGGGCCTGCCCAATATCAAGCCTTATCGTTAATCGGGCACAAATACATTTACACGTACGCAGTCCTTTCCGTGCCGCTAGCGCTGTACGCACTGAGAAAATGACTTGGCTGCTCTTTCCGACGGCTGTTTCATTACTTAACACTTGATGTCAACCATGTCCACCTACTAAAACGTGGACATGGTTGAGCGGAAAGAGCAGCCAAGTTATTTCCTCAGTGCGTACAGCGCTAGCGGCACGGAAAGGACTGCGTACGTGTAAATATATTTGTGCCCGATTAACGATAAGGCTTGATATTGGGCAGGCCCAACTGTAATTTATTTTCACGTAGGAAAGCGCCTTCTCGCGAGATTTCACGTCGAGACATATTATCACGGCACCGACAGAACCAGCCGTTCAATTTGTACGTTGGACAACATTTTGGCTTCAAAAACGGTGTTGTAAGTATTTCTTTCCAATCATTTTCCAATCATGGACATCTAAAACCACTGCAGGACACAACTAGGAGGAAATTTTTGGGTGTGATTCTAATTTCGAGGCAAAATGACAACAATCCACTTTATGAAAGGAAAGCTCACTGACTACCCAAAACTATGCAAATACTTATGCAAATGGTGCCCAAAACTATGTAAATGAGGGTGTCCAAAACTATGCTAATGAGAAGGTGCAGTTATGCGCGTACGGCCTCCGTTTCCTATCTTGTTGTTAATAGATATCTGTGATTCTATCGTGAAGAGCAAGGGGATTCCCGGTGTCTCTGGCCATTTCTAATTTCTAATTTTTCATGGGTTTTCTCACGCTTGCAAGAGACAGTGCAATGGGCACTTTAATGGAATCCTTGACCAGTATGAATACCAGAAAGAAATAATAATAATGATCATTGTCTTTTTTGTTCAAGCCGGCCTTGTGCATCATGTACATGTACTTTCATATGCTTACATACGTACATATGGGAAAGAGTTACACTTTAAGAATAAAGGGAAAAACAAATGATTGTTATATTAAAACACTCCCGTCTGTACATTTAGGTGTTGAACTAAGCTTTGGGTTTAACTTGTAAAATTTACTGCAACGTGTTCCTTATCGTACGTATGCAATAATAATGGTTTAACGATTATTTTCTAACTGGATGACAAGAAAGGGCACCATGACAAAGGCAGATTTTAAGGATTTTAAGGATAAGACGACCCTCATAAGATGAATTACATGTGCCGTGCGGTCATGGGCAAGAAATGCGACTTGCGCCGCATGCAATATCTGACTGCTTGAGCTGACGTCTAGACAAAAACAGTCCTGGGTTTCTTTCAGGACTAGTTTGTTGGCACGATGGTCTGTGTCGCCGAACTTTAATGCGGCAGTGCTCGGCCCGGTCACAAGTGCAGTTGAAAAAACCCATTATTATTAACTGTGTGTGGAGATTTTGCGCCAAAATTTTCACCTTTCTTTTGCGTATATTTTTTTTCGTACTGGACGAAACATGCTCGTCTTGGTATTGTTAGATTATTTTTGTCGTGTTCTGTTCAATGACATTGATTTCATTGAAGTAGAGTAAATTTTACAAAATTTGTCACATACCTAGTCCAGGCATGGTAATCTTTCGGCCCAAGCAAAATGTTATCACTCTGAAACGGTCATACTAATTACCGGCCGTCCCCAGCATTTATCAGCCACGTCCAGGCCGTCACAGGCTGTTCTCGGCCACCCCGCCAGAAAAAGAAGGAAATTGTAGCCAAAAAGAAATAGACAAATTTTCGGGTTGTTCTAAAACCCCCTCGACCCCCACGACCCCACGACCCCCTCGACCCCACGACCCCCTCGACTTGCCTTCACGTGCGATTTTTTTTCACGTGCCCGAACCTGTGTTCACAGCCCGATTACGAATGCGGGCCAGCCCGGCCTAGTTCGAATGAGCCGCGTCGCAGGGCCATCCATAAAGTACGTACGCACGGAATGCCGACTTTTTAGACCCCCCCCCTATACGCAAATTTCGTGACGTCACCCACACACTTTAACGTTGGGTGTACGCATTGGCTCCAACCCTCCCTCTGCCCCTCCGTGCGTACGTAGTTTATGGATGGCCCCGAAAGCGGTACAGCTTATTAGTCAGTCCGCAGCGCACGCGTTAATGAGGTCAAATCCTGAATTTTCTTTGCACGGCTTGTGTCGCGATCAAGCCCCGAGACTTCTACGTGACTCTGCGAGAGTTTAGCAAGCCCCCTTTTAACGGGCGACACGATCCAAAGGAAGCAATATACTCCCAAAATAGTATGATAAATCGAAAGAGATGTTTCTGAATCGAATGAAATAAAATATGCCTAGATTGAGCACGTTTTTATTTTTTTATTTTTCACTAAACTAAACGAAAAACACACTAAATATGATTAAGTGATTTTTGCACCATAATGGTGCAAAAATCACTTAATCATATTTAGTGTGTTTTTCGTTTCTGCGCCCTGACTGGACTAGAAACGGACGACAAGGGGAGATAATGAGCTTTCATTTGATGTGTATATTGATTTTGGGGGCGCCAAGCTTGTAATGTTTATTAGTCATTTTTAGCATGGGATTTCATGTGTCGCTCACATTTCTTTCCTTCGCTTGTTTCTGCGGCCTAATTTTCGCGACCACATTAAAAAACACGTTTGTAGAATCCAACCAATGACCAGTAGTGTTAGTCGTCGGCAGCCGAAGCCGTTTATTGGTTTAATAAATAATTACGTCAGAAACCGTGGCTTCTGCTCATAGTCACAAAAACGAGCGCATGCTGTGAACACGTGTCGGGCGCATGTGTGTCACGTCCGTGCATCTACGTTATTTCTAACTAATGAAAATGCGGGAAAGCTATTTTCTTTCAAAGCGGGAATCTTCGAAGTGTGCACGTTTTACAATGGTAAAGTTGTATTTTCTGACGCCCTACATGTAGCTGACCGGACTAGATAAATATCATTGTAAAACGATCAACTTTCGACTAGAAAATTAGGTTAGTTTTAAAACTAGTGTAAGATCGGATTTTGGCCAACATCAGAAGGTAGGAAATTTAGTCATTTTTAAGAACGTATTGGAAGCAACGCCGCTCATTCGAACTAGGCTGGGCTGGCCAGCATTCGCAATCGGGCTGTGAACACAGGTTCGGGCACGTGAACAAGTCGCACGTGAAGGCAAGTCGAGGGGGTCGTGGGGGTCGAGGGTCGTGGGTCGAGGGGATCGTGGGGGTCGAGGGGGTTTTAGAACAACCCCAAATTTTCTTCAAAGGAGGTGCCCATTTTGGCCGGCCGTACTCAGTGGCCATTTTGAATACGATGTATCAGACGATATCATTCTGCATTTATAGTAGATGCGCACACGAAAGATAGCACACCCCTTCTTCATTAATAGTTTGACCCACACAGCCAAAAGCAATATGGCTGCCACCGCACGGCGCAAAGCAACATCGTGAAAAAAGTTATAAATTATTTCATTTTAAGGCAGATTTTACATTTTAAATGCAGAACTTCTTTGTCATTGTGTTAGAATTGGCTAATTTCTCATTAAACATGTTAAAAGATGGCTGTTGACGGTCGTTGACGGCAGCCGACGGTAATTAGTATGACCCCTCTGAAAGTATATTGCGCATCTCCCAGTAATCGTCGCAAATGGAAAAGGGCCAAAAATCAAACTATAAATATTCATAATCTAAAAATATGTACTTACAGCATGGTTCCGATATAGGCATGTTTGTCTTCTCGTTCACTTGTCGAAGGAAGTCAGGTAACATGTAAAAATTTGCAGACCTCTAGCTTTCAATGCACACAACTTCTGTTTTAGTACGTGTGGCACAAAGCCTAATCCCTAACTGCATAAACTGCACAAACGGCTGCTAAATAAACGTGTACAATTGATGCCTAATGTTTAACAAACACACTTCTCCAAACGCGCCTTTGTAGAACTGCCAAGGTATTGTAAGAAAACTGCAACAAAGATTCTCCGAAGTAGCTGCCAAAACGTTGCATTCATTTTGCAATACTGCAGCATACAGTACTTCCTGTGTTGAGTGCTTATTATGCATGCAGGTCAGCTATTATGCCAGTGTCAAGCCTGTGGTATACAATATGCCATGTGCTCAATGCATGACCAAAACATGCATCAACCTCCATGCATGCACTAAATATGCATGCATTTCAGGGCTGTATTCAATTATTGAAACTGATTGAACTGTGCAGTTCAGCAACAAAGGATGAAAGGAACACACAAAATTCATTCCCCAAACATTCTTTATGTCCAAGCATGGAGCTCCATGGTCCAAGTCTGATGTAAAAGCAAAATTGCATAGTTGCATAAAAATCTACATGTGTAAATCACAAAATACATGTAGTCAGCTGAGCCTGAGGTCACAAAACCACATGCACTGCCCACAACAAATTAGGTGATGGTGTGATTCAGAGACAAAGTCCATTACCCACTGCATGCTATCCTACATGTACATGTAAAATACTAAGCTGGTCGCTGGATGCAGGTATGTACAGTTACCTGCTAATATCAGTGTTGTGTAAAAAAGCTTACAATCAATGTACCAATAAACAAAGGAGTGTCACCTTTGACAGTAATATGGAAATTTTAGTTGTGGTCAGATTTTTGGATCTCCAGAATGTCAGGACATGAGTAGGTGGAACTTGTCCTGTGTATAATCGGGCTCGTGCATATATTGCGTGTCCAAATGAACTACTGTACATAAATTTGGGAAAATTATGTAGGGTTGACATTTCTCTGCAAATAATTTCCATATTCGTAAGCCAATTAGTGACGTCATTCATACATTACAGAATGAAAAAACTCCCATGTTGAGACCACAGATGGTATGGTTTATATGCGAGTCACGTACGTTAATTTCACAGCGTAGTCTAGCTAGTACCCGGACCAAAAATGTTTTGACTAGACTGAATTTAAGGTCCGCCAATTCCGCCATTTTGAAACAGGAGGAATTCCTCCTTTTTCCGAAGGTTCCCGAAGTTACCCGAATGCACGTCCGGTCGTCCGGACGTTACTGTTAATCGTCGGGTACAATTCGTCATTGTTTCGAGAATTTGAATTGACGTCGCGTGCACGTACGCGTGCCGCTGCGTGTGTATTTATGGTGATGCAACAGCAGATTAAAACTACATGTACAATATGGAGCTCACTGGGTGATGCAGACAAGGTTTGAATTTTCTTTTTGATGCTAGCCTACATGTATATTAAAATGGGCATATTTAATATTTTAAGGTTAATATATTAAATTTGTATTGGTCAAATATGGAATAACCCCTTTCAAATTGTTGTACACTCATGCAATATAGCACGCAGCGCGCTTTGAAAATTAACGGTTATGTGCTCCTAAAAAATAAATGGAATATGTGGACCGGGAACCAGTCTAGTTCACAGCGTTCATTTCCTTCCCAGCATGCGTGTGTACTTAAACTAATTTGCATATTATGCATGAGCTTGGATAAATCGAGGTTATGTAGTATAAACAAAAGGAAAAACGTCCCCTACCGGGTACACAAGTTCTGTCAAGCCTAGACTTATTGTTTTGACGACTACAGGGTTTAAACCTTTGTTTACTACAAATATTTCATGAAAAATCGGGATCCTTGTGAACAAAACTAAAATTTGGACCTTCATAATTTTTTTCTTTGAGTTTTCAAAGGTAGAATTACATGTAGATGACATATTTGTCTGTCCACCGTTACATACGTATACTACCCCCATGCGTATACGAACAAATTGTGCACGGAGTTTTCAGAAATGTATGTTGTGGCAGCATTTTCTTACCTTTTTGGGCAAAATTTATCTCATGAGAACAGTACAAAGGAATCTCTTTAAGTTTGAGATAAAATGAAGACATCTGAAAGGAATTATTGACGAATTTTTCAAATTGGCCCATATACTGTAGCTTGGAAATTTAGACCCACGTTCATTTGCAGTGCATCAAAACAATCTCGTGCTCTTATGAGCATACAATTGGCCAGCTGTTGTGGCACATCTTTTTTTGCTAACACATAATTGCTTTAGAATTAAAGAATCAATCAATCAATCTAAATACGGTACATGTAATTTAAATGCACAACAATAGACCCTTTGCATAGGCGGCCATGACAGGGGGCAATCACATCAATTGTCACTGTGCGTCATACAAGAGTAGGCACTTTATAATGTCAAATTTAAATATGAAAACCTGCCCCCACAGTAATGGCTGCCAGTGCAAAGGGTCTAGAGCATTTAATGTTGGTAATTGTAATTTACAGGCCTGCACAGAACTCTACAGAATAGATGCAACAATATTTCAGAAAAAAACCTTTAAAATTGCAGGACATTTAGTCTTTATTTGACTTTTGTTCTTGTGAATTAAAGACAGATTACATGATTTCAAAACTTTTAAAATTAGGAACAGCATCATCACATTTAACTAAAGAATTTTTATAAACTGCTTTGTAGAAATTTAGATGCAGCACAGTCTATATAGGCCTGTCCGCATTGGACCTTTTTGGGGAAAACTTACCGAGACGATGGGTACTTTTCCCATTTTACATGCGTAAGTCCAATGCGGACAGCCTACCGGTAGGACGTTTTCTTCTCAGTAACTTTTCCTGAGTCTAGCGGTTACTTTTGCTGGCCATCCTCTGCCCAGGAAAATTGACCAGGAAACTTTTCCCCGAGACGAAAAGCCCAATGCAAACACATCGAGTCTGTAATAGCGCTCTGGAAGCGTACATGTACGTCTGGGCCGTGAAGGTCAAACTGCGAAGGGACACTGCGCATGCTCGTAGTAAAATTTTACTGTGTCAAAAAGTCCAAATGCACACAGCAGTAAAATTTAGCTATTTTTCAATTTAGCATCATCTCAGTAAAACCTCCCAAAAACAAGTAAAACCATAAAAATCCATGCATGGTTTTCATGTTGAATGAACAGTAATATAGTTGTCTGCACACAATTTGTGATAGAATGTACGCCACTTACTGTGCTGGTGTGCTACTGCTAGTACATCGCTCACGGCATGTTTTGTTGGGCAAAAACTACCCTAGTCCTACTGGAAATTCGTCCTACTGACAAGCACTTCTTCTCTGCATAAATCTACGCCGTAAAATAGCCAAAAGTGGCAACATCATGGCTACAAAAACAAAGGAATTCTCCATGATATTGAACTGTTGAAATTCAGTCCAGAATTTTCGTCAACAGGAACAGTTTTGCATGCAGCAGCGCAGTAATAACGCATCGATTTTCACGACACCCACCACGTGTGACGGTGCACACGATCATTACACAACAACATCGGGCGCGCGCTTTCATGACCTCTAATTTTGACCTTTCACACCCCAGGGTCCCTCGCATCGGTATTTCCGGCACAAAAGGTGGGTTGACTGTAGTCTAAACACGGCAAATTGCAGAGTTTGCGGTTTGCTCTGCGGTTGCAATAAAAATGCCGAATCTGTATCCACCTTCGCCCGTTCGAGTGTAACGCGGTGTTAGTGTAAATTGAAAAAGGCGGATCAGACCCGGGTCTGATCCGCCTTTTTCAAGTCACCT
The DNA here is from genome assembly GCA_037783545.1 of Henricia sp. BOLD:AAB3569. NCBI lineage: Eukaryota > Metazoa > Echinodermata > Asteroidea > Spinulosida > Echinasteridae > Henricia > Henricia sp. BOLD:AAB3569. The sequence goes on along the minus strand of JBBELK010000346.1, from coordinate 860,985 downwards.
TTGGGGTAGGGTTGAACCCCGCAATTGCGGGGTTGAACCCTTGTAGTGTAAACGCTACCCGAATACAGATTCGGCAATTTGAGTGTCCTTGGGGCGGTGCAGCTCACGCTAACAGCTCACGCATGCGCTGCAGTTACATTTAGTGGTGACTTTTGCGGTTTCTGAAGCGAGTTGAAGCGATTTGGGGTGTAGTGTAAACGCGGCAAATGTTCAGTTTTGTGGTCGCAATAAAAAATGCTGGATCTGTATCCACCTTTGCCGATTTGAGTGTAAACGCGGTGAAAGTTCAAGAAATTTGAACTTTGACCACGTAGGTCAAAACCAGCTCCTGTATAAACCAATGGCATGCGTGAATGCCCCTTTAGCCCTACCCCCTTGGTTCTATGGAAAATCGTGTACAAATTGGAGTCCTGATTTGGTACCATAGAGCTACATGTACATGTAGTATTAGTCATTTTTGTAGCCTGTGGTTTTCTTTTTTAACATTATATGACTTGCATTTACAAGTTTTACTACAGATGAGCCATATTGCAACTGGAAGCAACTCAACTGATCAGTTGCTGTCGATGTGTGCATAGCGCGCACATCAACAGCAACTGATCAGTTGCGCACAACTATCAGCAACTGGGAACATCCAGTTTTCAGAGCGCGTACATCGACATGGCAACTCGGTAAAGCCTAGAGTACATTGACCTTGCAACTGGAAACAACTGTTGCTTGCAGTTGCTGTCGATGTGCGCGCACACAATTCAGACACACACGTGCAACTGACAGAAACTAGTTGCAAGTAAGAGTACATCGGCGCAACTTGGTACAACTAGTTGCCAAAAAGTAGAACATGATCAACTCGTGGCAACTGGGATTTTTGCAGTTGCAAGTGCGCGTACATCAACCTTTTTGGGCAACTGATCAGTTGCTCCCAGTTGCCGCAAGTTGCTGAAAACACCAGTTGCCACTAGTTGCTTCCAGTTGCAATGTCGATGTATGCTAGGCTTAAAGCAATAGGTCTACTAAGCAATTTTGTGTGCTTAGCACTAGTAACAGTGCCATGAAATTGGCCCCAGGTTAAAGGCCAATGAAATTAGATGACTAGTTTCTCGTCAGCGCCCGCATGTGATATTGACCCCGCACCAAAAAATGTCATTATTCCAAAAATTTCATTATTTTTCAAAAAAATGGGCGAAATCCGACACAAACTACTCCTAAGCGAAGTTTCTGTTTCGGTTGCGCAGTCAGTGTTGTGCAGCTAGCTTCGCAAAATGTATCACAGAATGCAGTATACATACCAACCGTACAGCATATCAGCGCTACCCCAGCACCCAGTATGGGCGGTGGGTACCAGCGAAAACCGTTGGTTGCAGGTCGAGTTCAGGCGGTCTGTTCTTAACTCGTTCTCGACGGATACGTGGTGTGTGATCCTGTTCCTAGTGCAGTGTTTTCGGGTCGCGTTCGCGCCATGCGTGCCAAAAACAGACCGCCCGAATTTGACATACGATAATTTGTGACCTCGTTTCCAGATCGCGTTATGTGCACGGCCTTTGTACACGGAACTTGTATTGCCGTGGTCACGAGGTTGGTAGATCGATTGTTTTCTGGCGCGCATTCACATGCAGATTTGTGTGTCTTTTGCAGTTTTGTGTGGACTTTTCCGGCTATGAATATGTTTTCCCTGGCGGTTTATCATGAAGACAGGTGTGTGGTTAAATGGAAGATTGTGGACATCGGGGATGTGAGCGATTCATATTCTTTTATTAAACTTTTCGACAAACTGAAGGCCGGTTTGGTCGATGGCATAGACGAAGCAACGGAGTGGTTTCGCAATCGGAACTGTGCATTGGTTGGCACTATACAGAAACAGGGACAGCAGCGTCCACGGATTTTGGAACACGTGCATCTAGAGAAGGTTTTTGTGGGTAGGAACTGTACCGATCTTATGGAATGCACACCCTCTTTGGGCCAGCCATGGGGGCCGTAAAGGCCTGCCAAATTAAATGTATTGCTCTTACAAAACTCCTTTGACATTTTCCATGATTTTTGCCATCTCAATTTCTTCCTTCAAACTACACTAACTCCATGGAACTAATATTCCGGCACTAACTTTCTGGGCGACTTTTAGAGCCTAAATCGGTTTCAAAATAGCAGTTAATGTATGTATAACGGGTTGCATTTTTCATGGATAAGAAATAATGAATAATGAATAATGAAAAAAAAAACTTTGAAAAATTTGAAAAGTGGTTGACGAGAAACTAGTAATCTAATTTCATTGGCCTAAGTCATGCAATAAACCTTATCGACGTTCTCAGGGCATTATGGGATTGGATGACAAACAAGGCTGGCAATTTTAACACAAACCTACATGTATGGGGCTCTGGGGACATGACAACATTCATTGATTTCATTCTCATTGTTGATGAGTTGAAAAGTTATCTTGAATCCTTCACACAATTTTTATGATGAAGAGATCCAAATTTATTATTTGTATATTCTAACTATGAAAAATGAAATAAAACGAGAAAATTCAAAATAATTAATGCACAGCACCAATTTACACTCTACAAAAGAGTGCACCAGATTGGCTCTAACGTGGTATTTCAACCAATCGTAACAGCCCTTCTATAACTTTATAAACTGGCGCCGTTCAAAACATTGTTCATCTAAAATAAAAATGATATTTGTCAAAAGTTGCATCTTGCCTTTATGAAAAACATGTGGCATGATCCACACGTCAATCGCTTCACAGAAATGAAAATGAAATTTATGAACATTGTCATGTCCCCAGAGCCCCATAGTTTGTGTGAAAATTGCCAGCCTTATTGTTAATTATCATCCAATCCCATGGGCCATGATGCCTTGAGAATGTCGATAAGGTTTATTTACACAATGCATATGTAGACATGCCTTCACCAGCATTTGTAGCAAAATCATGCAGTGTGCAGGAGGCAGTGAACCATGCAGCATGTGCAGTCAGCCCAGGGTCCAGCTTTGTTCAAATGTCTTTTGTTGAATATTCAGCTGTCAAACCGAATATAGGTCAAATTCCTGGTGTATGGTCAAGCATGGAGGAAGGAAACCTTCCTCCATGGGTCAAGCATGGAGGAAGGATTTCTTTCCTCCATGGGTCAAGTGACCATGGTGACCTCAATGAAACAGCAAGTAGGCTTGGGCGCTACTTTCACTACACTCATGGAAAAACATGAACACAGCACGCAAATAACAATGATGAAACAGTGCACGCCGCTCCGCGTCAAAATTCCCAAAACTCGCAAGCAGCGCCAACACTAACAGATTTCAGGTTTTTTTTTCTACGGTTGCAGTGACTTTTGTAAAATATGCTACTGACCTCCAGCCAGCCTTGAGATGACATTTCTGCCGGCGTGGTGACCTGTCTGAGACTCTGATCTTGCCCGGTAGAGCTTCCATTTTTCGTACGATGTCGTCGTGCCGGTGGATGCACGGCGCAAACGCATCTCCGCCGCCGCAGCTGCAGTGCTTGGACTGTGCATTATCCCCCGCTGGTAAATTATATTTGTTGAACTTGTCGGCAAAAACGCGGAGGACTATCTTCCCCTAATCACCGGAAACTTTCAACATTCCTGTCAGTGTAAACGCTGAGCATCTGGCCATCCTCGGAATGTTTGTAATTTTCACAATTTGTCTGGCGGAAATTCACAAGAAAGTGAGAATATGTAGGGAGCTATCGACGTTTGCAACGCGATCACTTCATAGGCATGTATACACGCGCGCACGCTAGATACATAACAATGTTCGTGTGTTACCTACGTACAGTTCATGTTCATGGACATTACAGGCCCGAATGGCACTCAACCTAAACTCAACTGCAGGTTGCTTTCAAGTCCAATGTTCGGATACATAATAGGGGCGTTCGAGATGCTCACACCTGGGCTGCTTTCGAGCGCTCGTCCCTGGTGCTCCCAGGTGGTGGAAACGTTACGTCACACACATGCTTACACACGCTTTCGGGCGAGCACGTGGAGCACCTGGTGCCGCGCTCGAAAGCAGCCCGGATAACAGGGGGTTTACACCGAGGGAAGCCCCCAGAAGATGCAAAACGAACGACACATGGTCTCGCTTTGGATTCTGGGAACACGTGGTCAAAGGTTTTTGTCGGGTGGAGCTTTATAAACGCCGGTATCGTTCGACTCATAATGAAAAAGGAAGCCGGCGCCACGCAAAAAATAAGAGCCCTAAAGTACCGAAATAAACTTCGTCAATGCCCACAGACATCTACTGGTTCAGCAAAATGTATTTACAGCCCTATTCCCTCCTATTTTGTGTCATAAATAAGTGTTTTTCTTCGTACTAACGTCGCGATTCCAAACTGTCCGCCATGTTTTACTACTCGCGGTTCCTAGGTGACGTCATTACACCTTGCTTTACACCACAGACCCGCCCGCGAGCTCGGGTAGTAGTGGCTGCCACCGGGCGGTGCAGACTCATGTAACACGTGATGGCTAAAAGAACGCTCCGGTGTAAGTTGGTGTTACCCGGTGTCAGCATCTCGAACGCCCCTACTGATTGAGGTTTTTTGCGCGTGTTTGCATAGTTCCGAGATTGCCCAGTTAACCCCGCCCCTTAGATACTGTTGCTATGTGCTCACAAGCCATCGCAAAAAATTGCGACACAACGTACAAAGCAACGGGACTCGGCATGGAAAGCACAGATTCATTGGAGAAAACTCAAAGGTATTTATGTTTTAGGGTCGACAGTTACCGTAGCACACACTGAGCGAAGGGCTAGTATAGTAATGCAGGGATGACATCTTATATTCAAACAAATGCGCTTTCCTACCTTTGAACAGCGAATCGCCCGACATTGAACCAAAATCCACCCGGTCACTGGCGCATACAATTACATACAAACTGTATGGGCAGAAAATCGCGTGATTGTTTGTGATGATTGCATCACTTTGACCTATGTGGGCCCCTTCTGCTAGTTCTGTTGTGATTGGTCGGCGGGTTCGGCTTGATTGACAGGTCGGAACTATGCATTGCGACGCGCGTCGTTTTGATGTGGATGGATGGAGGGAATGTGCAGTGATTGAAAGCCGCGTAATCAACTTTTGTGGATTTGTACAAGTATTTCCATGATTCTGTAATTTCAAGTGCGTCATTTCAATTCAAATTCCCTTCAAACGTACGCGCGAAAAGACTCGGTAGGTGCGTCCAGACGATCCTTGTTAACTTGTCGGTATAGACCTTTATCACGGTGCGTGATCTTTGTCTTGTTCCCCATATTATACGTGTCGGGCACGATCAGTGCGTCTGCGTGACCGAGCGATAGCGCGTGTAATCTCCCGTCCACGCTGCACACTCTCTTGACCGCGCGCGCAACGCTTGTGCCATTGTGATGCACACAATAAAAACAATTTCAAAACGGGACCAAACTATTTTTTCTGCAAGCCTCGCTTTGGTTACGTTCATTTTAATAGGAGAAAGGGGAAGATGGCCGCACCGTGATAAAGGTCTATTCGCTGGCAGAGTGTGACGTTGCGCGGACGCGCTTATACTTCTTTGACAACGGTTCAGGCTACTTGCATGACAACGCGTTTCTCCATTCGTTTTGCACAAGAGGCACACGCGCAACATTCTTTGTTGAGTTTTTCTGTTACAAACACCACCAAATAAGGCGGCAGGATAGCGAATATAGCTATGAGAGTATATGAGCAAACTATTGCACGTCATTGTGGTCCTTATTTTTTAATATTTTCTTCTAAAAGAATAAAAGTAAAACACACTGTACGCAAATAGTATGATAGTTACGGTCCAGCGTCCGCAATGTGACGTCACGACTCTGCCAGACAGGTCAAGTCACCTTGCCACAAGCGGTGGTCATACGTTGCTTACCGATACAAATATGCTGTAACATCATATCTCAACATCCTCAGTCGGAGTGTATAGTCATGCCTTACATAAATAATTATGCGAGTAATGTTTGCATTTACATGTATTTACAAGCAATGTATCATACACCTGCCGGCATTAAGACCTCGATGCAACCTATATGATTCTAAAGATCTGTCTAAATATCCACAAAGTGCAATCTAAATATTCCTTATTGTAACAATTCAATTAATTACAAGTGACAGAAAAAGCGACAGAGGTAAATCGTTGTTATATCAGTAATGCTGCAAATCGTGCAGAGTTTACAGAGAAAGCTACAACGCTGCAAAAACTATAGGTTTTAAAGATAACACCAGTCGGTGTTAAATAGGGACTACACCCATAGGTGTCAAAATAACACCCAAGAGTTTAACATATCACCACTGTAAAACTAACACCCAAAACCTAACACCGGCGTAACGTTTTTGGTGTAGTCCTCTAGTAACACCGGGGTGTTAATTTCAACACCCTGGTTTTTGTAGTGAAGGATATTAGCATATCTCAATATATTGAAGCGAATCTCACCAAAATTTAAGTTTACGCATGACCTTAAGGCAATCTTTGCGAAAACGACTGTTGGTGAGACCATAAATGAATGGATTGACGACACTGTTGACCATGGTTGTGTAAATGAGATAAGTGAAGACTATAATGACATTTGGATTGACTGTTACACCAGAAATATGTACAATTATGATAGCCGCGAAGATCCAATATGGTAGCCATGTCAGCAGAAACATCAAGCAGGTAATGAAGAGCATTTTGGTCGTCTTCCGTTGCAATTTGGCGTTCGATGTGGAGATTTGGGGTTTACCGCTTGCCTGTTTGGGACCAGCCTGCGTCGATTCCTTTTCGCGGTGTTTTGTTACAGAATTCTGATCCGAGGGCGACAGAGAGATACCCACGTTGTGTGCGTGTTGATCAGATCTATGGTATAAGAAACGCATTTCGAGTAAGATACATTTATGAATTCGCGCGTCGGGAAAAACCAGTCTATTGCAAACGATGGAATTAGGCCTATGGGTTCAGAGTCCAATGATTTATTATTCCACAAATTGCCAATTGAACAGCAACTGAATTAGATGTCTTTATCAGTTGGTCCCCATTATGAAAACCACGAAGGACCAACCATGGGACCAACTGATAACTCACACATAGCTAACAGTCTGGTTTATCCTTAAAACCCATTATCCTTAACAAACTAATCAAAACACAACAAGGTTTTTCTTATCCTCAAAAGACAATCTAAAAAGGAATACTGTAACTGTAAAAGACACTCGAAATAGGAATACTGTAAAACGATAAGCACCACTTCACATTCTTAAATAACCCGATTATGACCGTGAAGCTTTTAATTCCATAATACCCCGAAACGTTCTTGAAATTAAGCTTTATCTAAAATCAAAGACCCGCCCTCCCTTTCTGAGCTGCTTAAAATTAAACCGCTTCCTAGTCTTGGCTCCAAGACCTTCGTGTTAGTTTTTGTTGTTGCGAGACAGAATTCCCACAGCGCGCGATGAACAGTGCGCGAAACGAATGAGGGCGTGTTTCCATACATTTTAATCGATTATTTAGTGTATTCGTAACGGTAATACGTATTCGTTGCACTGGTAGCGATACCAGTGGTACATACGATACTGGACCTTAACTGAGTCCAAATCCACACGTACGACAGTCCAAATACAAGCAGTTGAAATGCGCCCTCTATTGGGCATGCAAGTGTGACAAATACAGACAGTTAACGTCTTTAGTAAAGACTAACCGCTTCCTTGAGCTCATGTACGGCAGGCAAAAGGAAAGCGCTCCAGGGTACCGGAAAAGTTCCTGCAAGGACAACTCGAACTGCCATATAGGCAGGAGGGGAGGGAGGCGGAAAGGATTGCGACGTCAGCAGTCAGAAAAGAGAGTGCCAATGTGCCACGGAGGCCTTTATATAGCAGAAACGCGGTAATCAATGAACCGTGAACCCACTGGGCGTTGCAAAACGCGCTGTGCTCCTAACAAAGGACCGCCAACAATGACAAGCGCAGCTTCCAAAGCCGAAGCATGCAAACTCATCGAGGGGGACGCTCTTTCCATAAACCTAATTAATATTCATTAATCGCGTATGTATACCTGAATATAAGGTAATCATTACGTCGATCCATAATGATGTTGAATGGATGTAATTTGCCCATATACCCAATGCGGTATATGCATACTGAGTGCTCTACATGCCTGATGACGAACAGGGCATACTATTCGAAACGTCGAGTACCGGTCCTCATAGAACAACACACGAAGGTCATTCAAAAAGTTCCAAACCGCACCCAGAGAGAAGAGTATATTATAGTAAATCTTTTGGGATTCCGAAGGTGTTACCAATGCATGATAGACTACTTGAAAAGGGGTCAAACAATAATGAAGAGAATAGACTGCCGAAGTGAATACGTCATATTTTGTTGGTTGCCTAGGCAATTGGCTCTAAACTAAAAATCACCGAACCGTGTCCCTGTGCTTTTGCAACGGCATGTATGAGATTCTGGCCTACAATAATGGTCCTAGTGGAGCATGTTTCGTTGTTATTACAGACCATATGAGAGCGTCTTGAGAAGAGACTAGGGTAGGGGTAAAGGGTTAGGTTTGGGGTGAAGGTTGAATTCATTAAAAAGTGATGAGCTTCCAGCGAGTTCGTTTGGTGTAGTGGTTAGAGTGATATATTTATGTTATGAATGTTCCTGGTTCGATTCCCATTTGTGGCAGATTTTGTGCAATACTCGTTACTTTGTTTTAAAAGATAAAGTAGTTAGCTTGAAAGAGCCACAAAAATGGTAGTCTCTGTTCTGAGTGTTAAATGTGTTAAAGAAAAATAAGAAAATTGGGCTTATGGTCCAGAACCATGCCAGAATCTCACGCGTGCTTTTGCAATGGTACTTTTCCGACGGCCAATTAGATTAGAGCCAATTGCCATGGCAACCACGTCACACTTCGGCTGTCTATTACGTATAAGTTGAAACATTTTCCTTCCTCCATGGTTGAAAGAAGCAATCAATTGGGTATATACCGCAGAGAAAAGCTACAAGCGTGTGTCCTGTTGCTCCAGGACAATGCCCCTGTCATACAGTGCAGGTGGCACTGCAGTGGCTGAAGCACCCAACTGTGACTTTGAATTGTTGCCTCATGCCTGCGCCTCTTACACCCCGTTTACACTCGATTCGCCTTTGCCGAATCGAACTCCGCAATTTCCAAAAGGGGGGGTTGAAGCCGGGTAGGCACTAAGTGTAAACGCAAAAGGTGAATTGAAAAAGGCGGATCGGACCCGGGTCTGATTCGCCTTTTTTAAGTCACCTTTGGGGTAGGGTTGAACCCCGCAATCGTCAAGGTCGCTTGTAGTGTAAACGCTAGATTCGGCAATTTGAGTGTCCTTGGGGCGGTGCCCGCAGTGTAGTAGATTTAATTGACCAATCTGGCACTAGTGCAGCAACACCCAACAGCTCACGCATGCGCTGCAGTTACATTTAGTGGTGACTTTTGCGGTTTCTGAAGCGAGTTGAAGCGATTTGGGGGATAGTGTAAACGCGGCAAATGTTCAGTTTTGTGGTCGCAATAAAAATGCTGGATCTGTATCCACCTTTGCCGATTCGAGTGTAAACGCGGTGATACTCACCTGACCTGGCACCGTCTGACTTCTACCCGTTTCCTGAACTTAAATCCCACCTGTGAATCATTTGGGGAGTATTTGGAGGACCAGCTAGGATGCAACCTTCTTCTGTGACAGGGTAGCGATGCTTAAACATCAGTGTACCAAGTGCATTGACGTTAGGGGCCCTTTTCTTGCAATGTAAGTATGTGACACAAAAACAATCTTTATCCTTTCCATTTTCTGGGTAAGGCTTGGAACTTTTTGAAACTGACCATCATATACTCAAAATAGAGATTGTTATATATTGCCGCTGTATGCATTTACCTTACTGATAGATGCGGTGCCATGCTCCCACTAGCATCCACACTTGTGCTTGTCGACAGAGCTTTTGCGACAACTGAAGACGCCACGCGAAGTGTCTGGTTCATGACTCCTACTTTGATATGCTCGCGGACCTTCTTAAACACATTTCCGTAGCAAAAGGATATCACCGTAAACGATACAATGAAAGTACAAATATGCAAAGCGTAAACCACGATGCTTAGCGGTTTGATCGTGGGGTAGTTTAACTGCAGTGTGAACAGGGTGCTCAGGATGACCCCATAGATCAAGGAACAGAGAACCGCCACTTTGGCTCGCCGCAAGGTGAGGAAACGGCGTGATGACCGGCACGTGCAGTCGTAGCGATCGACGGCAATCATAACAGTGGTGAATATGGAAGAGCAAATCACCAGCGATCGGAGAAATTTGACTATGTTCTCAAGAGCCGTGGGGAATTCGCCTCCGGTTGCATGTATGATCCGTGAAACTACCACGATCAGAGCAAAAAGGCAGGCGAGGAGGTCGGCCCAAGCCAGGGCCAGGATGAAGATGTGCGTTGTGGTTTGGCGCGGCTTGGTGCCGTACACTCGTAAAATCAAGGAATTGCCAGGAACACCCAACAGTACCAGGAACAGCATAACCACTGTCCCGAACACTAGGAAACTAGGATCAGTACCACTACCCACAGCTACATAATCGTCTGTGTTGTTATACACCGACAAAGATGAATTCTCCATGTCACAATAAATACGCGATACTTTCCGATGCTCTACGATAAAAAAACAAAACAAATACAAAACTCACATTTGTCTACGTCTGTCAGCATTTATATACCACTTTCGAAAAATATTAACGTTTATTTTTTGTACATTTCACCTCGATAAAAAAGCGACGAACCACGGACCGTTTTGCAGTAATCAAGTTATTCTCCCTAAATTGAATATAAAATATGTCACCCGGTTGAAAACGACATTTAAAATGTAGTTGCGCCGTCTGTAACGAACAATTCTTTTTTAAGAATGTAGAGCAAATGGGTTTTATTGTAAGGCGCTCGACGATATGGAAACCTTTGCACAAAGAGATGCCTGTACGTCCCCGGGGTATCCATAATTATCTTTATCTAGCAAATGCAATATTTAGTATGGTGCCCTAATTTAAATTCGTAATATTCACCATTGAAACTAAACAACCAAACCTGGAATGAGAGAAACGTTTGAGAATGAAACAACCAAACGTGGTCTTCACCGTACATTTGAACCCGAGACATCTGACTCTCCGGGCTGATGCTCTATATAGCTCATGCAGATGGTAGAGCATCCTCCTGGAGAGTCCGAGGTCTCAGGTTTATACTCAGTGAGGTTATTATTTCTTTCATCTTATTATTCTTTGCATATGCATCATATTCTACGGAAAGGTCTTGCTTTCAACCTTGTTAAGATTTTATTATTGGGTCAGAAAACATGTTAATTTCACACGTGAACCAGATTCAACGAAAGACATGCTGGACATTTGAATCGTACTATGTAAAGCGGGTTTCATTTAGATCGCAGTGCACTAGTGCTCAGTGCCACGTTTTCCCAGGCGCCGAAAGGCGAGAAGAATTAAGATGAAAAGTGACGCGGCAACACTATGTTTTGGGCCAAGGATACCGGGATACGTACTCTTGTCGGACATTTACAGCCAGACGAGAAACTATTTGAAGGGATACTTAAACGCGAATCATTCCATTTGTCTTTTCGGCTTTCATTTAATAAATGCATCAGTTTTAGGCGCTTACGTTATGCCAGTTTTCACCGAAAAGTATTATTGACCTGTCGGTTTGTTCGTTTAACCCTCGGAGCTGCAAAGGAGAGCTTCCGAAACTTAAAGCCACATTTTTTGTATTTTTTTTTATTACTATTAAACCTTTGGCCTAATTCCGCTCAAACTTCATGTACATCCACAAATTCCAGCTTCAAAGATGTATTAATGCTTCAGAAAACCATTCAAATCCATGATTTTATGCACATCTTTTTAAAGGGCCCCTTATTTAGGATTTTTATCAATGAAATCTACGCTTTAAAACCACTCTACTCAGTTAAAGTCATAACAATCCTATTTGGAGCTTGCTTTGGGGGTTTAAACAAAGGTTTTTAGTTTTTATGCTAATGAAAATATGCATATTCATGACCAAGGTCACGATGTCACAAGAGGCAAACACAGAAAAATCACATTCAACTGTGCACAAAAGATTCCACTTTTGTCTCAATTTTCCGGAAACTTTTGTAATCCATGGCTGTTTGAGTTTGTTCTCCCTTTTTTCTGTTGTAAGCTATGACAAAACTGGGCGTAGAAACTGCAGCAATTTGCCACAAGTCCAACTTGAAGTCTTATGTTTTTTCTTAACTTTTCCCTTCTGTCTTCCTTACGTGATGCACTCTGAACAGCGCCCTCTGTCTGTGATTTATTGCAATGAAATCTTCAAAGTTGAAAAAGGCCACCTTTTATTGATATTACATCCAAACGAAAAATAGTATGTCTTGCTGAACAAGTAATCCGTCATTATGAAGCAAAGCTTATGCACAAAGTTGTTTAGGATGTCACAGGCCCTTTAACTGATTACCATAGTCTGTTCCCCTGTAGTCACCTTTAATGTTGAGTTCACTTACCGGTCAGGTCCACCCTGGGGAATCTTAGCCTCAAGCCTATACCCATTGATTTGTGTACAAACATACATGTATGTTCCTTCGAGGAAGACTCTTTTGCTGCCGTGCATAAAAGCAGGTATCGATTATCCTACTGCAGGCCTAGTAAACAGCTATGTCTTGAGGGGACATGAATTCATCTACTTAGGCCATTATATAGAAAGATTTGTGGCTGCCAAACAGTGCTATTTACGCGTTATACAAAGTTCCTTCCGGAGTCTCCCTTTAGAACCTCCTTGCAATGTTTGGGTTGTGCATCTTCGAGGGTTAAGATGTTTCTGACAAGGTCTTTCGACTGCATCTTAGAGAACCAGTCAAATGAAGGGAGAAAATATAGAAAACATTTTGGAATAAGAAAACGAAATAAGGAACCCCAATCCAGTTAAGATGGCCGATAGGAATTGAACCCGGCCGTATAATTGAAAGGCAAGGAACGTGCACATCGTACTTAAGTCATAGGCATGCCACATGACGTCAGCACCAAACGAAATTAAGATAAAAAGCTGACCTCGACATTTTATTGTTAACAATCTTTACAAAACGGGGCATTGTAAAAACGCAAATAGCAAACTTACAATCGGCGGGTAATCAGTTTCTTGCTTTCTAAATTTTCGACCCCGTTGTCTTGTTGTCAACCATTCCAAAGAAGGAAATTAAGTAATTTCTTTTCAAATTTTCATGTCGATTTCTGTCGTGCTCTTATAATAGAATTTACCTTCGAACAATTCAAATATAACGTTGTTTTGGTCGTTATTTCAGACGCCGGCCTTATAAATTAATTAATTCGGATCTACACAACAAAAGACGAAAGAAAGAGTTTCCCCTGTGTTTATTTGATTGGCGTTCCACTATCCAGAGCACGATTAATGTTATCAAATTCGCAATGGTGGCCTAACTGTGATTGGTCGAGGACTGTGAATCAATTATTGAGGCCGAAGATTACTTTTTTTTCAGAGCAGCTATATAAGACGTTTCTAGCAATTCCCTGGTGATGAGAACAAACTGACTTGAGGCTCACTTGTTCCACTGTGGTATTACGAATGAAACTCTAAAACCATCGAACGGGGAAGCCTGGTATACCACTCTCCTACCAAATGTACAAAAGTGACAATCACTCTTTTAAGAGCCACATACAGGGACAGCTCGTTTTCGAGTGATAACTCCTCTTAGTGGCGATTTTACTCCTCTAGAGCCGGGTTTTTAACTCGCTTCCAAAGTTGAAAAGGCATTCTAAAGGAGCGAATTATTCACCAAAAAAATAGTTGTCCCTTATGGCTGTTAAAAGAGTGGTTTTTCACTCTTTTACAATTGAACAGCATCTGACACAATGGAAAACGCCACCAGTTTTAACTACTACACTGAGTCTTTTGAGGCTGACCAGCCGGCTCGGGCTGTCACCGGTGGGGAAATCTTCTCCTTCATAGCTCACGCCCTCGCCTTTCTCATCGGGGTTCCGGGAAACTGCCTGATCCTGCTCGTATACTGGAGCAAACCACGTCGAACAAGCACCAACATTTTAATCATGGCCCTAGCCCTGGCCGATCTCTCCGTCTGTCTGCTGAGACTTCAACAAATTGCAGCGAATGCTCTTAATCTAACGGGAAAGCCGACTCCACAATTTGTGATCGTCCTTGAAGCATTTGAGACCACTGCTGTGACTTGCTCCGTTCTCTTCACAACTGTAATCGCAGCTGATCGCTACGATTGCGTATGCCGGCCACACAACCGCCTCTTCACAAACAGGCGGACGAAACTAGTCGTGTTGGCGTCGCTGGTGTATTCATTTGTCACAAACATCCCGGCGTTTTTGTTGTATTCTATCTACTCTTCGAGTCCAGTCATGTCATCACTGACAAAAGTATCTCAAATTATCTCATTCGTAGCTGCGCTGGTTATGATCATCTTGTGCTACGGTTTAGTGTACCGGACAATTCGTAGACATGTCAGAGTCGGTGTCTTGTCTGGAGCTATAAGACGTGGCCAAGGCTCAAGTCTTGGCGCCGAGAACTCCAGCATGAACAGCCAAACTCGAATCTGTGAAACGCGAATCTCAGTCGTCGGGACGACATCTACAGAAGGAGAACTGAAGGCAGGTCCTTCGCACGGCGCTAAGGAACCAAATGAGCCGGTAGTTGGCCGCCAGTTCGCACTTGAAAGAGAAATAAATTCTACTGTGGGGAGGCAAGACAGAAACACCCAACCACATCCGAACAACGGCGAACGCACCCAAAGAGTCAGAGAGACAAATCTCCAACGCAAAACAACTAGAATGCTCTTCATCACAAGCATTGTATTTCTCCTATCGTGGCTGCCATACTGGATAGCCGTTTCGATAGAGCTAGCCTACTACAGCGGATTGTACGTCTATTTGAGCCCAAAAGCTTCTCAGTTTTTATTTAGGTGGACTGTTCTTCTCTTTGTGAACAACGCTATAAACCCCCTTATCTATGGAGTCGCCAATAGACGTTTCAGAGAGGACTGTAGGGTTATCCTGCGCAAGTTGCGTTTCTGTTAAAGTAAAATAATTTGGACAATGTTCGGAGCGCATGTGATGTGGTGGGTATAAGCTGGACACACAATCAGTAGGTCGTGGCAAGACTCTTAACCCCAATTGCCTCATTGACCCAAGCGATAATCGGGGAACTGCTTAATGGGACGTTACACGATCTAAGTGCTGATAGGTTGTGCACTATGGCGAGATGGCCGGGCAAGATGCCTAAATGAAGCGAGATGATTCTGGTGATTCCCGATCCCCGTGCCAGAATTCTCTGATGTCAGCAACGATAATGACAACAGCGCTATCATATGCTGATAATTAAAGCGCTATACAAAACCAGCTAAAAAAAAGAAAAATTTGGCAACCACTTTGAAACGATCAGTGACTTGCTTATTGATCAAATAGTTTAGTGGTGATTAGACACAATACTATACAGACCGTTATCGAATAGCAGCCATCTTGTGGGGCAGTTTCTTTGTTCATGGAGGACATGCATGGTTGCACATATTGTGCTTACATCGTTGAACTGTTTAAGTAGCAAAAGGTGCCCCACAAGATGGCAGCTATTCGATACGGTCTATTGCATACATGCATTAGTTGTTTTTCTTGCAAAACGTATCACTTTAGTGATTTTCTTTCATTATTAGAAACTACTAACTTTGATTGCTATTATGTAAATTAATGCTGTGCGTCGATTTTTGTATGATCATTGAAAATCGTTGGTTTGACCCGAGATAGTGGATCGGAAGAAGAAAATAAAATCACCAAAGATTCCACCTGAGGGCTTAAACTTTTTCTCTTGGACCCAAGGAGGTAATGTCCACCTGGACTCTGTGATGTTTCTGTCTAAATGTATATCATTATTGTTTCGTTATTGAGAATGATACTAGCCGAGGAAAGTACCACTGGTCTTTGTGGCTCGTTTGTATAATTTATATTGACGAGGTCTGTCACGCACGAGTAGGTCACTGCTACTTACGACAGTGTTCACACGGCCCTTACCGATACCAACGATAGCCGCTTGTAATTAAGGGCGTGTTTGTTTCACGACAGATCCGAATCCAGATCCCGAGTTATTTTACGCGCAGAAACAAACGTAACTGCTCTCGACTAGGAATTCAAGTCACGTGAATTGGATCTGCGCAGATCTGAATCTGGATCCGTCCGAAACAAACTCGCCCTAAGTAGCATTATATTTCTTGTGGGTAAATCGATGTCGGTAACTTGTAAATAACTAAACAACGAGTGTGTCCACACGAGCTTACTCATGTAGGCGCACTACCAACGAGGTCCGTTTTTTATCCGTCTTGCGTTTTTCATCTGTCCGCGTCTGAATCTGTGGAATCGCTACATAGACCGATACAGACGGACGAGTGCAGCACAAACGCAACGCACGCAAGACGGATGAAAAACGGACCTATATAGGAAAGGCGTCTTTAGGCCATGTCTGGGTTCATTGGCTGTCTTGAAATTATACAATCTGTCTACCTAGCGTCTTCCATAGACTTGTGTATGAATTCGGACACAGGAGTGTAACCAGATTATAAATAAAATGGATTTCGTTCTAACCTAATAATAATACAAAATACCTCCTCCATGAGAAGAAAACAGGGAATTTGCAATCCCAATTTGGATGTTGGAGCCAAAAGGTTAAATCACTGCATTGCTTTATGTTGCGGGATAAATTAGTTTACTATTAAACTTCGGTAGATTTTTGACGATATCCTTGCAAATATACCGATTGAGAGCGCAAAATTTCAGAATGGTAATGAGAAAAATACGACAAGTGATATACAGGTACATGTAGTATCAAAAACTCAACACCCACGGGTACAAAAATGTGATCTTTACGCGGCGCGCAACGCACTACCCCTAGAACTATGGGGGATACAGTATCCCCCATAGTTCTAGGGGTAGCAACGCACATCTTGCTGTTGCTCAAGTTTGTTAAGCTTTGACTACATTGCGTCTGCCATTTCCAGCAGCCTGTGGCTGGCGTCGGTTCAGAATATGTATTGGCAGGCCGGCGACGATGAAAATGTGGAGTGGAATGCAGAAAAATAAGGTCCGCGTCCGTTGTTTATTGGTTTACACAGTGCCGATAACAACGTCACAAACATGTTTCTGATTATGATCGCGAAAACATGGCCATCACTGATGAAGCTAAGTCAACTCTTGAGGGCGCTCGCCGTAATTAACAAGTGTCGTGCGTGTCGTGTATGTACGTCATGTACGTGGGAGTTTGCACGTACCTTGTACCTGTACCTGTAGCATAGTACAGTGCACTATTTCACAAATCACAGTGACATACTGCCATTTTTCATAATCGTTTCCGTGTAAAGTGAGGTATAAAGGGTATTTTTTTCGTATTTACATTGAACAAAGATTTTAAGAAAACTGAATCAACAGATAATGTATTGTTATTTTAAGATAGGCCTATTAAATGTATAGCCTATAGTGATGTCCCCTAACTTGGCGCACTTCGACAACTCACTGGAAATCCGCTCACCTTATAGCAAAACCCCCTAGCAGAATTAGTTGAAACTTACACACCTTGTAGTATAATTCATAGGTTCCAAGAAAAAGTAATACTTTAATATTTTGACTCATCAACAAGTACAGAATAACACAAACAATCGGGACAAAACGATGAACACTTTTTTCCCGAAATCGCCCGGACTGTCCCGTAACGTGGAGCGCGTCGCTGATTGGCTGAAACGGTTTGATGCCTTACTACGATGGCCCACAAAGACCACTTGCACGCACACACTGTGACACTGTACACAATGCCAGTATGCCTGGTTTTATTCACGTGAAATGCCTATTACAGGCTTCCGTGTATGGTGTCATGACAACCTGAAGCAAACGGCAATGCCTTCACATTCCGGTGAATTTCTAGTAACTGAATGATTCTTCTCCGTATTTTAGTTTTGGAATTTATGAAGGTACTTGAGAACTTTATTTCCATTTAATGCCAAGTGCAACAGATTGTTTATTGCGCCAAGAGAGAACGGAAAGTAAAGCCCGCCACGTTAGGGGCCGCGCCACGTTGGGGGACATCAACAATACTATAGGCCTACTTGCACTTTTGTCGCAAATCTGAAATGTTGCTTTTCTGTAGAAAAATCACATTTTCTCCTTCAAAAATTGCATTCAGTTAGTGCACAAGATAACCATTCCCGCGCACGCGCAGCGCCCCCTGTTGTCGCGCTTACGCAGGGACCGCTCGCGTCGTAATTTTGTGCATTACTTTATGCAGTAATTTTATCATTTATTTATCTCAGAAATGCAAAAGTGGGAAGTAGCCTATATCTTAAAATTGGATGATCTGTTGATTCCAGAAGGTAATTTCATTCAAATCTTTGTTCAATGTATAACATGTATAAGAAAAAAATACCGTTTTGAGAGTATTACGGCCAGGCGGTATGTAGAATGTGTAGAGATTTTGATTTTACCCAAAAATTGCAATTTCCTGTAAAAAGACTTGGTTAAAGATTCCATGCGACCAACAGAATAAAGATGAATTACATGGCCTCAATTGTTAGGAAATTAAATTTGCATCTTTTTAAGTCGTCATCCCCATTTGCTAATATTAAAAGATAATGTAGGCTAGGGGGTGAGTCGGTCAGGGGGCGAAATGGCAAGGGGCGAGTCGGTCAGAGGGCGAGTTGGTGAGGGGGCGATTTGGAAAGGGGCGAGGGGAAAAGGGGCGAGTTGGAAAGGGGCGGGAGTATAGGTAAGGGACGAATCGGCCATGTGTGTGCGGGTATCGTTGCTGTAGGTGTACCATATGTCACATGGTAGAGAATAGTACCCGATGTTCATCTGGTAGGTCTACCGTGCCATTGCCTGCTGCGCCAGCCTGACGGCTATTTACAGCACATTCTGCACATAGTTTGGACGATGTATTTACTGCTAGAATACGTCTACCTCTTGCAGGTCACTAGCCGATTTCACAAAAAAATTTGTAGCTTGCGAAATTTTTGCAAATGGCATAATCCCCATAGGAATGTTTTACAGCTTACGCAATAAAATGTTGCGCAAGCGGGCTTATGCAGTGCGTAAAGGATTCGTGAAATCGGCTGCAGGTCAGCGGCCAATTTTTGTTCTTTTAATCAATAATCTCTAATTACAACACATTACACATTAAGTGTTTTAATGCATGAACAACTCTTTAAAGGTATAAGGAACATCTCCAAATGGCAAAATCTTGGGGAGATTGAAGGCAATGTGTCCCTTTAACTCACACCCTCTCGAGTTCGGGCACTGAATTGCAAAACGAGGCAATTTACATGAAACGTATTTAGATGCAAACTTGATTTTTCTGTTGGTCAGTAGGGAAACGGTTTGAAACCTAGGCCTACCTACAGAGATGACCAGTGCAGGGCAGAGTGACGAGGGAGGGCCTAAACAGCTCCAATTTGCACCCCTAAACAGCGCCTTGGATGTCGGGTTTTGGCATCACCTATCCAGAAAGAAATTGGATGAGTACAAATTGGACGACTCGCCCAAACCAATTACTGGCTACTACTACAATGGTGAGTGCCATTTGATTGTTGTTTAACTTAATACTATAGGTAGAGCATCTGCCCGGAGAGCCGGAGGTCTTGGCTTCGAATTCTGATGAGGACCATATGATTTTTCTCTCATCTCATGTGTGGTTGTTACATTATAATTTGGTAAAATTAAAATTAACACTAAACCAGTACAGAAATTATACATAAACTACTTGTTAGAATTTTTCAAATTGGTGTACTATCTGATGAGTTTGTTCTCTCATCAGGTATGCCTGAAAACAAGAAGAAAAATCAAGGCTTAAAAAATCCTTAAATTTTTGGAACATTTTGTTTTCGTCATAATTTGAGAGCAGTGGTTTTTTAACTCAAATTTCGGAGGATTATCGCAAAGTGCACACTACTTAAACCAAACAAATTAATGTAAAACTTGTCCTCCAGCGTACTTTTATAAAATATAAATTTCATGTGGAATAGAAGCTATTTACTTTTCTTTGTGTGCTTAGAAAATGTATGTATGTATGAATATCAATCTTTACAGTGAAATTAAAAATATTTTCTGTATTTTACAGGCGATCCAGATGGATTGCCGTCAAGGACCAGTTTAGATTTCAACTCCTTTGATGAGTAAGTGAAATTGTCTTAACATTAGAGCAGGTTCGTACTTTTCAAACCGATGGATACTTTGACCATATTAAAACCAGTGTGCACAGTGAGGTATACCACTGTGCCTCATAGCTCAGCTGGTAGAGCATCTGTCTGGTGTGTCGGAGGTCTTGAGGGTAAACCTGAGGGAGTATACCACTGTGCCTCATAGCTCAGCTGGTAGAGCATCTGTCTGGTGTGTCGGAGGTCTTGGGGGGAAACCTGAGGGAGTATACCACTGTGCCTCATAGCTCAGCTGGTAGAGCATCTGTCTGGTGTGTCGGAGGTCTTGGGGGTAAACCTGAGGGAGTATACCACTGTGCCTTATAGCTCAGCTGGTAGAGCATCTGCCCGGTGTGTCAGTGGTCTTGGGGAAAACCTGAGGGAGTATACAACTGTGCCTCATAGCTCAGCTTGTAGAGCATCTGCCTGGTGTGTTAGAGGTCTTGGGGGAAAAGCTGAGGGAGTACACCACTGCACCTCATAGCTCAGCTGGTAGAGCATCTGCCCGTTGTGTCGGAGGTCTTGGGGGAAACCTGAGGGAGTATACCGCGGTGCCTCGTAGCTCAGCTGGTAGAGCATCTGTCTGGTGTGTCGGAGGTCTTGGGGGGAAACCTGAGGGAGTATACCACTGTGCCTTATAGCTCAGCTCGTAAAGCATCTGCCCTGCGTGTCAGAGGTCTTGGTGAAAACCTGAGGGAGTATACCACTGTGCCTCATAGCTCGGCTGGTGGAGCATGAACTCAGTGTGCTATAAAGGTCAAGGGCTCAAATCACAACGAGGACCATATTTAACCTAACCATGATAGAAACGCTCAAATGTCCCACAATCTGTGCCGATTTTTTTGGACCGTAAGCAGAAAACTGTGATCGATCCAGACCCAATAAACTGCAAAAATATGGACATTCTGGCCAGTACCCGGGTATCGCCTGGAATTTTTGGGTACCGTCCTGACTTTCCATTGTATTTTCATATTAATAATCTTGGATCAGCAACTGATTTTTAGAACTGGTCGCAAGAACTCGGCCCAGGCATCCAACTTATTTTGCGATGTTTTTTCCATCCCATGTTTAGTGTGGCCCAAAGCTTTAAAGTTCCCCAATAAAAATTTAAAGATTTTCCCATAAAATGTTAATGTCTACTTTCTTCAGACCCATGCAGTGTCCACCCCACTGTTTTCCTTCTCATGGTACCTTGCTCAACTTCAACACGGCCGATGCATTCAAATCTTGTGACAAGAAAGCCGAACTGGAAAAAGCAGCAGCTGGGGTAAGTAGAAATCACATATCAGTCAGTTGCAGTACAGGCAACTGTAAGCCTTCTCTAGCCATTTTCAGAAACACAGAGTCAATAATCAGGCATGGGGGTATGCGTTCAGTTCAGGTGTTTCACAATACACGCACCACCAAGAGTTTGACGTCGAAAGGCTACATTCCACTCTGCGCGTGGACGTCAGGGGGGAAAAAGTCGACACGGGCATTGCTAGACGTGTTAAAAAGCATATTATTATGTAGTCTATTCGTGATAAAAGAGCACTAAATTAACTTTTTACTTCACAAACATTGTTAACCTTGTTTAAATAATCTAGGCTTCCTAAATAAACTTCAACCTCTAAATCAGGTATTCGTTTTTTGATTTTTAAATTTATTTATTCACCACATCCAACAGCGGAAGGACCGCCAATTACAGGAATGGGATCAATTAACATAGATATTTGAATAACTATCAACTTCTAAGTTGAATTAAAAACGTCCAGAGACACCGGGGAATCCCTCCCCTTGCTCTTCACGAAAGAATGCTCTGGGATCTTTAAAGTGCGTTACCAAAACCTAACACACTGGACCAACGGCTTTACATCCCTTCCGAAGGACGGAACAAGTGTGATTAAGTGCCTTGCTCAAGAGCACAAGTGCCACAACCCGTCACGGCCAGGAATCAAACCCACATTCTAGTACTGGCACAGGAACGTGAGTTTGACGCACTAGACCGCTCGGCCATAACACCCCAAAAATCCAATCTGAATTGTTTGTGCAATAAACAAATACACCGATCTCGACCGCTCTGTCAGATAATGCCCTCTCCGACTTAAATGCTTGGTGGCGCTAGGTATTGTGAAATGCCCAAATTTAGTGGTGGTCCATTGGCCAAATGATGTGGCCACATTTTTATGAGTAGAAAGACGGGCTTTTTCTTTAAACAACAAGAAGTCGAGTTGAATTTGCATCTATGTGGTTTTTCTTCGATCAGATCTGGCAAGATATCATCTCTGGTGCAGCCCTGGAAGATCCCTCTCTCTTGTCCAAATTCCTCCTTTTGACATACGCGGTAAGATAAATATTTTCATCACAAACCAATCAGTATTTTTTCCATTAAAGTTAAACAAAGATTTGCAGACAATTATCTGGAATCAACAGAAATGTTGCATTTCTGAGATAGATAAATGATGAAATTACTGCAGAGAGCAATGCACACAGTAACACAAGCTATTAAAGGCACGAGTGATTGATGTTTAAGCATGATAATAGAGGACGCTATGTGCATACATGAGTAGATGTTTGGAGCACTAACTGAATGTAATGTCACTGCATACATATGCACGCATTTGTTTTCACCAATTGATTGCTTTCCGGTGACGTCACGCTTTCCATCCACCATTTTGATTACCATTTTTCATGTTGCACGTGGCTCGAGTGATAACCGGTAAAAAGAGCAAGAAAAGCGCATTGTTTGCACTTACCACCGTTGCTTAACCTTGCTTTATGTTGTTGCGCCATGGCTGTTGTATCGATAAAGATTAAAACGTATTTCTTCATGCTAAAAATCACGATCAAGTAGAAGCACTTCGTGTTTACAAGCTGAGTGCATGCTCAATATTTTGAACGTATCGCAGCGCGCGCGTGCGGCATCTTCGAATGAAAATACGCTGGTAAGTATTTTTTTACACGTGTTCATGTGCATCTATTGGCGCATGTGTGTACGCGCGTGATCGTTGACCACCAAACATTCCCGGATGTTCTACGTCACAGAAAGCAATTAATAGCAGTGCGCATTTGATTTCCACCGACGGATGCACAAAACGTACAGTTAATGTTCCTGATGCACCAAAGCTATGGTGAACTGCATTCTTAGTTACTGAATTTGTGCATACATGTAGATGGACCCTTGAAATTTCCTCTTCAAAATTCAAAATGCCTGGATGAGAAACTTAATTTGGAAAAATGTTGTGTTTGTATTAAATTTGCAGGACCTGAAGAAGTACCATTTTGTCTTCTGGTTTTCGTTCCCTGCTCTGTGTTTTCCAGGAGATATCAATGTCTCCAAGACACAGCGTCTCCGTCAATGCTTCAATGACGAACAGGTTAGTGTAAGGCCAGTCTAGGAGCTCGTTTCTACTGAGCACGATTACTATTTCTGAAACGTTTTGGTACTGTTATCCTTTTAGTCATCCTGAGATTTCATGAAAAAATAGGGGGCTGTTACGTTTAGTGAACGCACACATGAGTCATTTTGATGTAAACAATTTAGCTATGTTATGCTGAAAAGAAACAATTTCTAAACTTTCCTGAAATTGGATTAAGTTTTTGTTCTTTATGACTATCCCTATTTCCTGTGACATTTTCATTTACTTCGCAGTTTTTCATATTAATAAGAGGGATGCAAAATGATGAACGTACTAGAACGGAATACCCCTGTATGCTTTAAATAGCAACTAATCACAGAGTGCGCCGAGCTAGCACGGACATGTCAGCACTACTGCTACATTACACTGCACTGCATTTACAATCTGTGCACGTGTAGTGAAATTTGAATGCCCATAACGTACTGGCAAGCGCCCTGATTGGCCCAGAGCAGCGACAAGATTTTTGTCGCTGCTTTCACAACGAAATGGGGGCGGATTTCAACAGGGCCTCAGGATGCACTAGTAGGGGAGTACGTTAAAGAGGCACTGTTGCAAGATGATGCCTCTCAGTATAAATGACCTTTACACCATTATTATTATTTCATGAGGTCGGGGAAAAGACTCCGAAGCATCCAATGTAGGACTACACGCCATCTTAATTCATTTGTGCCTTTGTCAGTAAGAGTTTTTAATGATTCTTAATGTGTTTTTTTTAATATTTATTTTTGATTTAGTGTTTTGTTTTGGAGCTGTCATCAATTTTTAGACATGTAAATTTTCCATTTTTATCTTTTAAATGGACAATAAATAAACGAATTGAATTGAATTGAATAAACCGATCCAGTAAGCTCCGCCCATTTTGGAATTGACCAATCACAGCCTCGGGTTCAGGTAACCAAAAAGTAGATCGCCATTTTGGCTACCTGAGTCCTCAAAATTTTGTGCACAGAGCTACGGCGAAATGCAGCACGAGTAACGCAAAAACACCATAAACATCATTGTTATCAAAATTTCAATCCCTTATAGATCGAGTCCCTACAGGAGTCCTATGATGCCCTAGCAGACCAAACCAGTGGTCTAGCCTTCTTCTTGGTTCAGAAACAGGACAACCTGCTGACTGTCTTCCGACTCACGGACTGGGATTTGCTGAGCGACAAAACGCAGGTTCGTTGGAAAGGCTCGGATTGGTTAAAGGTACACACCAGCTTCGTTGGGCTATTTTGGGCTCGAAATTGACCCATACCAGATTCTGAATGCCCTTCCGAAATAAACTGAACATATCCTGAAAAGAAACCACGGAATTTTGCCGTTTTTGAGCAATTTTCAAAAAACAGAGGCCAAATCACTTTTCGGAACCATATTCTGGTTCCGAAAAGTCACATGGTCTTGCGAGTTAGTTTTGTGTCCAGTCGCATATCCAGTCGCATGAAAGTTTCTTACTGCAGAACTGCACCAAATTCAACTTTGATTTTTCCACAATATTTATAAGTAATTGACAAAAGAGAGACTATTTATACAGGTATGAAACAAAGTTGAACATAAGTATGAAAATTCGAACAGAAATGTTTGTTTCGAGAGTCCGGAGAATGGGACTCAGCGAGCGCGTGCTAGTATGGCAAACTACGGTGGATCGCCCCGTGCAGCACGGCAAATATCCCCAGTGCACACACGGCGGGTTGGTTGGTGTACATGTATGTACGTTCGTGAAGAAAAAACATGATGCTAACTTCTCCAGAGAAAACGGAAATTCATAATCGGTCGTCCGGGCTGTCTAGTGAAATCGTGATCAGAAAATTGGAGATATCCCGAGTAGATAAAGAGCGAATTGTTTGTGACAAAGTCGTGAAGCTCGCGCGTAGTTGCAACGGCTGGTAAAGCGTATAACCCGTCTTTTGACCGTTTTTGTTAATTTTGCACTTTTTAAGTAAATTACGGGATATTTTGATGATTTTATTTCACAACGACCATTAAAAATGTATTGTCAATGCTGCTACATCACTAAATCATGTAAACAGTAGGGCGGTGTGTACCTTTAATCTCCTGCTCTGTTTCTCCTTTGACAATTTTGCTCCAGATCGGTGTATGCCACCAAGTCATACATAATGTATAGACCGTGTATATTGCCCTCGAGATCTTGCGGTACGCTGCGAGATTCATCCACTTCCGGAGACCACGTATAGGAACTTTAACACGTGCGGCGACTTTTTTTTTCACTGCCATTTTGACATACTCCCTCAGGTTTTCCCTATTGACAGTATACTAACTGCCTTATAGCTCAGCTGGTAGCTAGAGCATCTGCCTAGTGAGTCGGAGGTCTTGGGTTCGAATCCCGATAAGGCCCTTATGATTTTTTTTCTCACCCCAAGTTTGGTTGTTTCATTTCAATGGTGATCAGGCACCATATGCCAGGTGTTGTGCTGGAAATTGACAACCGAAGGTGGTTTTCTAAAAAAACAAGTCCTGTGCACGGGACGTTTTTACCATTCACTTGTACACAAAATCCATATAGATTTTCAAGATTTTCTGAAGCATTGATGCATCTAAGTAGCTAAAATTTCTTCAGGCTAGTTTACCAACATTCTTCCTTAGACTCCTATGGAAGTCACAGTAAAATAAATGTGCTGTCCGTTATAGCAAGTACTTACAGATGTGTGTTTGTATACAGGTGATGTTGGGTTTCTGTGATCCCTGCACATTGGATCAGTACCCGGGATGGCCACTCAGGAACTTCCTCATATTGGCAGCTTATCATTGGTTAGCTAAGAACCTTTATCTTCAAAGAAACTTGAATCCGTGTTTCTGATTTGTGGATCCATGGCAACAACAGTGTGACATTGCACTGTGTACCCCTTCTGATTTTTTTATGTCACACTCTGCGTGATGCGCCTCTACAGGGAGCTTCATACAACATGACTGCAAATTCAAATGTGATGCGTGTGCGTCCGATGTGGCTCGTTATGCGTGTGATTCTGTGCATGTTGCACTTCTCGCCCTCACCTGTGCGTGTGTGCGTCAAGTTTGCTTGAAGATAAATTTGTTATCCCACTTGCGCTCGTGAAATATGGCATTATGTAGTGCATCTGCGTCCCATATCCTACTTGGCCTTCGGCCTTGTGGTATAGTGTAATCCGAGCAACATTTAGTGAGCCCGCCCTCTTGTGGTTATTCCATTGTTACTGCGGTGTATTTCTATTGTGACGTTATGTAAACACCCTGGAGATACACCGCAGTTTTCATTCGTCGTATTAATCTATATGGGACGCAGACGCACTACATTATACAAATATCACATGGTTTGAGGGTGGATAGTCGATATTAGCTCCCCGAGGTATTTATTTATTTATTTATTTTATGGAAGTTGACACTCTAGATCCCGAGGATGAAGGCCGAAGGAACTAGCGTGTCAACTTCCAATAGCGACGGGAGCTAATATCGACTATCCACCCGAAATAAACCATGTGATATTTGTTTTACCATACCTCATACATATTCTTCCCCAGTTTGGAATCACCAACCGCAGGAAAACGGTGAGTAAAATTTTGCTTGTGTAGCCGTCTTTTCATTCAGCTCGTGTGCGTGCACGCATGTTGTACCCGCGCGGTGCTGTCGCCCGTACTGCGCGCTATACGCGCTATGCCCGGATGTTTCGTAAAGCGCATTCGTAGTGTACTATTCCCGGGTTGCCGAGAAAGAATGCTTCGCAAACCGCGTGCGCAGTGTACTATTTCCCTGGCAGCCGCGTGTAGTTTACTACGCTTGCGCTTTGGCATGCTCGCGGATAAACAGCAAAAATAACTACTGGCACGTAACGGTGAATGGACCAGTGAGAACACGACTCTCCTTTATGAATATGTGTGAGGTATGGTAATATTCCACGAGCGCGAGTGGGATAACTAATAATGTCTCTTTAAGAAGCTAAGTTTTGTCCTATATTTGGTGATATAATTTCCATCTGTATTAAATACTATCTTCATTTATCCTATTGTCGCTGGTAATACAGGGCAGCTGAGCTACAGAATGTTCAGGTATTGTGTCTGCGAGATAGAACAAGGGAGGGAGTCCGGACTACAGACCATAGTCTGGTGCTTGACATCCAGTTGCCTTCATTGGAAGATCTCAAAGGTAAATGTGTTTCTTTCCCTCGAAATAGCTAGTTAGCTATGTTCATGTTCTTTCTTAGAAGTGGCAATTTGACAAAATAGGAACGAACATAATATTACGTATGGTGCCTAATCATCATTGAACTGAAACAACCAAACATGGGATGATAGAAAAATCATATGGTCCTCATTGGGATTTGAACCTGAGACCTCTGACACTCCAAGCAGATGGTCTACCAGCTGAGCTATAAGGCACAGTGGTACACTCTCTCCGGTTTTCCCCAAGACCTCTGACTCACCGGCAGATGCTCTACCAGCTGAGTTATAAGGCACAGTGGTACACTCTCTCGGGTTTTCCCCAAGA
The DNA here is from genome assembly GCA_037783545.1 of Henricia sp. BOLD:AAB3569. Lineage (NCBI taxonomy): Eukaryota > Metazoa > Echinodermata > Asteroidea > Spinulosida > Echinasteridae > Henricia > Henricia sp. BOLD:AAB3569. Next base: position 832,937 of record JBBELK010000346.1, on the reverse strand, counting down.
CCTCTGACTCACCGGCAGATGGTCTACCAGCTGAGTTATAAGGCACAGTGGTACACTCTCTCGGGTTTTCCCCAAGACCTCTGACTCACCGGCAGATGGTCTACCAGCTGAGCTATAAGGCACAGTGGTACACTCTCTCAGGTTTTCCCCAAGACCTCCGACTCACCGGCAGATGCTCTACCAGCTGAGCTATGAGGCACAGTGGTACACTCTCTCAGGTTTTCCCCCAAGACCTCCGACTCACCGGCAGATGCTCTACCAGCTGAGCTATGAGGCACAGTGGTACACTCTCTCAGGTTTTCCCCAAGACCTCCGACTCACCGTCAGATGCTCTACCAGCTGAGCTATGAGGCACAGTGGTGTACTCCCTCAGGTTTTCCCTAAGACCTCTGACTCACCGGCAGATGCTCTACCAGCTGAGCTATGAGGCACAGTGGTACACTCTCTCAGGTTTTCCCCAAGACCTCCGACTCACCGGCAGATGCTCTACCAGCTGAGCTATGAGGCACAGTGGTACACTCTCTCAGGTTTTCCCCAAGACCTCCGACTCACCGGCAGATGCTCTACTAGCTGAGCTATGAGGCACAGTGGTGTACTCCCTCAGGTTTTCCCCTACAAACTCAAAACAATGTTTTGGAGCTGGGAAAAGGGCTTACAAAATGGGCTAAATACCGAGTCCACAACATACACCGGGGCTAGCGAGCTACGGTGGACACTTTTCGTGCGTTGAGTGGAGCGAATCGGGAGAAATTCTAATACAATTTGGGCAACCGAAAATGAAATTCGGGCAACCAGTTTTCAAATACCCCTGCCCGTAGGGCAACCACATTTTGAATTTTGTTCATGCCCTGCATGGTACTACATAAATGTAAGTGCTCTTGCCGAGACTTATTTGAGAGTCACATTTAGTTAGAGTTGTATCTCATAATAGAATATATAGTTTCGATCAGGTGATCTTTATTTTTAATGCATATTTCATCAGAATGTCCAAAATGTGTCGGTTGGGAGAAGAACCAGAAGAACAAGATGGCTCCTCGCAAAGTGGATCTGAGCGCCAGCATGGACCCAATCAAGTAATATAATAATGCAAGGATAGTCGTGCTGCAGAGCGGGAAAATAGCCTTCTGCAAATGAAATGTGGCCTGTTTGTGTGAATTTCAGATTTATATTAACATAATTTAACCCTTTAGAGAACAGACATGCATATGTCCATGTTCACAGCCATACGTCCAGAGTAATGCCATGAAAATGGGACATCACTGGTTACCAATGAGAAAATCTAAACCATACAAATATACATACTGGTACCTTAATACCTACCATCAAAAGCTGAATACTTAAACATAATCTGAATACACAACAAAATTAACAACATTGAGCTGTTGAATACGTTGTGTAGTGAAGTATTCAAACATTGTGAGGCTGGTGGCCGCTTCGGGCTGCTATGAGCATTAGGCCTCTGGCCGCTATAAGCGTTTGGCTTCCGGCCGCTTGTGGCTGCTATGGTCTCTAAAGGGTTAAATATAGATTACATACATGCATAATACATGCATAATTGAGGATGTGTATAATATAAACCAACCTGTGTATGTCAGCTAGGTACCTCATCCATGTTCTTTGTCCATACTTTCAAGGAAACTTTGTCCATGCTTTCAAGAAATTGCACTGTCCCATTTAGGCTGGTCCCTGGCTATACTTCACAGAAATGGAGCCATTGTAACTGCGGTAGTTAGGAGCCTAGCTTAATTCACATGAGGGTGCCCTTGTAAAAATGAATTTAAAAAAAAAAATTTGAAAAAAGAACAATTGAAGGTACATTTTTATGAATTTTTCTTCAAGAAAGTCCATCTTCCAAACAAAATTCTTAAAATTAATTCAGCGATTAAAATTCCCAAAATCTCAGGTTGGTTTATTTACTTTCACAATTACTATAAAGTGGTTTCTTGTTGCCTGGGACCTATTTTATCTCGTTCCAGATTGGCAGAGTCATCGGTGGATCTTAACCTGAAGCTGATGAGATGGCGTCTGCTGCCCTCTCTTGATCTGGATAAAGTCTCCCAGACTAAGTGTCTTCTTCTTGGGTCTGGTACCCTGGGCTGTAATGTAGCTCGATGCCTTATGGTGAGTAGGACACCAGTCTATATTTGGTTTCTGATGTTGTGTTGTTCACCTTAGAGTAGTAACAAATCGGTCAACATTTGGTCACAAGATCTTGTCACAAATCATTACAGCATGCCTCTCCTTGCAAGCACCCCAGGCTCCCCTCATCTGTCGCCCATCTCTCCCTCACAAGCTGTCTGCCCTCACAATTCTCACCCCCACAAGCCACTCCTTCGCAGGCTCCCCTCCCCCCTTACAGGCCTTGTCTGGCAGGTGCTCCTCCCCCACACCCCCTCTCAGCCCCCCTTGCTGTCCACCTCTTACAGGCCTAGTCACATATAGGCTGCAAAACCCTGATATAAAGCTTCAAATATTTAAGCGCAAGTCTCTTTTCAAGTTCCAAGCCAAGGCGTCCAGGAAATGTGTGTGTTAAAAGCCACACACATGCACGTGTACTAAATGATACTTTGTGCACAAAGATGTACGAATACAAAATATTTCTGTAATCTTATTAGTGCCTGTAGTTCATCTTTTAGAACTGGGAGTCAATTTCACGAAGCGCTACGATCCTTCATAACTCGAGACGCACGTTACTCGAGACGCACGTTACTCGAGACGCACGTTACTCGAGACGCACGTTACTCGAGACGCACGTTACTCGAGACGCACGTTACTCGAGACGCACGTTACTCGAGACGCACGTTACTCGAGACGCACGTTACTCGAGACGCACGTTACAGTGGTTTACCCATTGCTGGTGTTATGAAGAATCGTAGTGCTTCGTGAAATCAACCCCTCGTTTATTATTCCCTTGTCAAAGTGTGTGTTAGTAATAATGGTAGATTCTTGTATAGCGCACATATTTACCCTACATGATGGTAATCCTGGCGCTGTTGCCAATATAACCGCTGCCGTCAGGAAATCATCAGAACCATTTGTCTTCAACTAGGTGGCTGCCTCACCAAGGCGCCCAACCCTATCAGTATTTAGATTGTGGCTTTCTCCCCCTAACAGCTCCCCAAATATTGCTTGGGTTGACAAGCCAATTGAGATTAAGTGTCTTGCCCAAGGACACAAACATGTTGGCACAAGTGGGGCTCGAACCCATAACCCGTCGATCACGAGCACGGCTATGTACCTGCTAGACCACACATGCTCTCAAACATGCGAGTGTCAAATCAAAGAAACCAAAATTCAAACTATGATCTCCCTTATGTTTGTTTGTTTTTATCAGGGTTGGGGAGTGCGCACCATCACCTTCGTGGACAATGCCACCATTTCCTACTCCAACCCAGTCCGTCAGAGCCTGTTTGAGTTTGAAGACTCCCTCCAAGGCGGGAAGCCCAAGGCACAGACGGCTGCTGAGAAACTTAGGAAAATCTTCCCTGGGTTGGTGAGTATAGAGTACATAGTATATAGGGTCTACACTAAAACCAGTGAACCGTTTCCCTGCGCTTCAGCAATGAATGTTTAGACCTAGTTACCCTAGCAGCTGACGACTCACTTTAGTAGTCTATGGCATATAAAGCTGGAGGGCATTTTTATCCATGACCATTTCCCATGACGCTTTTATGGAGGGCTTCTATACAAGATCACTGTCTTAAGTTACTGTCTCAAGGTTGTGACAAAAAAAATGTCTGCCCGGACAAAAAAGAGGTGCCATTTGTGCCCCGGACAAAAAATATTGGCCACCCAGACAATGGCCACGGAGACAAAATAATATATTTTCCCCCTAGAAACACTTCAGAAGTACGACGGAATCATTCCAAATTTAGGTGTAAAGTCGCCATACATGATTCGCTGGCCGCTGCGTCATTATCATGCATATCATGCATATCTATCATATCATATGCATATCGATGACCTGATCCGCGGTTGATCACGGCCATGACAGCTGCATGCATCTATTTTGAATAGCGTCCTCATGCAGCAAACAGAGATTCCCTGGGTTGGTCGATGTTTGCCACACGAGGGTGCTGCTCAGCGTGCCGGGTGTACCCCAGTAAATAGACAGAAATTGATGCGCGAGCTCATGGATATTTTGTATGCCCTAAAATTGTTCTATATTAGAGGGAGTTGAGAGCTAAACAGTGGATAACCCTGCATTTAGCGTAGTTAAAAAAATGACGTACCACTTGATTTAAAGATAGTATACATGATTGGTAAACTGTTACAAATAGTTTTATTCCCCTGTGTGATTGAAGATATGCATGATTAAAACCAACCTGTCAAAAACAGTCAAAAATGGGTTTGCAGTCATTTCGCCCCAAAACCACTTCGCCCTGAACCATTTCGCCCTGAACCACGGCCTGTGCACGAAGTGGTTTTGGGGCGAAGTGGCATTTGGGCGATGTAGTGTTTGGACGAAGTAATTTGGGGCGAAATGGCACTCGGGCGAAGTGGTTTGGGGCGAAATAGCACTTGGGCGAAATGGTTTTGAGGCGAATTGAATTTTCGTCTCATGAGACGAAAACTAATTGTTTTACTCATTTCTTAAAGACTCTTCAGACAAAACCATTTCAGGGGAAGTTTTCTACGGTCATCATGTTTATATTGTGTAAGTTAGGCGTAAATCTGTGAACATTTCTGATTTTCGAGATTACCAATCATGTATACTGCCTTTAAATTTGCAAAAACTCTAATCATCATCATGTGGTAATGCATTTGTTTGAAACACAATTTAGTTTTTCTGTCTTAGTACATAATTTATTTTTACTGGCATTGTTATATTTGTTCTTACAGAAAACTACCGGTGTGTCGCTATCTGTCCCTATGCCTGGGCACACAGTTGGCAGTTCAGGTAGGAATTGACGAGATAAAAATAATGCTGTATGATCCCAAAATGTGATAGTCTCGTACCCAGGTCTAGACACTTTTGCTGAAAGGGCTCATCATTGGTTATTTCACCGTGTTGTTTCATTTCCAGACGAGCTTTTGAAACAAACGAGGGAGGACGTTGCCAAGCTTGAAGAGCTAATTGAAGCTCATGACGTCGTCTTCCTCTTGATGGATACCAGGGAAAGCCGCTGGTTACCAACTGTCATTGGGGCTAGCAAGCGCAAGGTAAACACATGTTTGAATGGTGCACTGAATTCAAGTATACTCTCAAACAGGGAGACACTTCAGGCAGAGTGGCACACCCTGCCTCAGCAGCTCTTACGGAGACTGGTGCAGTCAGCCTTGCAACAAGAGGTGGTCTCATACACATTACTGACTGATAACATGTTGCATCTCTCAGCCTTCTTGACCTTTTGGTCAAAGTATAATTTGCATTTTTAATGTTATTTTTAAAGTTTATTTTTGGCAAAAAAAATACCATTTAAAAAAAAAAGGCAAATGTGATTGTCTAGGTCAAGCACCACAAATACTGACTCTTGAGAGTCATTTCTACATTTATTGTATAAATCTTCTCACCAAAAGATCATACATGTACTTTGAAACACTCGCAGGCGGTTGCCACAGAGCGAGATTTGCTACACTGACAGGCCGTCCACAGCCATCAAGCTCAAAACACAGTGTGTACAAATGAATGGTGGGCATTGGACGTGTTTATATGTCAACCTTGGAAGATAGCGGCAAAGCTGACGTTTTAACTCGTCAACCGCTCCTGTGACTTTACATTGCAAGAATGTGTTTACACATCCTCCGGCGTCAAGTGGAGAAGCATATATATGTTATATATACGCAAACCTCAAGTTATTTATTTATTTATTTATTTACCACATCCAACAGCGGAGAACCGCCAATTACAGGAATGGAAGCAAGTGTGGTTGAGTGCCTTGCTCAAGGGCACAGGTGCTACAACCCGTCGCGGCCCGGAATCGAACCTACATATTAGTACTAGCACAGAAACTTAAGTTCGACGCACTAGACCGCTCGGCCATAACACCCCATAACACACCATAACACACCACACAGAGTTCTTTCATACTTCATTACCCTTATCTCACTTTCAAGTGAAGTGCGAACTTGTCACAGTGATGATTTCACCACCTTTCATATGGCCATGTTTGCTCAGTCATGCATGACAGTTACATAATGACACTGGTACCATTGGACAGAGGACAGCCTGGACTTTCCCTATATACATACCTCTTGTTGAACTATTGCACAGATTTCTGATAATTTGCATTTAAAGACGGGTTTCTTTTTTTATGGACACCCTGTATTATAGTATGTTATACAGTTGATTTTTTCACATTTGTGGATTCATTTCGTGTACATTTTTGTAACAGTTGGTAATGAACGCAGCTCTTGGCTTTGACACCTACATGGTCGTCCGACATGGTCTCAAACTGCCTATAGAGGGCGCTGTCAATTCGTGTGATGTACCTGGGGCAGCAGGAGCAGCAGCAATGGCATCAGATAACGATGATCTGCCACCAGCAAGCAAAGACCGACCCAAGCCTCTCCTTGGGTGTATACCAGGGGACATGTTAGGATGCTATTTCTGTAATGATGTTGTGGCGCCTGGCGACGTGAGTAGAACATTTAGTTTTCAGAACTGCTCTGCACACCATTAAAAACGGGGATGTATCAAAATTAAAGACTCAAAAATTATCACAGGGTGTGCAAAGCAACTATATCATGCAACATCATCATAGAGATGACGACTTGCTGATCGTTAATTGGCCGTTTTGTGGAAATGAAGAAATGACACACTTTGTGTCCAAACATCATTTAGCGTTTTTCTATTAAAGATCCAGAATTTTACCGGTAAATAGCGGGTAACAGGAAGTTTGTACTGAGCTGGGGCCAATTTCATAAAGCTGTTTAGCAGAAAAATTTGCTTAATCCAAAATTTGTGTGATTTATAAAAATAGTCAAAATTGTATGTCATCTTGTGTTTTTAGTAAGAATAGTCGATATTCTTGTGAACAACACAAGTTGACTTGCAATTTTGAATATTAACACATTTTTACACAGCAAACAATTTTTTGATCAAGCAAATTTTTCTGCTAAACAGCTTTATGAAATTAGCCCCTACTCTATTCGGAAAATAGTGGACCTTGCTGGCCTTCGCTACGAGCATGTGAGTTTGCTGGATAAAGGTCACATGCAGGGGTCATGCACGGGCATTGGATCAGTCGTGTCCTTACATTTTCTCCCCGGTATGCGCACTCGGGCGAAACGGTGCATGTTTCTATTGGAGCTTACCGGAAAAATTCCCCGGCATTTTCCTTACTCGAGAAGGAACATTGCCAGGAAAATTTTTCTCCGCCATTTACTGGAAAATAGGGGATAAGACCTGTTCCTATTGGGAACATTTTCCATCTTTTCTGGCATCCGGTAAATGGATCTCAATAGAAACACGCCTATAGAACGACCAATGTTACTCGTTTTAGGGAGATAAGTTGCATGTCACACAGCCTGTGCTGAGTTTTTGCGACTACAACTATCAGTCGCGGATTCAGGCTCATTAAAAACACACAAGGGAAATTGTAGGCATCAGCAAAGCGGTTTTAACCTGATGTACCATGCTTTGGCTTGTAGAGCTGCCAACCCTCCCGAATTTTGCAACAGATTCCTTGGAAAATGACTAATTTTGTGAGTCCTGACATGGATAAAAACCATCCTGGATTGTCAATTAACAACCTTGGGGATTTTTAGATGTGTTTGGAGTCACTGAATGAACCTGTTTTCTCAGATGTCTTCCCCAAAATCCGAGATGGTTGGCAGCTCTGTGCTTGTATGCTTCCATTTAGGCTAGGACAAATTTTCCCTGGAGTCGATTAGAATCGTTTCCAAGTTGGAAATCAAAATTCCTTCTTTTAAGGGAATCGATTCCCATTATTTTGGCGATTCCAGGAAATACCCAGTAATTCAGAATGTCAATAGATGCAAAAACTACAAAATGCAAGAAATTTGGCAGTGATTTGTATTAAGATTTTTTTTAGATTAAGTAAGGAAATTATTGCGTCGGTCCAAATGATGATAAATGGAAGAATGTTTTGCCCATCACGACGCAGTATGCACTATATACTAAGTGTGTTTCCCGAGCACACTACGAGTTTTAGCGTGTCCTCGGGAAACGCACTTAGTATATAGTGCATACCGCGTCGTGATGGGTACAAAATTCTTCCATTTATCATTATTTTTCAGATGTTAGTGCCAACTTCTGTTTTGAAAATGGAATCGTATCTGAATGGAATTGCGATTCTCAAGTGGAATCGGAATTGATCACCAAAAATGTTAAAAACTTCATCACTTCCAAAGTACAAAACATTCACCTAATTCACCAAACAATTTTGGAGCAAACCTTTTTAGACAACATTTAGAGCCATTCCCAACTGATTTGACTACTTTTTGTGTTTAACAGTCGACCAAAGACCGGACATTAGACCAGCAGTGCACCGTGTCCCGGCCTGGCCTGTCCATGGTGGCTGCTGCCTTGGTCGTTGAGTTACTGGTCAGTTTGTTGCAGCACCCTCAGGGGTAAGTACACTACTCAAGGTAGGGACATTAGACCAGCAGTGCACCGTGTCCCGGCCTGGCCTGTCCATGGTGGCTGCTGCCTTGGTCGTTGAGTTACTGGTCAGTTTGTTGCAGCACCCTCAGGGGTAAGTACACTACTCAAGGTAGGGACATTAGACCAGCAGTGCACCGTGTCCCGGCCTGGCCTGTCCATGGTGGCTGCTGCCTTGGTCGTTGAGTTACTGGTCAGTTTGTTGCAGCACCCTCAGGGGTAAGTACACTACTCAAGGTAGGGACATTAGACCAGCAGTGCACCGTGTCCCGGCCTGGCCTGTCCATGGTGGCTGCTGCCTTGGTCGTTGAGTTACTGGTCAGTTTGTTGCAGCACCCTCAGGGGTAAGTACACTACTCAAGGTAGGGACATTAGACCAGCAGTGCACCGTGTCCCGGCCTGGCCTGTCCATGGTGGCTGCTGCCTTGGTCGTTGAGTTACTGGTCAGTTTGTTGCAGCACCCTCAGGGGTAAGTACACTACTCAAGGTAGGGACATTAGACCAGCAGTGCACCGTGTCCCGGCCTGGCCTGTCCATGGTGGCTGCTGCCTTGGTCGTTGAGTTACTGGTCAGTTTGTTGCAGCACCCTCAGGGGTAAGTACACTACTCAAGGTAGGGACATTAGACCAGCAGTGCACCGTGTCCCGGCCTGGCCTGTCCATGGTGGCTGCTGCCTTGGTCGTTGAGTTACTGGTCAGTTTGTTGCAGCACCCTCAGGGGTAAGTACACTACTCAAGGTAGGGACATTAGACCAGCAGTGCACCGTGTCCCGGCCTGGCCTGTCCATGGTGGCTGTTGCCTTGGTCGTTGAGTTACTGGTCAGTTTGTTGCAGCACCCTCAGGGGTAAGTACACTACTCAAGTTTAGGGATATAAAACCAGTGTTCGGCGACATCTCTGGCCAGAAGTCTTTTTGGTGACCTGGATAATTAAATAATATTGCAGTAGTATTTTTCAAGACGCCCTCCCTCCCCTCGAGGTACTTTTTGTCATAACCATGACTTGTCGACATTTTACAGTGCATGTAAAGTCTTATGTGGTGCCACCCCCCACCCCATACTTTGTAGAATTGTGAAAATGTTGACAACTTTGGACGGCCCCTAACTTTATTCTTGGTCCAATAAGGCCCCCCAAAAAAGATGTTCTGTCTCTGGTCAGCGCGCGTCGATTTCAAGCATGCACGTCAATCATTTTTCTTTCCTGCAGCAGTTAAAACAGCGCCCTCTATTGCTGCAGCGCCTCACATTTTTCAGACTGATCGCCAATCCTGTAGACTACGTAGGGAATGGTAACAAGTCTATGTATTTTCTCGGGCAGCTCGACCTCGTACTCAGGCCAGCAAATTCGGACGATGCTGATATCGAATGAGTATAAGGTTGTTTAATCGGCTGCAACAGTGGCGACTAGTTCTCAAGTGACACAACAAGGTATTGCGTTTGTGAATTAGAGCGTGTCTGAGCTGAGCTGAATAGTGAAATATGCCACTTATTTCTGTGTCCATTATTTGTGGAGTGAAAACTCTCAGAACATTCAGTGTTGTGACGGCTCTGCAAGTTTACTGTGGCCTTACTGTGTACGGTGCGGGTGGGAGGTGGGGGTGTGGGGGGAAAAACCGCATCGCTGCATCAATTTCGGAACTTCGGTCTGATCAGAGACAGAATATTTTTTTTTTTTGGCCTAAGATAACTTAACCTCCAACTATTTCTAAACCTTCCTGGTACAAATTGTCCATGTAACTTTAACACACACAAAAATAGAAGAATGAAGATGTGACATGACATTTCTTGGTGTGTTAATTCACAGAGGCTATGCCCCAGCAGTCACCAGTGCCAAAGATGATCACCTTACTGCTTCACTCATTTCTCCTCTTGGACTAGTCCCCCATCAGGTAAGGCTTTTTACTGTCACTAAATTCATGTGAGAAAGGGACTCCCCCTTTCTCACATGACTCGCAATCATCGGTAAAAACTTGGGGTTGCGGGTTCGAATCCGGCTGCGGTACCTGTGCCCTTGGGCAAGGCACTCAACCACACTTGCTCCATCCTTCAGAAGGGATGTAAAGCCGTTGGTCCAGTGTGTTAGGTAATGGTAACACACTCTAAAGATCCCAGAGCATTCTTTCGTGAAGAGCAAGGGGATTCCCCGGTGTCTCTGGCCATTTCTAATTCTATTTCTTCATGGGTTTCCTCACGCTTACGAGTGACGGTGCAATGAGCACTATTGAGGAATCCTTGGTATGAATACCAGAAAGAAATAATAATAATAATATACCTCAACACTCTTCCCTTTTGTCAACGCACCAACAAACCCCAAAACCTGAAAGGAATTCCTTTAAAATTCCTCAGATGTTTGAGACACAATGGGGAACAATTGAAGGGGTACCCTCTGTTAAATATCGTGCTGCATATGAGAAGCGTGCTCTGGCTGTATTATTTGTTAATGCATAGTTCCGACCTGTCAATCAACCGAACCCGCCGACCAATCACAACAGAGCTAACAGACAGCGCCCACATAGGTCAAAGTGCATTGCCTTACAAACAACATCACGCAATATTCTGTAAAATGTAACACCTAAAATGCAACACAAGTGTCCGTCCCGGTTACAAGCGTATATTGGAAATTTGTACTCGGGGTTTTTAGAAAGGCATGTTGTCACACTATTTGTAAGGGCCTAAGTTATCTCTTCAGAACAACTTAAACTTATTTCTTTTATTTTGAGACCAGACAAAGGTATTTTCTTAAAAATATGGTCTGTGTTGCCAAAATGCCCCCTTTACTGTGGAAAGACCCAAAAGCATTCATGATCAACTCCTGAATTCTTACCGTTCTTGTATAAGACATAGGGTTTATAGACGTCAACAAAGCACTGCTAGCATAATAATATTTTATTGTCCCCCTTTTACCGTGTTTGGTGTCGACCAAACTTGGCATGAAAAATCGTGGGATTTGAACTGGAGACCTCCGACTCGCTGGGCAGATGCTCTACCAGCTGAGTTATAAAGCACAGTGGTATACTCCCACAGGTTTTCCCCATGAACCCAATTTTCGGTGTGTCATGGTAGCACAATTGACAAAGAAATTAACAGTGTCTGGTATGGTGCCTAATCTCCATTAAAAAGAAACAACCAAACTTAGGATGTCGAAGGCGGCAAGGCCCTTATGAGGATTCGAACTTGAGATCTTTAACTCACCGGGCAGATGCTCTACCAGCAGAGCTGTAAAGGCACAGTGGTATACTATCAGGTTTTTCCTATTAACCCAATTCTGTGTCGTAACTACAATGCGTGAGGCATATTCTATTAACACCACGAAATGTCACGCATCCAATTCATAACCCGGCCGTAATTCCATAAATCGTTGATGAAAGGCCAATAATAAGACGTTGTTCATCACCATAGATCACCTAGTCACTCAACAGCGAGACCCACGAATGATCAGCACGTGACATTTTACGCCAAGCACTGTGCAAATAAACGAAGCGTTTCGCATAGTTCAGAGTGTGGGTTGTCTGAGTCAGTTATCGTCCAGCTGGTGGTATTTAATTCTCAATATTTCCCTCATGTCGTTGGTGATCTTGATAACAGTGAATGATGTCAGTTGTGTGTTGTGTGTAGTCTGTTTGTGTACATAACAGTAGCTGTATCTATGACAGATGTTGACGAATTTTTTGATTATGACGCAGTGTTTGAGTCGGGTACATTACAAATACAGAATAGTTTTCTTGTCCATACATGCATACCATTATTTTGTTGCCCAGCCTCGGGACTTTGATAATGGCTCGAGCCGCCAGGCAAGGGCCATTATCAGTGTCCAGGCCCCTAGCCGGTTTGAAACGGATTGTTTAAGACTGGCCAAACCCACTTTTAATCCCATTCATAATACCTTTTTGTGTAAATCAGTAAAACTCGCCGAAATTAGCCTGATGTTTTACCATGTTTTGCATTTTTCCTTCACTACGTTGTTTGTTCAAACTGCTTGCTGTGCGTCGAGTTTGTTAGATTGCGCGCGTTACGCTTCATGCAGGCGTGTTGTACGTGCACGCACACAACCAGGTACATTTTGTCAGTGCACATTTTGCTTTCGGGAGTGTGCAGTTTCTGTGTGCGTGTGCATGTTCCATACGCGCTCACTAGGGCGCGGGCACAAACGCAAGCCAGTCGGCCAGTCATTATCACTGGTCTTTATCGTCCAGTTTAAAACTGGACACGTGACGTGCCCTCGGCCAATAGGGATGTGTAAACTGTCAAAGGTATTTATGAATTTGTGATTATACAAGACTTCTCTTATAACAATTATTATGAAGAAGTTTAATGAAATTGCTAATGGTAGCCACAAAACACTACATGCCTTTTCCCAGATTGCCCTTTCCCTGGGGGCGAGATCGACCCTGCTTGGGACCAGGGTTGAAATATTTGGGCCCGGGGTGAGAACGATAAAAAGGGTAAGGGTGAGTTCTCACTTTTTCAAGTGAGGGACGAGGTGCCGATCTCGGGTGAATTTGCCCTTGGGTGAGTTTGAGAACAAGTGTGAATCGACTCGTGGTTGAACTCGGGGACGAGACCACCCCGGGGAATGGATGGTTGTTCAAGTGGGAAAAGGCCTTAAATCATGTACTGACTGTGAAGAAATTGAGAAGCACTTTTTTTCTTTCTGACAAGACCAATATGTTTTGAAAGTTAAATTGAGTCAATAATTAGGGTTGTTTTGCTCTAATTTAAAATTAGTAAGTTTGGCACCAATACCATATTTTACTTGATTTGTATCCACTTTCATATTTACAAAGTTACATGGAAAAAAAATACCATACACATTTGCCAGTTGAGACTCCATGCACTTAGTCTATGGAGCATGACATAAAAATCTTGTGTTTTCAAAGAAAAACCTTTTATTTTCTCATTGCTAAAATCATGTTTCCTAACCAAATGTAGACTTTTTGGGGTATTTATTATCATGTCATATTAGGAAGAATTAGTGGCGAAGGTGTACGGTATTTATACCAGTTACATACAAGTATTCCTAAGTTAGTCTCTCCATGGTATTTTGGCAACACAGGCCTAAAATGTAACACAAGTGTCCGTCCCAATTACGAGCGTATATTGGAAATTTGTACACGGGGTTTTTAGAAAGGCATGTTGTCACACTATTTGTAACCCTTTTGGGGCCCAAGTTATCTCTTCAGAATAACTGAAACTTATTTCTTTTATTTTGAGACCAGACAAAGGTATTTCCTCAAAAATATGGTCGGTGTTGCCAAAATGCCCCCTTTACTGTGGAATGACCCAAGTATGAACAAACCCAAATGAACAAACCCAAATCAGGTAACAATAAAGTAAAAACATCTGGTTTGGTCATTAATACTTAGCCTGTCCTTTGCCACCCACTAGCAGCCTTTGGGATGATGTTTTTACTCAGTACATACCAGCATTAAGTTTTCAGTCACCACCTAAACCACTGTATACCCTCCAGCCAACAGCAGTTTCTGCCACCGTGTTTACACTCAAATCGGCAAAGGTGGATACAGATCCAGCATTTTTATTGCGACCACAAACCTGAACATTTGCCGCGTTTACACTACTTGCCTTCAGAAACTGCAAAAGTCATCACTAAATGTAACTGCAGCGCATGCGTGAGTTGTTAGGTGTTGCTGCACTAGTGCCAGATTGGTCAATTAATCTACTACACTGCGGGCACCGCCCCAAGGACACTCAAATTGCCGAATCTGTATTCGGGTAGCGTTTACACTACAAGCGACCTTGACGATTGCAGAGTTCAATCCTGCAATTGCGGGGTTCAACCCTACCCCAAAGGTGACTTAAAAAAGGCGAATCAGACCCAGGTCTGATCTGCCTTTTTCAATTCACCTTTTGCGTTTACACTTAGTGCCTACCCGGCTTCAACTCCCCTTTTTGGAAATTGCGGAGTTCGATTCGGCAAAGGCGAATCAAGTGTAAACGGGCTGTTTATGGGATGAAACTCGCCCTTTGGCCACCACCTTATAATCGTAGAGCTGGCAAGGTTTTCCCCCAGAATACACAGGATGAGAACTATTGAGCTAATTAGTACATAGAAATATTTGCCATAGATGTTATCGCAAACAACTGCTTGGGGGAGTTTAAGCATAACTACATTGTAGGAAGGTTGTTGGGCAGTTTTCCTCCCATTTTCCTTCCCACAATGCAGTTCTGCTTTCGTGCAAAAGTCACGCAAGCAGTAATTGTGATAAGGTCTATTCACTGACACACCAAGTGATTAGACCACTTTGAGTGGCAAATTAAATAAAAACGATATATGGCTTGGTGCAAGTCACATATTTTACAAAAGCATTCATTGGAACAAAAGCTGTTCACAGAACGTGAAGATCCTTGCCTGACCTTTTTCATCTCCCCTTCCCTTCCTCCAGCCACTAATTTGTTCACCCATGAAGAAGAGTTCAATGCCTCCTCACTATTTAAGACTCATTTACACTTAATTCAGCTTGGCTGAATCAAATCCTGGATTTAATTCAGCTTGGCTGAATCAAATCCTGGATTTTCCAAAAAGAGGCGAGTTGAAGTTGGTTGGGCATTAAGTGTAGACACAAAAGGTGTAAAGTCACTTTTTGGGTAGGGTTTGAACTCTGCAATAGACTGATCCAGTAAGCTCCGCCCATTTAGAAATTGCCTAGCAACATGCCACACAAGTGAGGCACGTGTGAAGTAGAGTCGCGTGGCCGTGCCGTGTGTCAGCGTCCACGCCCTGGTCAGTGCATATTGAAACACGCACACTAGTCTGTGTACACAGGGGTTTATGGGGTACATGCATTGTCCTATTTTCCCTTTTCTTTAGAATTCCTCTGTGGGGTACCACTGTTCCTTTTGAATTTCTTTATGGGGTTCCATTGTGTTTTGTACCCACAAGTGTGTCCGTGTTAGACCACGCACACGCACACAGAAACTGCACGCTCGAAAGCAAAATGTGCACTTAAGTATCCGGTCGTGTGCGTGCACGTACAACACGCCTGCAATACGCGTAACGCGCGCGATCGAACAAAAACATCTAGAACGCAGTGAATGCACATCATAGCAGAACGACAAGCTAATTTTGGTGAGTTTTTCCCGTTTAATACACAAACACATTTATGAAGGGATTAAAAGTAGGTTAGGATAGTCTTATACAATCCGTTTTAAACCGGCTAGGGTCCTCTGCGCTGATAAAAATGATGTTTATGGTGTTTTTGCATCACTCGTGCTGCATTTCACCTTAGCTCTGTGCACAAAATTGCCACATGCAGAGCCGTCCACATCCGTCAAGTTCAAAAAACGGTGTGTACAAATGAATAGTGAAACACGTCAACCGTGGAAGACAGCAGCAAAGCTGACGTTTTAACTCGTCAACAACCCTTGTGACTACATTGCCAGAATGTGTTTACACGTCCTTCAGCGTCGAATGGTTAAACCCAGAAACCAAGATATGAACTAATGTTGATGTCACAACTTTTGTTTTCCATCTGTCCAGATCCGTGGGTACCTATCCCGCTACCACAGCATACTGCCATCCAACATTGCATTCAACATGTGCACAGCATGCTCTCCAATCATCCTAGACCACTATGAGAGGGAAGGCTTCGAGTTCTTGCTGAGGGCTTTCAACGAGCCACACTATCTAGAGGACTTGACGGGGCTGACACAACTTCACTTGGACACTGAAAACTGTGAGGTGTGTAAAACAACCTACATGTAGCTCTCTTCCTAACCCCCCCCCCCCCCCCCCCCCCCAATATCATTTCTTGTTGACGCTAAATAGCATGACCGGTTTGACTTAGGGCTTCAAGGCAGTTTGACTGGAGTACAGAGACATGTTAAAACCATGACAAGTACTTTGAGTGGCCTTCGGTGCATTATGCAATAGACCGATCCAGTAAGCTCCACCCATTTAGAAATTGCCTAGCAACATGCCACACATGTTAGGCACGTGTGCAGTAGAGTCGCGTGGACGCGCCGTGCGTCAGCGTCCGCGCCCTGGTCAGCGCGTATTGAAACACGCACATGCACACAGAAACTGCACGCTCGAAAGCAAAATGTGCACTTAAGTATCCGGTCGTGTGCGTGCACATACAACACGCCTGCAATATGCGTAACGCGCGCGATCGAACAAAAACATCTCGACACACATCTATAACCCAGTGAATGCACAACATAGCAAAACGACAAGCTAATTTTTGTGAGTTTTTCCCGTTTACACAAAAACACATTTATGAAGGGATTAAAAGTAGGTTAGGATTGTCTTAAGCGGGCCTCCCACTGTGCGATTTTTCCTACGAACTGGTACGATTATCGGAGACTGCCCATAGACTCTACACACAATCGTACCCAATCGTAGGAAATTCGTGACAAAAATGGCACAGTGGGAGGCCTGCTTTATACAATCCGTTTTAAACTGGCTAGGGTCCTCTGCGCTGATAAAAATGATGTTTATGGTGTTTTTGCGTCACTCGTGCTGCATTTCGCCGTAGCTCTGTGCACAAAATTTTGAGGACTCGGGTAACCAAAATGGAGATCCACTTTTTGGTTACCTCAACCTGAGGCTGTGATTGGTCAATTCCAAAATGGGCGGAGCTTACTGGATCGGTCTATTATTGCAGCAGATACTGATTGACAGAATATTGTATAAATAAAGGTTAAAGCCCAATACAACGTTTGCAGTCACCAAAACACTTACTTCACGAGTTGAAAAGAAAAACCTGACTGATAGCGTTAATAGCAATGGTAACAAATGCCACATTATTTTTTTTCCCATGTAAAATGGTACGAAATTGGTATCTGATGGTGCTTTTTAAACGTGAAATGCTGTTGTTCCTGTTTTAAAAAGTTTTCCAATCATGTTATGTGTCTTTAAAGATGGGAATCGTGTGATAGTTTCCGAGTGCTGATTGGTCTGTGCCTAGAAACATGCTGAATGACAAGCACAGTGTAAATTGTTTTCCTAATGGCACATTGTTTGAATTCTCCACAGATCCTTGAATTCAGTGATGATGAAAGCGTACAGTCTGTGGAGTAATTCTCGTCTTATTCTACTGTAAGTAACTGAGGCATTTTCCAATTAGAGTCGTTTCAACAAGTAATGGTGATTTATCCATTGATCAAACAAAGTTAAATGTATGGTCTAAAAACATCCAAACTTGCCAATCGCAGCTTTCAGAGTATCATTTTCAATTAGACGCTTGACGTTCTTGTGTATATGTGGCCTGGGGCCTATTCGGGCATTTCACAATAAAGAAGCCACTAAGCATTTGACGCGATAAGGCTACATTCGATGTGCACGCATATCTGGTCGACACGATCATTGCTAGACGTGTGAAAAAGCATATTGTGAATGTTGTTTATTCTCAATAAAAGAGCGTAGATTTAACTTTTTTTTCCCCTTCACGAACGATGTTAACCATGTTTAAATAATCTAGGCTTTCTAAATAAACTTCAACCTCTAAAACAGGTATTCGTTTTCAAATCAAATCTGATATGCTTGTGCAGTTAACGAATACACAGATGTCGTCCGCTCTGTCACTACAATGCCCTCCCCGACGGAAACGCTTGGTGGCGCTCTCACTGTGAAACGCCCAAATTTCATAAAACATGTCACACTTAATCAAAAATCTTGGATTAAGCATAGCACGAAAATTCGCTTTAAGCAAGGGCGTATTTCATCTGAACATGTGAAGAGATTGCGCACGCAATGCTGTCATCTGTCGAGCGCGTTCATCGTCTGCTTTACGTATGTCAACGTCAATATTTTCAAGTACCATCGTTCCGCAATGTTTCCATTTTGGGATGATTGGGATATTTGAACAACAGCTGGAAGTTGTGTATCTGGTGAAATGTCTCAAATTGGTGACCAAACAAGTTGGCGCCGTATTAGCAAAAAATAGGTTAGCATGCGGTTTGGTTTACTAGGTGCCTAGTTTTGTTAAATGCAGAGTGCTGCTTAATCAAAAAACTAGTGCTAACAGGCTTTATGAAATGCATAGTTCCGACCTGTCAATCAAGCCGAACCCGCGACCAATCACAACAGAGCTAGCAGACATCGCCCACAAAGGTCAAAGTGATGCAATCATCACAAACAATCCGCGATGTTCTGCCCATACAGTTTGTATGTTGTATGCGCCAGTGAACGGGTGAATTTTGGTTTCAATGTCGGGGGATTCGCTGTTCAAAGGTAGGAAAGCGCATTTTTATGAAAGATATGTCATCCCTGCATTACTAGCCCTTCGCTCAGTGAGTGCTACGGTAACTGTCGACCTCAAAACATAAATACCTTTGGGTTTTCTCCAATGAATCTGTGCTTTCCATGCCGAGTCCCGTTGCTTTGTACGTAGTCTCGCCATTTTTTTGCGATGGCTTGTGAGCACATAGCAACAATATCCAAGGGGGTGGGGTTAACTGGGCAATCTCGGAACTATGCATTGGCCCCAGGCCTTATGTTTAATACAGAAAAGATTTTGCAAAAAGTAGCCCAAAATATGCTAAAGAATGATAAAGTTTATAGTTGTAGTATACTCTTGTGTGATTTTAAGTTTGTTCACAAATATTGTGACAGTCTAAATATATGATGTCCGATTGAATATTTGATTGGAATACTCTAACTGTATATTCATCAAATTTGCGCAGCTCCACAAGACTATCTAATAATGATACATGGTTATATAAATTGTTGCAATTATAGTATGTAATAGCTGATATTATGTATATAAGGGAGGAAAATGTTTAGATGTTTTTTTTAAAGGCTTGTTGATTGTGAAGTTACAATCTTATAGCCTGTTGCTTCCATAATATTTGATACATGTACTGGCAAAGTATTACATAGAAATGCGCGATAGTATTCCACTTAACTACTAAATCAGTATCGGTACTAATTTGAATTCAAGTTCGAGTCGCAGTATTCGCCGAAAGCGGCGTTTGCTTGCTTGCGCGAACATTTAGTGTGCAGAGATCGAGTTTCAACAAGTTTTTTTAAAGTTATTTTTATTCCGGATAAAACGGTTTTGCGCACATCTGTGCCATTCATGTCAATTTGGGCTGGCTTTGTTTGTGCATGGCCTATTGTGATGCGTAGTGTAAAGCGCACTTTGCTAAAAGTTAAAATTTGTTGACGTTTGACTGTGATGCACCTGACCTTCCAAACACATAACCACTGAGGTATCAGAGAAGCTCCAAGTCACTGGAGTAGAATTGTCAAGATCGGTGACTTGGAATTCAGGCAAGCGGTGAGCGCAGGATACTCGGACCTACATGTACATGTACCAAGTTGTACGCCTCTGATGTGTGTTGCACGCTCACACACTGGGCAAACCTAATCACATGCCTCACGCTTATTGTGCCAAAATATTTACATTTTTTCTGAAACCAAAAACAGGCTTTATGTTCTAGGCTTTTGGCAACTTACTAGTGCTGGTTTTGGGTGACTAAGCAGAAACGTGGACGTGCACGATGTCAGAAATACAGCTCTTGCGTTGGTCACTAAAATGGTTTCAAAAATACATTATAACCCAGGGTTAGTAAAACATTCCGTGCAGCTGCATGGCATGCTATAGACAGTATCGAATAACCGCCATTTGTTCACGGGGCAGTTTCTTTGTTCCTTGAGGACATGCTTGCATGGTTGCAAATAGTGTGCTTCCATTGTTGAACAGTTTAAGCAACAAAAGGTGCCCCACAAGATGGCAGCTATTCGATACGGTCTATCGTCAAACTCTATGATCGCCACACACATTCATTGGATGCATTCAAGATGGAAGCAGTCTACAGTGCTTGTGTCGGCACTGGCGTCAGCACTGGCAGCTTGTCACACTAAGGATGGATTTACAGTTTTTTGACGCACGTCACTTTGAGAAAAAGCTGTTTTGTATCCCAGAAAATCACAGAATCACAGAATCAACCAAGTTGATTCTGTGGTTTTCAGTGCATCTCTCCACACTGCTTTTTCTCAAACCAACGCGCGTCGCATTTACGCGCGAAAAAGCTCAGTGTAAAACTACCCTCACAGCTCGTGTCGATGTCTGGACTTAGTATCTCTGCAAACTTGGTAATTCCTTCTTGCAGCTTTATTACACATTTATGATAATGCTCAATAATTGTACTTCAATGATTTTCCAGTTTTTACTCGAGTCAGTTTTTGGCAACTTGCCTCCAGTCTCTGGCACCAATTATTCTACTTCACTCAAGACTGAACTTATGTAATGGATGAACTAGAATCGAGTCACTTGCCTGAATTATTATTATTATTATTATTATTATTTCTTTCTGGTATTCATACCAAGGATTCCTCAATAGTGCTCATTGCACCGTCACTCGCAAGCGTGAGGAAACCCATGAAGAATTCGAATTAGAAATGACCAGAGACACCGGGGAATATCCCCTTGCTCTTTACGAAAGAATGCTCTGGGATCTTTAGAGTGCGTTACCATTACCTGACACACTGGACCAACGACTTTTCATCCCTTCCGAAGGATGGAGCAAGTGTGGTTGAGTGCCTTGCCCAAGGGCACAGGTACCGCGGCCGGATTCGAACCCCCAACGCCCCATGATTGCAAGCCAATGGCCCTAACCACTCGGCCACGGTACCCCACAATGACTCAATCCAGAGACTTGTTGCAACTCTAACTCCAATCCTGACTCTAGTACTAGTAGTATTGTACCAATGTTTGGTAGATGTTCATGCTATCGGTTATTGCAGTTGGTTAAAAAGTGCAGAAGTGCATATTATGAATTTGTTACAGGATTTGGCAAAAATGTCTTATATTATTGGTTATAATCATTCTTGCCATTATTTTTGTAAATGAAGATGCGAATTAAAAACATGTACTGTATATGTATATGGGTCTGTCCACAGTAATGGGGTACATTTGAAAAGTAAGTCAATAATTCCTTTCAGATGTCTTTAGTTTATCTCAGAATTAAAGAAATGTCCTTGTTTTGTTCTCAGGAGATAACTTTTGCCCAAAAAGGTAAAAAAATTCTGCCACAACATACATTTTTGAAAAGCTTGTGTACAAATTTTCCTATTACGTAGGTAACGTGGACAGACCATTTTGTGACATGTTTTCCGTCTTTGTTACACGCGTAATAGGAAAATTTGTGCACGGGGTTTTCAGAAATGTATGTTGTAGGACTATTTTTCTTACTCCTTGGTGAAAAAGTTATTTCCTCAGTTTAGCTTGATAATTTAAAGATAAAATTAACACATTTGAAGTGAACACGGACCTAAGATCTTGAATGTTACAGAAATGTACCCCATTACTGTGGACAGACCCATATGCATTTACTTTTGCACATTTGGACTATATTTGGTATAAAGGTACTTGGCAGAGGGTGTAAAGAGCTTGAACACATCACTGAAATGTAAAGGGAACATTAAAATTCAAATTGGAATCGTGGCAAATTGCTGCACTTTCCAAACTGCCACAGGTTTTTTTAGTATGAATAGTGAATTTGTAATGCAAGGCATAACAAACCGATTTCAAGGGTCGAAAAACCAAAGAAAACGGTAGTGATGTTTGTGCACAAACAAGTATAAAATTCCCGAGTGCCTGATGTGACATAACAATTTTGCTCATGGATCTGTAAAGTCACATTAGCTTAAAAACAAAAAAATGGGACATGTGGCAAGAATAACCAACAACAGATGTACCATAAGAACCACGGAATAGCAACCCAAAACAGGAAAACGATCAAGGGGCAGATCCAGAAAGAGATGAAGGGACGACATAATTAAGCTGGTTGGGGGAACTTGGACAAGAATAGCAAAGCAGAGAACATCCTGGAGCAGTCTGACAGAAGGCTTCATCCTGCAGTGGATGGACGATGCCTAGAAGAAGAAAACTTCAATTGTACCTTCAAAATGGGTTTACAAGTGTTGAATTAAAGATACAAGATGGATTAAAATGGTAAGTAATGTTTTTAAAGTCAAAAACGACATCAAGTTTATTGATCTACATGTAAACCAATCACAGCTAATAAAATTCTTATCTCAGGACAAGCACTAATAATAGATCAAATTAAGACATGCATCTTTGATCTTTTAAGAATTCCTTGTTACAATATTGTACGTAGTAGGATTCCCCTATATTTAACCCCACTCCTACCTTCCCTGGAGCCAAAAGTCCACAAATTAAAATTAATCCCCGGTAAAATGATCCAGAAATATGAAATAGGAAAAGGTTCAAATAACAGCCCTGGGGTGTTTTTGAAAGCACACAAAGTTGCCGCTCTGCTAATGAGCTAGGAGTACAACCACATGGACTTGAACATTTTTTAAATAACCCTGGATACAGAATTTCCCCCAGGCGGATTTATAACATGCAGATGTCGGAGATGTGATGAGAAAAATATGATTTAAACATTGCAATTATTTTTAATCTTGCTAGTTTAGACAAAACTGGCCAGCTGGTGTGCTCAAACAAATTGAAACAAACTTAAAGGCCCAGTGGATCATTTGCAATGACCCCAAAAAGTAATCGACGAGTTTACAGGGGAAAAGTTCTGAAAGTAAAGATTGAATTAATAACTATCCAATGAAAGGTTTTCGCTCAAAATGATATAATTTTACCAGAAAATAAAATTATTTAGATCGTTTGCAAACGATTTACTTATGTTTGGTTCGCATCTATTGGGTCCAAAATGCATGGGCGCTGTGTACTCCGTGTGCGTGTTCCATAGATCCAACGCGATGCATTTTTATGGATCGCGCGCACACGCAGTATATGTGCGCTACAGAGTGCATGACGCAAGCCACATAGTACCCGATCAACTGAGAACGAATATTTGAAACACCCCGCCAAGACCAGGAAAATGCAGATGGATTTTCATGGTTTTTTTTAAACGTGGTACATTTGACAAAGCTGAAATTTCTTCGGATGAGTTTGTTGATGTCTTTCTTTTGATTTATAATGGTTTTATTCGCAGAATCGCTCAAAAACAGATCATCTACAGGGCCTTTAAAGGCCCATTATGTTGCGTGTAAAAAAAATTCCTACTTTTGATCTTAAATGACTCATTTGCCAACGGATTTAAACCAAAATTGCAGATCACGTAAACAAGGCCTGACAAATTTCATTAAGTGATTTGCATCAGCTTTGACTGAGAGTGTGAGAGTGATATTTAAATGCCATTAAAAAAACACTTGATTTCAGAATATGCCATTTTTGAAAAAGTAGGACTTATTTGACAGGTAGTATTACTAATATATAGCCCAAATTTTACTTCCCGAGTTGCACGAAAAAACTTACTGAGTGCAGGGGGTAGACATCCTCTACAGGGGGTAGGTCCTGCCATTTTTAGACTTATTTCATGTCTGACTTCGTGTATAATGTACCAGTTATGCATATAATATTTCCCATAATTGGTGAAGTATAAGCACTCTCAGACTTGAAATAAGTCTAAAAACGACAGGATCGACTTCCTGTAGTGGATTTTTGCACATTTTCTTACTGGTACCCCCTGCTCAGTGTGTAACAAACACCATGATTGTTTTTCTGTCCAAAATGGTATTTTTCTGAAGGAACATTTTCTAACATTCAGAAAATTGCAGAACACATGATTGGTAAACCGTTGCAAATGGTTTTATATCCGTATGCATGATTAAAACCAACCTGAGCAAAAACCAGCTCCGTACTTCGTCTATCGTTTGAGAAAACAGTAAAAAAAGGCTTTACGGTCACTTCGCCTTAAAACCACTTCGCCCTGAACCACGGCCTGTGCACAAAGTTTTTTGGGGTGTGGCATTCGGACGAAGTGGTGTAAGGGCGAAGTGGTTTTGGGCCAAGGTGGATTTTGGGGCAGAGTGGTGCAGGGCGAAATGGTTTGGGAGCGAAGTGAATTTTCATCTCATAAGACGAACAATAATTGTTTTACTCATTTCTCAAAAACTATAGCACTTTAGACAACCATTTCAGGGGAAGTTTACTACCGTCATCATGTTTATATTGTTTAAGTTATGTGTAAATCTGTTAACATTTCTGATTTTCGAGATTACCTATGATGTGTTCTAACTTTAAAGACTGCATTAATCGACCGTTTGACCGGAGGGGGGGGGGGGGGGGGGGGGGGGGGCGGAATGGAAGTGCATGGTTCCAACTGTCCAATGCAATGATATCGCCTGAGATGACATTTTTAAAGGAAAAAAATTGTAGATGAATTTTTAAATGTGTGCACACACTTTTGTTCTTTCAAGGGTGCCCTATGAGAACAAAACTAGGTATGTTTTCTATACAGTATAGGCCTACAGCCAGGGAGCCAGTCTAAATAGGACAGTAGCTTCAAACAATTTATTGAAAGCATTTTTCTCGGAATGTAGATGAGGTACTGAGCTAACTTAAACACAGGTTAGTTTTTGGCGAGCTGCGAAGTAGAGGCAAGCCTTTGTAATACCGATTTCCGTCTGTCCCTCCGTCCGTCAGGGTGTCCCTCCGTCTGTCTGTCTGTCCCTCGATCTGTCTGTCTGTCCCTCCGTCTGGCCGTCTGCTCAAAATGTTAAAGTTCTTTTGTTCAAGTTTTTTTGTTAATGTGGTTGGGGTTGGCAAATGCAGTGCCAGTGACCATACTTCCCCTTCCATTGTTCCCCATTGTGCCTCAAACATCCAAGGAATTTTAAAGGAATTTCTTTCAGGTAAGAGTTGGGAACAAGTTGATCAGAAATGTTTTCTTTAAAATGACTCATGTAGCATTGGAATGTGCAGATTTGATGGAAAAAACAATTTTGAGTGGGAAAAATGTAAGATTTTGTTTTGCACACAAGGTTTGAAGCCATGATCAACTTCCCAATTCTTTCCGTTGGAGGTTGGAGTGGGGGTTGGGTACGAGTGATGGGGTGAGGGTTTTAATTCGTAGGAATTTAATTAATAGGAAGCAGCAAGCCATAGCGGCTTCACCGTTCTAGTTATTAT
This sequence comes from Henricia sp. BOLD:AAB3569, assembly GCA_037783545.1. NCBI lineage: Eukaryota > Metazoa > Echinodermata > Asteroidea > Spinulosida > Echinasteridae > Henricia > Henricia sp. BOLD:AAB3569. Next base: position 807,460 of record JBBELK010000346.1, on the reverse strand, counting down.
ACACATCCTCAATCACAGAGTTAACGCCATTTGTAACAGTTGTCCAATCCAGTAATATATCTTTAAGAAATCTCTTACACACTAGCCTCATTCAGTTCGAAAAAAGATTTATCGAATTCTCTCGGAGCCTGACCGAAACTAAATGCATTCAAGTGTACTGTTTATTTTTACAAATCGCTGAATGTCCGTTCGCTAGGGGATCCACTTCTCAAGCTAGTAAAAAAGATTCTTCAAGTTTGAGTCACACGTGCACACATGGAAGCACTCGGATTGAAAGATCACGGGCTACTGTATTGAAAATTGCATAGTGATTATTCCCAGAGAATGAGGGACCATTAATTCTTGTGACATGTTGACCATTCCACAAATAAACGTCTGTTCACAAAGCGATAGAATTTCAACTCTTTCGGGAATGAAGCTATAGGTATCTGCTGTACATTTTAGAGATGGAGGATGTTGAAGTAGAGTAAGACAGATGAGCTTAGGTTGCTCGGTTGTGAGTTCGAAGCCACTGGAGGTACTTTCGCCCTTGAGCAAGGCACTTAACCCAATTGCTCCATCCTTCGGATGGGATGTAAACTGTTGGTCTGTTGCATTGTTCAATGCACTTCAAAGAACCCAACGCATTCGTTTGTAAAGAGACGGTGATTCTTCCCCATGTTTTTGGCTTGGCTGCCGAAGGCGCCGCTCCACCTATGTATCTAGACGTTTAGGCAGTTCCTGGTAGTAATGTAAAGCACATTGAGATGTCTGGAGACATGGAATGTGGCATATAAGAGACCTTGTTATTAATTTGTGGAAGAGGGACTTCCCTACTGCATATACACGTCCAGAACATGAAGATGAGTCTTTCCACGGTAAAGGGGGCATTTTGGCAACAGACCATATTTTCCAGAAAATACCTTTGTCTGGTCTCAAAATAAAAGAAATAAGTTTCAGTTGTTCTGAAGAGATAACTTTGGCCCAAAAAGGGTTACAAATAGTGTGATAAGTGCCTTTCTAAAAACCCTGTGTACAAATTGTCAATATATGCTCATAACCGGGACGGACACTCGTGTTACATTTTAGGCTGTCCCAGTTACGAGCGTATATTGAAAATTTGTACACAGGGTTTTTAGAAAGGCATGTAGACTGTTGTCACACTATTATCTCAGTCTTCAGAACAACTAAAACCTATTTCTTTTATTTTGAGACCATACAAAGGTATTTCTTCGAAAATATGGTCTGTGTTGCCAAAATGCCCCCTTTACATATATAGTGGATTTTTCCCCCTCCTTTTTTGGGGGTGGGGAGGTATAGCCAGGCGAGCAGGGGCATGTACACATTTTCAGAAATACATGGATGTTACATAGGAGTTACAGCTCGATCAAAAATGTTTGTTTTGTCAAAACTCTAGGCTTGCTGCATCCAAGTGAATTTTGACTAATGCACCAACTGCAACACAATCAAGCCATTTACACTCAGACATATAACTGGGACACTGAATAGTTGTGCAACAAATGTGTATGTTTGTTTATCGTTTGTTTGCTTGCTAATTTTACTAATTATAGCAAAGATTACTTGAAACCCGAGAGGAACTATTTTCACCAACCAACACAACTTTTCTGTTACTATTACAATAAATTTGCCTCAAGTCAATACAAGTTTCAACACCGCTAAATACCCAAGTTGTCAGGAGGCAAGTCAGACACACCGCACCCCGCCCACACCACACCCTGCCCCCCAACAAACAAACAAAAAGGCCCACGCCAAGTCGCTAGTCGCAAAGTGACAGCTGGAACACCAGTCTGGTAACACATTCAACAGTCTCTATGGCCATCTAAATCAAGCTGGCAAGAATCCAACTTGGCACTTAGAATTTCCAAATCCCAGCCAACTCGTCACTTGTCAGTCCATTCATGTACCTGGCACATACCATCATGTTCACATTCAGCCCTCCCTGGGTGTTCAAGCCCACGTTCGGGTTCATCAATGTCAATGGCTGAGAGGATGCCATTAATCATGGTGTGGTCCCACAGGTCCAAAATGGGGTTTTGTGCAGGTCTTTCGTGAAATGTTTGTGGGATACAGTTTCAGTGTTTATGTAAAATTGTTGGGCAATATGAGAAGGGTTACCTGGGAAAAAAAACTACATGCTGTCTTGTATTTCACTTAAATACCAAATACAGGCATGTTCAGTTGTCTGGTGCGTCAAACTCGGGACCTTAACTGATTTTGAAGGTCGTGGGTTCGAATCCCATGTTTACGGTGCATGTTCCCTTGGGCAAGGCACTTTGCCATTAATTGCTGTTCTCTTCCCAGGAGTAAATGGGTTTGTGTGAGGGTTGTGAAAGTGTTGATTAGCTTATGAGGCATCTACATGTAACGGCGGCGGAACGTTTGTCAAAGTGGGGGTGTGGGGGAGGGGAAGGTGCATGTTGTGAGACATCAGGCAGCATAACCAGCCATTGATATGCCGACCATTAAGTCCCATCCTTTTGTTTGACCAATCACCATGGGCGGATCCAGGATTTTCCAAACAGGGGCGGGGGTGCGTGAAATGTTTAAGCATGAATTGGTTAAGACAATAAAATGGTGAGCGCGTAGCGCGAAGCCCTAACTGCGTGGGGTCCCGAAAATTGTTCGATTCTACATGCTCCGTGATGCGATCTCAGGCAATATTTAACCACTTTAAGCAGGCAAAAGTGTTATGTCATGTGAGGCAGATACCCCAACGGTTGCGAAAGTTATTGATAATTTTAAAAAATTATTTTTTTAAAAATCCAATTACCACACCCCCCTTCAATGGTCCCAGTGATTAGGAAATACTATATAAAAAAAAGGAACCCTTTAAAATTGTTTGCTGTTATTGACAAGCTAAAAAAGTGTATTAATTCATCAAAATGTAAAGGTTTGCATCTTGTTTCTGTGGAATGACCCGTATTTCACAGTAATATCAATCTTTGGAATGTATAATGCACAATAATGTAAAATGGTGATTTAAGAACAGCTAAATTTGTAAAACCTCGCAACTTTCAAATTTCCTAGACGTGTGTTCCACAATGTGACAGAAATCAAAACCGCTATACAACATGTGATGAATGCACTTCGGAGCACATGTCAGCATATCTACCATTCCTTTCTTCTCATTGGTGGAATACCACAGGTTCCAGCCCACGTAGGACTCGGATCCTGGTATCAGACGCAGATTAAATTGTCGGGATTCCACACATTTTATTTGCTGGAACGGCGGGTTAAAGACGATATTTCACAAGTGGAGAGTGTCCTAAGCATTCCAAAATTGATTTATGTTGCAACATGTATTTTTTGAATGAAAAATATGTAGTGGAATAGTGATTTATTTATAATTTATTTCACAATGGTTGAAGAAAAATTGGGATCAGGATTCAAAGTTTCAAACCTGAGGCTTTAAAAGTATATGTAAAGCACAGGAGATTGACTTTTGTTATTTTTTAGGAATTTAGGAGTTGCAGAATTACTGAAAATATTGACGCGTTCAAAGATTTCATGTTCATATATGTGGGAAAGACAAGAAAATTCCTTAAGCCATTGCAACTCCAGATGAAACTAGACATCTATTATGGGTTGTCAGGTTATGGAAATGAACTGACTTGGGGGCCGTCCAAAGTTGTCAACATTTAACACAGTTCAGCAGACACCGTGTTTACACTGGTCCCGAGCTCAGGATCAAGATGGGTCCCCTGATAAGAATGCGTCAGTGTTAACCGCAATGATCCCGAGTGCCGCGTTTACATTCTGTAGTTGATCTCGAGCGTGGGGCCAGAAGTTGCAGTCAAAGGTCATGCTCTGTGTGTGCATGGGTTGTGCATGCATGTACAGTGTACAAGGCAACTTGAATTTCCCGGATTTTCCCCCGCTACAGCTGTGGAGCGGATGTGGCAGGTTGCGGTAAAGATTAATTGCTTATCTAACCGCAAACTGATCCTGATCCCGAGCTCTGGATCGAACCCTCCGCCAACGCGAGACCAAAATCTCGGGGCCAATTTGGTTCCGAGAGCATTTTCACTCGGTTTGTGATCCGGGGCTGATCCCGAGCTCGGGATCAAGTGTAAACAGGGTGAGAGAGTAGTATTTTTCGAGACGCCTCCCCACACCCATAAATTTGTTATTACTACCATAAAATGTCAATGTTGCATGTAAATTCATATGCTGTCCTCGGAAACCCTCCCCCCTACTACGCTTTTTAGAACTGTGAAAATTTTGAAAACATTGGATGGCGTCTTAAACATTCATGGCAAAAACCATGTGATTAAAGAAGTATATTCAAACAAAAGTCATTGTGCTATTAAACAAGAGCAATTTGTACATTGTTGCATGCAGAATGTGAAATATGATCCACTCAAAAGTAGGTGCAAACTTCACAAAGAATGGTAAACACAGCGATATTTTGAGAGTGCATGTGGTCTAGTGGGTATGAAGCAGGGCTCACAATCGGAATGTTGTAGGTTCAAGTCCCAATATTGCCAACGTGTTTGTCTCTGGGCAAGACACTCCATCCCGATTGCCTCGTCGACTCATGCGATAATTGGGGAGCTGTTAGGGGAAATGTTACAATCCAAGTGCCGATAGGATGTACAATGTACGCCACGCCAAGATAATTACCTGATGGTAGCGGTAATAATGGCAACAGCACTTTGATATAAAGCACTACAAGAACAGCTATTTTGTCAAACTGGGCAAAGAATTATATATATTGGATGGCTTTGAGGGTGATATGAGAATATACCGCACGAGTCATGAAAATACTGAACGAGGCGAGTGCGGTATATTCTCATATCACCCGAAAAGACATCCAATATTATTATTGTTATATAAAATGAAGCTTTGTTTTGAAAGATTTCTGCGAGATTTTTGTCTGTTTGGCGTTGAAAACTACAGTTTACAAATGCATGCGCTTTTGTTATTGTTGTACATTATTTTTGTTACTGTACTCTGGCGCGCGCTGCACACGCACGCAATCCATTCCCTCGATCCATGACGTTCGTGGTGCGCCCAACGTGCACGCACATCGAATCTGGGCTTGTGCTGCACAGTAACACTAACAGAAATGCACGGTGTCCGCAAAAGCTTCATTTTATTTAATAATAGCATTTACTAGGTGCATGGCTTGAAGGCTGCAGAAAATAGTAAATTATAAACTTCAAGAGGCCCATGACTGCAATACAGTTGAAATGTCCATTTATTGTTGAACAATACCGCCCTTACAAATTTGACCCACTCAATTACATGTAAGTGTGCTACACATGGCATTATAGTAATATTTACATATGAAAATAAACTGACTTAAGATAGTCACATGCATACCATAATATATTATGCTACAAAAACGATGGTAATTTTATTTATTGTAAGATTTATTCACGTAATAATCTTACCATATCATTTACAGTAAATAAAATAACCACTAATAACAGAATGATTTAATGTTTGTTTACAAAAGAAAAACATGGAATACATAGATAAAACCAGAAATAATATTTGATATACAGTGTATGTATACTGATATATACAATGCACATTAGCAATATATTTATAATTACATTTATGTACAAAAGGTATTTCTGTAAGTGGAATGAAATACCGGAACCTAAACTAGTATTGCTTGGTTAACAGCAAAAAGGTTTCTTTCCCAAATTATAACCATATTCAACTTTTACACAACTCACAATAAGTTACACCCTGTTTACACTTGATCCCGAGCTCGGGATCAGCCCTGGATCACAAACTGAGTGTAAACGCTCTTGGGACCAAATTGGCCCCAGATCAGACCCCGAGATTTTGATCTGGCGGAGGGTTCGATCCCGAGCTCGGGATCAGTTTGCAGTTAGATAAGAAATTAATCTTTACCGCATCTGCTCCACAGCCGTGGTGGGGGAAGCCCGCGAAATTCAAGTAGCTTGTACATGCACACATAGAGCATTGACTGCAAATTCTGGCACTGTGCAAGAGATCAACTACAGAATGTAAATGCAGCACTCATTGCGGTTAACGGCGCCGCATTCTTATCAGGGAATGAATCTTGATCCCGAACTCGGGATATGGTGGGGTATACGCAGATATGCATTCCGCTTGATTGGTTTTGTATCTGTATGACAGACACACCTTGTCACAGAAAAATAGGTGAAAAGTCGTTTGAAAAAAAAAAATTCTAAAAACAACATACTAATATCCCTAACTTATTGTGAGTAGTGTATTTACCGTAACCATTGTATGATACATCCAGCATCCAAATTTTCCGAAGTGTCTTCAGCCTAAAAAAACGACCAAATGCTTATTTACGGTAAGCATCTTTGCAAAAATTCAGGCATTTAACCATAGAAATTGAGAAAAAAATCAAAGAAATTAAATCTTCATTCACCCACAAACGTGAAAATAAAAGTGAAATAAAGTTTCAGAAGTGTGGTCCACTGTGAAAAATGAAAGTGCAGTAATAGCAATACATTTTTATTTTCAAGGAAAACAATTTGGTCTCTTGACTTTAGCCTTGTTCCCGCTAAATTAGCTGTGCACGTGGTTGTACTAACACTGGTAGGTGGTAGTTGGTCTCGGCCACAGATTTCCATTAAACGCTAGATAAGAAATGTCTGTTATTAAATGGCACATCACTAACCAGTTTGGAACACGTGCGCACGTAGTGCATTGTTCGAACATAACATGTGCGATCGTCACAAACATTTAGAAAGTGCGCATGCATGAGCATTTGCGGATCCAGCCTCATTAAAATACAGAAAAAGCGGGGGATACAGCACCCTGAAATCCATTGTATTCCTGTATTTTAAAGCCGGGTGTACGTGTTTACTGCAAAGAGCTAGGTACACGACCAGTCAGTGAAGCAACTGTGCGTCTCCTCGCTATGACGTCACACACATAGCTCGAGTTGATTGACGTGACCTTTCGTTTTTAGTTGTGTGAAAAGAGTCTCAGAAAAAGACTGGACTTTTCCAGGATGAATTTCTGAATAAAATGTTCTTAGTACATACATGTAAAGGAAGGAATACAGTTGAAAACCGTGAAGGGAGATTTCCACCCAGCTTTAATGAGGCTGGATCCGCTACTGGCACAAGGCTTTACGTGTAATTCAATGGGATGGTGCCCAAAACTATGCTTATGAGAAGGAGCGGTTATGCGCCACGCCAATTACTATGCTACAAAAACACGGTTCCTTATTTTGTCATTCAGCAAATACACGAAGCAACAAAAGTAATGCAAATTTTCAGTTTAATCAAAATTTGAAAATTTCTTTTGTAATTAGGCACAGGCTCGTCAGCAATGCACACGCACTAAATTCGTGCCACGAAATTGGCACGCGCGCATTGCTAACGAGCCTCTGCCTTTAAATTGACGAAATATTCACATAACAGCTTCTTTATGCATGACTGCATAAAGCTTCCGTGTGCTGAAAAATCCCACTCACAGATTGACTGCATTTTTCAATCAAAAATTTTCAATCTTTTGATGCTCGGTATATAAAGGAAGACATATAGTACATGTACCTTCTAAGGCTGAACAATTTTGCGTGAACAGCAAAGATGCCAACATTGCAATATGAAAGAGTAATTTGCCACAGGGCACTCGCTTTGGACACAAAATTGTATAACTTAACACCCAAGTCCTATTTAAAACCCCACATTTGAAACTATGCATTCTAGAATTATGTCACAATACTGATCGTCATTGGCTGAAACAATTGTACAAACTACGCCTAAATCGTAGATGTTGGCATCTCTGAAACAGAAATCCCTTTACCGTATACCAGCATATAAACAACACTACTTTAGTTGAAATGGGACAGTACATGTACATATTACGGATGCCATCCATAGATACCGTATGACCATACACAGATACGAATTACTCGAGCATATCTCAGTAATATTGAATAATTTTAGGAATGTGTTCAATATTTTACTATTATGTACAGACACATGAACTTTGTACACATATTTCCCCCTTTATACCCTGTTTGTAGTACAAGGAATAAACTGGCAAAACGCTGCATTCCAGAAATAATTGGCTTGCATGTTGGGCCAGCAATTTGGAACACCCCAAGCTAATAAATCACTGATTATTTACATGCATAAAAATTTGTTTACATTTGTTAGGACTCCTGTTGGTACATTTTTCCAAGCTAGCATATCTGAATATTACCATTTTTGGTTAAAAAGAATAATGTAACTCGCCCCACAGACATACCATGATTTTTTTTTCAGTGAAAAATTTCTTTATCAATTTTTGAAAGTGTTTTAAAAGGATTTGAAGGAATTCCAACGGAAAATATTGAGTTTGTATTTAAAGTTACAAATGCGTGTTCAGGATAGAAATGTTTGAAAAAAATTGGTCTTTGTTATTGGTCATTTTTCAATCAAGGTATGCAGTACATAGCATTAAATTTCTTGGTTTACGGTGAAATTTCTGTACGTAGGGCCTACATGAAACATTCATTGGTAGGCCTAATATAGTGGTCCAGCAAATGACCGATAAAAGCTGATAAAACGTGTGTTTACACAGGAATTTTATTTTTATTGCAATTTGAAAAATTGATACTTTTGGATTTTTTCTAGCAGATAATCTAGCAGAAATCTAAACTGCATTTCGCAGCTTCATGTGTGACCAGTCTCAAACACTGCATCTGAAAAGTTGGTCGTGTGATGCTTGTATTCGGGTGTCCGCACTAAAGGGTACATTTACGTTACTTTTGTGTTTTGAGTGACTAAATGCAGAATGGATTAACATATTTACTACTAAAAATGCCTTGTTTATTTCTCAGAAATACCAAAAGTTGATTTGTACAGCATACGTGTAATTTAAGGCACAGGCTTGTCAGCAATGCGCGGGCGCGCGCCAAATTCGTGCCACGAAATACGCACCTCCATCATGGGTTTCCTAACGCTTGCCGCGCCGCGCGAGCGACAGTGCAATGGGCACTATTGAGGAATCCTTGGTTTCAGTACCAGAAATAAATAATAATAAAGGCATGGAGCTGCATATTTCGTGGCACGAATTTGGCGTGCGCACATTGCCGACGAGCCTGTGCCTTTCAGGCTGTTTTGTAGATGCTGCGTAACTACATGTACGTCAGATTTGGGTGTGAGAAGATGTTTTATTTTTAGCTTATAGACACCTTCAAGGTTAAAAACTGGGGTAGCAAAATGGGGGACACTGTACTCCGAGGGTTCATCAATACCCTATTGAGGGTTCATCAATAGAAAAATAGAATGGGAATGTTGGGGAATATTTAGAAGAACGACAACCTTTAAAAGTGCAACGCCAACCCACATCTGGTCAATAAATTCCATTAATCGCTGTACCATTCCAATTTTTCTACATTGTAGGCCTACATATACAGTACCAAGCGAGAGTGGGAATTGCACTGTGTGACTGAGGCTCTCTGGAAAATTGTGACCATCCACCATAAAATGGGCTGTAAAGTCAACCCCAGGTCAAATTTATGTTTTTACAGTTTCAAAAGGAACAATATCTGAGGTTTAAAATGATGCTAATTTCAAGTTCATAAACCTCAATGATATGATCTTCAGAAATGGATTTACAGTTAATTGAATCTGGCCATGTCTATATACAAATGTGAGAAATATGGGTTTAAGGACTCAAATGTAGAGTTTATCCCTCTGTAGGGCTTGTTAAGCTCACGCGATAGCCAATCCTAATCAGTAAGGAACAACTGCACTACCGTGTTTCGAGACCACCAGTTGACTTCAAAGCTCAATTGGTTGAATATGTGCACATTAAAGCAGAAGGTCCGCAGTTCGAATCCCGGTGTTTTTCACTGCATCCAGATTACCCAAACTCATGGACATTTGTTCACATTTGTATAGAATCGATTCACCCCGGTTGTCCCTGGGTCATATGGTCATATTTATAAAAACTAGTATTTGCTTTTACTATCAATTTGAGCATTTACTTTACAGCCCCCTTTGTGGTGGTGGACAGTCACAAATCATTTTGCTCGGGGTGGGGACAGAAATTTGCGTTATGTGGACATGACAGAGGCAGGCCGAACAAGATGCGGCGATGCTGGGGGAGACTGCCCAGTGGGCTCGATGACGTTCTTTATTTGTGGCCATTTATCGCCCAACGCTTTGGCAAAATGGTCGTCCACGGACCCTGTAATCATTGTAACGACACTCTCGGCTGAACTGCTGGGTTTGGTACCGCTGTAGTTCTCTTTGTAGTCTTTGCCGAGGCTGCGCCGGAAATGTTCCTCGATGACTGGATCACAAACACCTGAGGGAGAAAAACAAAAATGATTTTATTTTGGGATCTTTTTGTTGCTTTTATCATGAAGCAATCCTTTATTTTTAAAGGAGTGGTTCGAGATTTTTCCAAAAAAATGGATTTCGTTTTAACCTAAAATCATATAAAATACCTCCCCAAAATACTATCCACGGGAGGAAAACAGGAAATTTCCAATTTGGATGTGGAAGCAAAAAAAGCTTGTGTAATTACTGCACTGTTTTATGGAACCAGATAAATTAGTTTACAAAACATCGGTGGTTTTTGGACGATATCCTTAAAAATATACTGATTGAGAACGCAAAATTTCAGAATGGTAATAGGAAAAATACATGCTCCTGAAAGGAACACAATCACGCATGTTTTCATAAGCATTGACTACAATTATCGGCCACCATATGCGAGGTAAAAAACGGATACCTGTTAGGCAGATTTGTTGCTTTATCTGTGATAAATTACTAAATTGTGTACTGCATTCTTTTTGAATTTGTTTCTTTTTTTTATGCGTCCTCCGTGAATACAGATTTACCAGTACTGGACTTTTTAGGGGAAAAGTTACCGAGGCGATGGGTACTTTTACCATTTTAAGTCCAATGCAGACAGCCTAGGATGTTTTCCTCAAGTCCAGCGGTTACTTTTCCTGGCCAACTTCTGCCCAGGAAAATTTAACAGGGAACTTTTCCCGAGACAAAAAGTCCAATGCGGACACAGCGAGTCGGTAAAAGTGGTCTGGAAGCGTACGTCCGGGCCGTGAAGGTCAAACTGCGAAGGGACACTGCGCATGCTCTCCCACAGTCTCGGTAAAATTTTACTGTGTCAAAAAGTCAAAGTGCGGAAAGCAGTAAAATTTAGCCATTTTTCATTTTACCATCGTCTCGGTAAAACCTCCCAAAAAACAAGTCCAATGCGGAAACGGCTTTAGTCACAAACAAGGCTCGTCTTGAATATTTGTTAACGGTCAGCACATGAAACAGCCACAGGCTTTCAAAACCTCCCAAGAATTCACATAACTCTTGTCTAGAATTGCATGAAAAATGCCAATAAATCTTGGGCCAATCCCCTTTGCTTGACAGCTGAATGGCATGCTTGAGCTTTGCAAATGCTGGGTAGGTGGCCCTTTGGTACAGTATGGTATGCAATGCCAAGTATTACGGTGGGGTTTAAAGTGCACAATTTAGCTGTCAAAACCAAGTGTACATGTTGCTAGTTTTATCCTACCTCCATGGTTTTATAGTCTCATTATGGAACATGTCAAAGTAAGCTCCATTTGCAGGTAAACAACTTGTTCTTCAAAGCAACAGCTTTTATTTTATACATCAGTATTTCCTTCTAAAATTGTTTTTATTTTTTGTAAGATTCTTTTTTTTTAAAGGAACACACCGGCTTACTGTTTACATAATGTAGCGATCTAGCATCATTGACAATAATTTTTCGATGGTCGTTGTGAAAAAATAAATAAAATCATCAAAATGTCACGTAATTAACAAAAGAGGCCAAATGTTGGACTACCCCCGGTATATGCTTTACCAGCCGCTCGTGCTGTATTATGTACATGTATCATGACTCATCACACCTTGCATGATCCTTCCCAGGTCAGCGCTGACTCGAGGAAGCAACTCGAACGCAACTACATGTAGTTGGTTTCTTTAACGTCCACAATAGTGCTGTTTTTTTATCGCCGCAAAGACGCAAAAATCTGAAAGATTCTGTCGTCCATATCAACACCCACAAACCCTTCTTACGAAACCTGTTTCGAAGTCTGTAATTTTTTTTTATGACAGCAACCATGCATGTCCTCATGGAACAAAGTGCCCTAAAAGATGGCAGCTATTTGATATGTAGGCCTGTCCGCATTGGACTTTTTTGGGGAAAACTTACCGAGACGATGGGTACTTTTCCCATTTTAAGTCCAATGCAGACAGCCTAGGACGTTTTCCTCTAAGTAACTTTTCCTGAGTCCAGCGGTTACTTTTCCTGGCCAACTTCTGCCCAGGAAAACTGAATAGGGAACTTTTCCCAATGCGGACACAGCGAGATGATAAAAGGGTTCTGGAAGCGTACGTCCGGGCCATGAAGGGACACTGCGCATGCTCTCCCACGGTCTCGGTAAATTTTAATGTGTCAAAAAGTCCAAATGCAGACAGCAGTAAAATTTAGCCATTTTTCATTTCATCATCGTCTCGGTAAAACCTCCCAAAAAAAAAGTCCAATGCGGACACGACTAATATCTTTTAACAGAACACTCACCAAGTGAAATTTCACGGCGATGGCAATTAGCTTGATGCGTCGACGAAGCCGACGACAGAGATGCATAACCGTTAGTTGTCGCAAACATTGCATTTCCGTTGCCGCACAATCCCTCTCGCATACCGCTGTCCCTTAGCTGTGCGGGTGCGCAGGTTATAACTGACGGCCTGAGTTGTTTCGTGTCTTTGCCGATGCTGGACAGTGTGGGGAGGCGCGTGGTAGATGGGGTGAGGTGTGAGGTGCTGGGGGTCGGGAGGGCTGGGGTGACCTCAGGAATGCCCACAGCGTCGTTGTCTTCTAACCTCATGCTCGTTATGTCTCTGTATATGGGAGAAGAACAATTATAATAGGGGTTTCAGACTTTGCCGTTACCCGGGTTATCTCGGGGTTAACGAAAAATGTCACCCCGAGATTACCCAGGTAATTCAGAGCGTTAGCAATTCGGGGTTAGCAATTCTCCGGATTAACTGCCTCAAAACCCCACTTAACCCGGGTAATTTCTAACCCTGCTCGCGAGCAGGGTTAACCCACCAATCTCGGGGTTAACGGCGGCCTTGAGATGATTCTCCGGGTTACCTTCATAAGTCTGAAAGCTCGAGGTTTTCTTCTACCCGGGTACGGCCATGGGCCGCGTTATCACCACAGCCTGCAAAAATGACGTCATTCAGTTTTACGGCCACTTAGCCCCATTTCCACTTCGCCCTGTGTCAGCTCGCCCCATTGCCACTCCGCCCCATTACATGTACCAATTCGCCCCGCTGCCACTTCAAAATGGCTTTTTTCCATCTGATAAAAAATGATGCCAATGTCTAAACAGTAAAAATGTACAGGTAAGCAAAATAATGGAAAAATGAAATACAGACATCGCTTTCGTTTAGACCAAAATACCGTCAGGAGACGGGACGAAGTGGCAAAGGGCGATGTGGCAATGGGGCGAAGCGGCAATGGGGCGAAGTGACCGAAACTCGTAATTCATTATGAACTGGTACCTCGTCGCAGTACATGTACTTATTCTCCGGGTTGCCGCTCGCATAGTGCCGGGGTACGCACAGAAGCAGTAAGTTGAATTGTGGGGTTAGTTTTGTAGTGTGAAACCGATTCTCCGGGTTAATTTCTACCCGGGTACGGACAAACTACCCGGGTAATTAATTAACCGGGTAATTCAAGAGTAGTGTGAAACCCGTATAAGTGTGACGTCAGTTGCCTGTGTAACTGGGTCTAAACATTCGCTGGTAATCTAAAACGTCCATTGCTAAAGCGCAGGGAAACAGTTCACTGGTTTTTAGTACAGACCCAGTAAACTTGGCAAAAGACAAAGGATTACGTTTTCATTTTAATACTCTATTGTGGTACAAATTAGGTCGATTCTTACTTTAATAATTAAACGGTAGAATTTGGACACGAGTCTTTCCACAGTAAAGGGGGCAATTTGGCAACACAGACCATATTTTACAGAAAATTCTTTGTCTGGTCTCAAAGTAAAGGAATTTAGTTTCAGTTGTTCTGAAGAGATAACTTAGGCCCAAAAAGGGTTACAAATAGTGTGACAACATGCCTTTCTAAAAACCCTGTGTACATATTACCAATATACGCTTCGTAACCGGGATGGCCTAAAATGTAAACAGAATAACTTAAACTGATTTCTTTTATTTTGAGACCAGACAAAGGTACATGTATTTCCTCGAAAATATGGTATGTGTTGCCCAAATGCCTCCTTTACTGTGGAAAGACCCACATAATACACCACAGCAATTTATTTTCATTTACACACAATTTGTGTAAAATACAACTTTGCAAGTGTGGAAGAGACTTGTTTTTGAAAGAAATTTCTAATTACATGTACTGGCCAATCATGACAACTCTGCAAAAACAGCATTACCATGGCATATTGAAACATTGGAGGGTGCCCATGTGCCGCCAGAAACCATAAAAATGCTACTTTGAACTTGTGGTTTTTTTAGTAGGAAATTTGGTGCTAAAATACTATAGTGGTCTGACTCAAATGCTTGAAATTCTGTTAAATCACTCTCTTAAAAGCCCAAATGTATCATTTGCAAAATGAAACTTTTTATAATTTCAAGGGCATAACAAAGAAGAATGTTGGTAAACTAGCCTCCACAAATTCCAGCTTCAAAGATGTATTAATGCTTCAGAAAACCTTTCAAATCCATGATTTTATGCACATCTTTTTAAAACCACCTTCAGTTTTTAATTTAAAGTACTATTTTTGACATATAAATTCATGTGGTGTTTGCTACCATTGCCATCAACACTTTGAGTAGGTTTTTTTTTCTTGTTAACTCGTGAAGTAAAATGTTGGGTTAGTGCGAACGATGGGGCTTCAATGCTCAATTACCTAAGTTCATACATTTTTCAACTGTGGTTTAAGTTAAGGCCCCCAAAAAAGAACTACAGTATGTTTTAGCGTAAGTTAAAGTCTCCCAAAATGACACAGTGACGCAACTTTTTGTTTGTTTTTTTTTTTGTAAGTGAATTCCAAGCAATAAAGTCAAGTTGACATGAACAAACTGGCACGTTATTAATCGAAACACTAAAAAACAAAACAAACAAATTTGACGAACAGGGTTGAAAGTGACGAGCGTGCGAAGGATATTTTTTTTTTTTTTTTTTTTGAGGAAAAAAAAGCTTTGACGAGCGCTAACGCTAAACAGAGTTCTTTTTTGGGGTTTGCCTAATCTTTAAAACCAATATTTTCAGAGTTGAGTCTTTCCACAGTAAAGACCCAACTCTGTGTACAAATTTCCAATATACATGTACGTGTATGCTCGTAACCAGGTTTATTTTAGAAAGACATGTTGTCACACGATTTGTAACCCTTTTAGGGCCTAAGTTATCTCTTCAGAACAACTGAAACTTATGTCTTTTATTTCGAGACCAGACAAAGGTATTTTCTGGAAAATATGGTCTGTGTTGCCAAAATGCCCCCTTTACTGTGGAAAGACCCAGTTACATTATTTTGCTACAAACTTAACAAGCTGTCTACCTGAAGAAGGGCATTTTTTTTACATTCCCCAACAAATGTTCCCAAAGGTGTACACCCCACTTGCTAGAATTTCATCTAAGCATGAATGAAACTGTCAACATCTTGAATTAGAATTAGAAAAAGGAACAAGGAATTGAAAATTCTTGGCTCTCATGAGAATTGAAAACCATACCGTTGAGTCCCAGGTCTGCAGCTAAGCTGTTATTCAAGTACTTTATAACATTCCAAATCTGAAATATGGCTTTGGTATGAGAGCCTAACCCATTAGTGCATAGCTGGCATATTTCGCCTCTTAGGACTTGTTGCTACGTGACCACAGAAAAGCTGGCTGTCACAGGCAATCCGAGATGCTTTTATGTGCCAAGAATGTTTTGGCAAACATTTACGGCTGTGCTTTATGCGCAGTTTCTTAGATTTAATCAATTTCCATTTGTTCAGTAAAGTGCACTGCACAAAGAGAACTCTTACTTTTGTTTCTTTGTCATGGTTTGTTTGTACCAGTAGCACAAGGTCTAGCTCAATATGGCCATGTTTTGGAGAAAAAAATGACCCTTTTTCAAAACGGGGCCGGCCAGAAGGCCTAGTCAAAAAAATGGAAATAAGTTAGAGGAAGTTGTTTTCTTAAAAATTAAAGTACATGTACATAGGCTTGCATGTAGGCCTACTTCGTTACCAATTCTTACTTATTTTTGGATACACAAAACCACATCTCCCCCCCCTCCCCCCCCCCCCCTCCCTCCCTACCCCCAAAAAGGAATATGGGATAAACGGTAAGAGTGAAAAGGGACATCTATTTTTAAAAGTTGATTGGTACCATTGATTCTGTTAATTAAACTTGCCGAAATCTTATACACAAAATGCTCAAGCCGCTCATTTACAAATTTACTCAATTTCTGCATCGACCTCCTGGCTTAGGGCATTTAACGTTCTTTTTGGTGTAATGCCATTGTTCATAAAGCATTTCAAACAAAAAGCAATGTTCTTTGACTCTTCAAATCAAACAAGTTTTGACAAAATGTAAAATCATTTAGGCTCTATTACTAAACTATGTCGTCAGTCAGCCAGATTTCGCTATAATCTCATTAAAATGATCTCCGTTGGAAAGTAAGCATTAACAGCATTATCTCAGCAAAATTCCCAGAAAATAAATCAAATCCGAACACAACTCAAAATACATTCCTCCCCAGCCCATATCTGCTTCAAACATTCCACCACACGTCTCCAAACATCGATATCGGGCAAATATTTCAGGACTCTGGGACAAATATTTAGTAATTCTGTTATACAAAGGGTTTGGCAATTTGCCCTGTTCTACATTTGTAAGTATGGGAAAAACGTGATGGTATTTCATGTTTCTTGCTGCCTGGCATTTAATGTGGATGCCCGCAGTATAAACACGCTATAATTAATGTCTAAATGTACTAACGTTTGTGTTCCTGCACAGCGCGTAGACACCGCGGCGGCCGTCGTGTCCATCATACTTGTCGTTCCCATCCTACTATTGTGCACGTCATCAAATCGCAGTACCTGGGCCAGCTCGCGCCGTTCGGTACTGCGTCGTTGCCTGTTAATGCGTGACGGTAATTCCTTGGATGTTTCAGACCTCAGGCTTTGGCTCCGTAATGCTGCATTACCTGGGAAGAAAATGTAAAACAAATGGTGCTAAAAAAATGATTTCAATGAATTAAAAAAAAAAAAGGGGCCGTGGAAAGTTTTCAACATTTTCATGTTTCTACAGAGCATAGTATTTTTCAAGACCCCCCTCCCTCCCCCCCGCTCCCCGAAATACTACTTATCAACATTTTTTGTCACGACTGTGAAATGTCAATATTTAACAGTGCATGTAAAGTCCTACATGGCCCTCGACTAAAACCAATAGTGACATTTTTCAGTCATAAAAATAGCATAAATGCCGCTGGCCCGCCCAGCCACATCCCTTCTCCATTTGAACCAAACACCTCACAGGCACCTTGCTATTAACACAGGGGGTTGCATGAGGGTGCTGGTGGTTCCCACGCTAGGGCTCAGCAGCCTGCTATGCATGCTATGCTGGTTATTAGCACAGCTCAACAATTGGGATTTTGTAGACCACTCTTGTTGAGTAATCTACAAATGTGTAAATATATAGAAGCATGTTTCCATTGGTCTTTTTCTCGAGCTACGTACCTCACGAAAAGCTGTCATAACCCGCGGGTAACATTCCTCCATGTAACTTTACTGTGCGTTCACATTTAGGGCCTACCATTTGTCTTCAGTACCTATTCTGAAAGTTACCGCGACACTACAGTAAATTTTCCCTGCAAGCCCATTGTTTAAAACAGGATGAAACTGTTTCCATTGGACGAAATACACAGCCTTGTAAAACTATTGCGGCCCAGTGGAAAGTTTATGCAGCCTTTTGTGCATGCGAGTTTAACATCGTGGTCGCAGTACATGTACATTTGGAAATGGGTCTGTGGAAACACACTAGATACGGATTTTTAATAAACCGATAGCCACCTAAAATCCAATTCCCGTACCCATCTCCAGAGGTAGTTCTTTCCGGGTAAGTTCGGCGTTTCAACTCTGTGGAAACACGCCGGTACAATAAACTGATACAATCGGTGAAATGTGTATTTAACCACTACACTGGGCCAACTTTCCGGACATCCGGTAGCAACCGTATGTTTGTGTAGAATCGGTTACAAATGAATATTCCGTCCTCTGTGGAAATGTGCCCCGTTAGCGTTAGCCCGGTATTTTATTCTGAGTAATAGATTTCCGACACTGCACCATTTTTAATTTAACATTTTTAAATTTCACATGCAGCAATAAGAAAGTGAAAACTTCACAAAATGTCCTTGAAATTCCAGTACAGTAATTCCACTATCCTTTGTACCCCAAAATCAGTTTCCCACCCCAAAAATGCCAAGAATGCAGCCAAATTATCCTGCTGGGCCAAACAACCCAACTTTTTAGGTGAATCAAATTACGGTCCTAATGAAACCTCTCCTTTCTACCCTGAAAAATTATTGGAAAATTATTGAAAAATTCCCCACAGGGACAGTTCTTGTGGAACTAACATGCTGGGAACTAGCAGGCATGCTTCCTACATGTATACACACTGCAGATGTCCTACACGGGTCAATTTCTACAATTTAAGGTATCCGGAATTCTCACAAACCACAAATTATTGGTTGAAATTTTCTACAACTGTGCAAAACTGCAGGAGAACGGAAACACAAAATATGTCATTCTGCGATCCTGCCAGTTCTCAATTTCTATAATTTTAGCACAGTAAATTGGAATGCTGTGCTTTGGGGGAAATTTAATCAACTTTATCAGAATGTTGACTTGAGGGAAATTCTAATAATTGTTTCCCACTCCCATGCAACACTGGGAGAAGAATTGGGT
This sequence comes from Henricia sp. BOLD:AAB3569, assembly GCA_037783545.1. Classification (NCBI taxonomy): domain Eukaryota; kingdom Metazoa; phylum Echinodermata; class Asteroidea; order Spinulosida; family Echinasteridae; genus Henricia; species Henricia sp. BOLD:AAB3569. The sequence goes on along the minus strand of JBBELK010000346.1, from coordinate 788,544 downwards.
TCGTAGGGAAAACCTGAGGGAGTAGGCCTACATAATACCACTGCCTTATAGTTTATCTGCCTGTTGTGTCAGAGGTCTTGGGAAGAACCAGAGTATACAACTGTGCCTTACAGCTCAGCTAGAAGAGCATGTCTGGTAAGTCCATCCTATAAGCCCCTGTGCATGTGGTAACTTTCCCTACGCACGCGCACTTTCTGCTTCACCGCACGTGCCTGGCTTACCTTTCCCATTCACAGGGCGCCAGGTGCGCACGGTGCGATAAGGCAGCAAGCACGCACACGCAACATGGGAAAAGCCACCGCAAGGGACTATGGGATGGATTACAATACGATTACGAAATTACAATCCGGTTAAAATAAGTTTGTCGTCTGACCCCGGTCGTTGTTGGAATTACTACAATTGTATCAAAATCGTATCACAATCCAGTAAAATGTTACGAGAATTTTCCCGTTTGACCCCGCCCCTAAGAGAGTACAAAGAAACAAAACGTCCATCCACTGCCAGTTTTCTAAAACCACACGGGCAAGAATAGGGCTACCCACAAATGGTACATTGGCAAATGAATCATCAGTGGTCGGAAAGCCACCAAATTGCACTGCTGCAATGATCAACATTTTTACTTTATGAGTTGACAAGAAAAAACTTGTGACGCTGCTACGTCACATCCCGTAGGGCTGGAGTGAAAACAACGGTGTGGATGCCCATGGTGACAAGCGAAGGAACAAAGCCGTTGTCTACGCAACACGTACACGGGACGTATCTCAGCATGAACAAGCCAGTAATGATGCTATGCACGTATAAACATAAAAAGGCACATGACCCTGGGTCACAAAAGTGCCAGGTTCTAAACACCACAAATTTATTTCTAAGATGGTACCTTAATTCTGAAAGAAATTTAATGAACAACTGAATGAGGTATTTAAAAATTGTGCACGCACACACTAAATTTTGAAACCTTGCTGAATCTTGCTGAAATGTTTGCTGGCTCCTTCTCTAAAAAACTATGAATTGTAGGATAGGACAAATCGTGTGTAAAAAAGGTATATTTTGGCGACGTGCTCAATAGGGCGACATTTTGGTGTCGCCCTAATATTTTTGAGTTTAAAAATCATTTTTTTAGGTCAAAAACCATTTTTTTTAAATCGAGAACCATTTTTATTAGGTCTAGAACTGACTCTCTTAGGTCTGTGACCATCTCTGGAAGCTTCGGGTAAAAAAATAAGGTGTCATTTTGGGTGATTCTTGCCGAAATTTCGGTGGTCCCCGGGGGGGAGACTTCCCGAAATGTCGCCTCATTGCGGCATTCAGAGTTGTTTAAATTATTATTATTATTATTATTTTTTTATTTAGATATTATGCCATTATTTCAGGAATCTGTAAATTGCAAATGAAGTGCATTGGGCCTTTAGACACCTGGACTGCTCATGGTAAAAATGAGGACTTAAAATCAATCTGCATGTCGGGCCTACTAACCTTCGTAAAATGCAATCCGCATTGGATCAAAACAGGGCAGCAACTGGGCGTACGTCAATGTCTCCATAATCATTATTCGCATGAAAATATCCACGTCAAAAGCTTCCAATTAATACAAATCCCAAGCTCGGTGCAGGCACAATTCTTGGAGCAAGTTTTCACTCCGAAATCAAGTGTAGAATTGTACACAACTTTCAGCATCCACCAAAACTAAGACAAGAAATAATGCACATGTTGTACGCCATACACGCCACACACAAAACACTTGCTCCTCATTTCTCAAGTGTGACACAGGTTGTTGATGTAGGAAGACCACCCTTTCTCCAAGTCAGTAACTCCTCAACCAATCACGATGCAGAACACAGACCACCAACTATGACCCTCAGCCAATCAGGGCCTTCGTGTATAAAGCCAGCACTCTCCAGGGCTTGTTTGGATAACTATGCAAATTGGTATTTCTGGAATGCGAGTTATGGAGCCTGGGGCGTGTGAGTGTGATATGCAGGCCTGGGTTTTTTTAATACTGGGTAGGATGATTGTGGTTTTCCACTCAGCTGGAAAGTGAATCAGTAAATACATTGAAGTGAATTGCACAGATCAGTCAAAATATTGCAGTCTTGGTGATTTTTTGAGGGACAGAATAAATTTTGCTTGTTGTACATGAATAGCATCCGATCTACATGTAGTGTGTACTGATGTACTTCCCTTCACATGCACTTACTTGGTATACACTTGACCAGACAAAATTTGTTGCTATGTGGTACACACGGCAGGTGTGAAATACATGTAGGACCTACAGAGGTAATACATACATATACATACCGTGTTCACCAAAGGAGAGAATGGCATAAAGCAACCAGAATGTTGGTTTCTGGGCAATGGCGTGCACCACGTAGCAACAACAGCACAGTATATAACTTTCTAAATTGCACCTCCATTATAAAGTGAAGAACTTGTGGCACCAGCCATTATGTTATATGTACACGTACAATGTATACATACATGTATGTAAAAGGCCAATTTAATTACCGGTACAGGTATTTCTTGCTTCTTATACCTTCGAATACATTGTGTACACTGACACCACTGGTGTTGGTCGACACTGATATCTCACTGGGGAAAATATGCAAGACAAACATACATGGTACAGGACTACACATGTCATGTCTAAAGCTAGGGTCACACGGGAAAATTCTTGTAATATGAGATGGGGTCACACATTTTTTTGCCAATTCATTGTAATCCGATTACAATCGAACAATGAGAATTCTCGTCATTGACCGATTATGATACGATTACAATAAATTTGGGGTAACATGCACAAATTCATGTAATCGTGCTATAGTAATAATACAATAAATTCGGATGTCATGATTCGTGTGACCCTGGCCTAAATAAAGAAAAAAAACTTTGCAGCAGTTTGCTAGTTTATAAATACAAGTATGACCTAATAAAAAAAAATCATCTTGAATTGAGACTAGCCCGAGACCAACAGAGCATTCATAGAAACATCTGCTGGCTGGCCCAGCTGCCGTTTTATTACTGGGAAATTCGAGGACTGCCAAATATTTGAGCATATTTGTGCAACACAAGCAACATGTATGAGAGTTTCTGATAGACATAGCAGCTTTTTATTTGTCCCCCCTGGCGGGCTTCAGACAAGACTTGGCCAAATGCCAAGCAAGTTAAAGGTGGTGTGAAAGAAGATTTGTATTTACATAAAATGATGCTACATGTAGATGATACTTTTTGCATGTTCCAATCAATTCCAAAAACATTTACAGTTGTACAAGTTTTTTTGCATAAATGTGTACATTTGCACACATTTTCCATATTCATGAGCAAGCTGTGATGTCACGTGTGGTCTAGTGGGTATACAGCCGTGCTTGTGATCGAAGGTTTATGGGTTCGAGCCCCACTTGTGCCAACGTGTTTGTGTCCGTGGGCAAGACACTTAATCTCAATTGCCTCGTCAACCCAAGCGATATATGGGGAGCTGTTAGGAGAAATGCCACAATCTAACTGCTGATTTCCTGATGGCAGCGGTAATAATGGCGCCAGGAGCACCCCCGTGGGGCGGACATGTGCGCTATATAAGTATTCACCACTATTATTATTATGTCATCTCACCAACAACAGAGGAATAGACCGATCCAGTAAGCCCCGCCCATGTATCCCCGCACAGTCATTAGATTGTGAAGGACAATGTTCAGATCGACATTGTCCTTCAAAATGATTGGTTGGTGGGAATTTGGTTGGGGGACCGGCATAAACGCTTTTGGATCGGTCTATTCTCCATAGCCTGTGTACAAAAGTTGGTATCATTTTCAGTGATTTTTGATATCATGAACTGTCTTAGTTTACTCAGTGCCTTATAGCTCAGCTGCCGGTAGAGCTTCTGCCTAGTAAGTCAGAGGTCTCGGGTTCGAATCCCGATAAGGCCCTTACGATTTCTCTCATTCCAAGTTTGGTTGTTTCATTTATATGGTGATCAGGCACAATACCATATGTTGTGTTCGGTTCATTTGCAATTTCGACAAATTTGTCCCAATCCAGGAATTCCAATCCTGCCAGAATACAATAAACCTAAAATGCACATTCCAGCACATGCCCAGGTGCAGTCTAGCCACAATGAAAACAATGGCAAAGTGGGGCGAGACTATGTAGGTACACCAAGTACGGTAGAGGTACTGGAATGTTATTGTGATATAGGAATGTTAATATCAGTGACATGACCAGATGGTTGGTCTGGTCATAAATGTATGTGGTTAGAAGGTTGAAGGCAAATATCAAGACCTTTCTGTAGCCAAGATCAATAGAGGGCGCTATGCCAAACTCACAGCCCCTTATCACACCAGCAGTACAATCCAGGGGAGTTGAAGCACGCACCATGAGGGGAGCCCAAATAGTGCATACCTCCATGTACACCATGTGGCTAACAACTTGAACCCTATTGACCCCACTCATACCTCGCATACCAATAAATCCATGTGTCACCCCAGTGCCACAAGCTAGCAATTTTATGGGTGGCACAATGTGAATTTCTACTGTTGAACTGCGATAAAAACCAGGAAAATGAATAACTAGGAACACTTTTTGTGCCAATCATTTTGTTCCTTATTGTTTTCATTCCTGATAACACAATGATTTGGGGACCAAAGAAAAGTGGCTGCTTTAGGCAGGTGGCTACAAGGGTGTATACAACTTAATCATGCTTTAATCATAAAGCATGTCATGTGCTATGAAAATAGGTGACCCTGTGAGGTCATTTTGGCCAGGTATATAAGTACACATCAGTATGGGTCATTCCATAGATTTGTGGTCCAAAGTGTGACAATTTTCTGTCCCCGTTACACCTGACAAGTGCTATTTGCCGTACAAGTATCATTAAAAATGCCCTCAAAACATATTTTTGTGAATTGTACTTTATATAATCACTCTTTGAGATAGAAGGCATTTAAATAATGTGTCCTTAATTTACCGGTACATGTACAACATTTTACAAGATGTTAGATGTAAGGGGGACAGACGAATTTGACCCCATATTTATAGAATGACCCATATTTCAGACTGGTGATTGGTTGAAATTTTCACCAGCACGGTTAATCATGCAGGCTCACAGTTCACGTCGCACAACAGAGGCCTTCGGTTTTTGAACACAGAAATTTATGCAGCCCGGAATAGACCTTATGCGTAGCGGCCATGATAGAGGGCAGTCACATTTTCACAGTGCGTTATACACGAGTAGGCACATTTTGGATCTATTGTCACATCATTTAAATATGAAAACCTGCCCTCTATCATGGCCGCTACGCATAAGGTCTATCAACACTGCAAACAACAATTGGATAGTGTACGTAAACTCCAGAAAGTGTCCTACCATTTCATTTGAAGTAAACCATTTAATAACCAAGAACCTCAACTACGGTACATGTACTGGCATTTAGTTGACACTCCTAACACTATTGCACAGCAGTGTACATCCATTTATTGGTACTCACTTCTATCACCTTTAAAGACTATATAAAGAATAGATGAGATAAGGCCGCAAACCTTTGAAGGGCTGTTTTTGGAGTCATCGATATTTTGGGAACTGTTAGGGTTGAGGGTTGTGTACCTTGGCTGGGTATAGCCACTATGTATGTAGATGAAGCAAAATGGTTCTGGTGATTCCATGATGGCAGCAAAAATAATGGCAACAATGCCAGGATTTCGCTCGTACCCAGCGCCCTTACCAGGGATGAACTAATCTGTTTGCGCCCTCATTACATTGGCCAAATTGTACGCGACATGTACCCATGAGGTCATGTCTTTTTCTTGTAAATAGACATACATGTAAAAACAATTTTTTTTCCAGCAGGCAAGGCAGGTTTTGCACACAGCACTCATTTCATTCGTAAATTAAATTTTTGCACTGGACATATTATGAGCATTAATTAGCATGTATAATATTTATTTATTGGCAGCAAGCAGCCCGGCCACAATGCTGCGTGCATTTGTAGCTGTGGCCTAAGTTGCATAACGTATCCTTCACAGAAATTTGTAAAACACATCAGCCCATCCCAGCGCACGAGCGAATGCCAGGATAACCCTCATGTACAATGTACATGTAGGGTACACTACAGGTATGCAAAAATCCATTGCACTACATGTACATGTAGCTACAGACCCTAATAATAAAACAATGTACAATCTAGACATGGGTGTGGCCTAGGCAGTAATGATTTGGTAATCCCACTTCCTTCCCATGGAACACCAGCTAGCAGAGACGGCTGTCTTTTTGCATTCGGCTCGACAAACCTCGACGACCAAGACATTTTATCTGCTACAATTGCTGGCTATCTTGAACACCCTGTCCTCCAAATTAGTTATAGGAGTGAAGGTGTACGTAAGCCTTTGATTATAGCCAGACAGCAATTGCAGCACAATTTGGTAGCAGACTGTACACCGTATTTCTAGAAAATGGTACAATCATTTACAATTTTAATTTTTACTCAAATTGATAGGAATTTGCAACGTACAAGCCAATTAAGTAGACTAATAATACACGTTAGAAACATAAACTTTTTTAATACAATGTAGTTTGAAATAAAAAACAAGCAGCTTTATCATTTGAATTTTCCTTTGCCAGGAGAGGGTGCTATTTGGGTCATTCTATAAATTTGGGGTCCAACGTGTGACATTTTTCTGTCCCCGTTACACCTGACATACTGCTATTTGCCATACTAGTATCATTAAAAATGCCTTCAAACCATATTTTTATGAATTGTATTTTATGTAATCACTCTTTGAAATAGAAGGCATTTAAAGAATATGTCCTGAATTTACAAAATACAACATTTTACAAGATGTCAGATGTAACGGGGACAGAAAAAGTGGACCCCAAATTTATAGAATGAAAAAGGAAAAACAATTCAAACTAGTGGTATTGCAAACCGCTGCAGTTTCCCACCCCCATTGTTCCTTGACCGAGAACAGGGAACTTTCAAAAACTGAAGAAAAAAGCGGATATTTGTGCACAAAATAACAAGAAATTCCTCTAAGTTCCTGATGTGACATCAAAACTCTGCTCATGAACATGGAAATTATATGCAAATTAGCACCAAAAGGTGTCATTAGGGGAACATGTTGAAAATGGCTTTCAGAGTGTATTTTAAACCTTAACTGAGAACAATTAGTATTACCCAACATATGAAAATGTTTCAAATTCCATTTCAGGGCTTTTTAATACTGGCAGACATCCAGAATTCAGTCCACAACAATTGAGCTATACTATAGGGTTACTCAAAAAGAGATCATGAGGTCTCGCACACACCCTGTCCAGACACCTGACTGAGGATGAAGCCTCTTGCGCTGGAATGAATCATCTTCCTGAATATTCGACAATCTCGGATCATAAAAGAGTAGACATGTTCTGGCATGCAAATTTCTGCCCTACAATGTACATGTAGCTAGGCTATAGTGTGAGAGGGGGGGGGGGGGGGGGGGGGGAGGAGGAGGAGTGAACCGTAAGGGGGTGGGGTTGGTGAGGGGTTAGGGCTATGGGCCAGCCATGTTGATGAAAGGCTAGTTATTTTACCTCAAATTAGACGATTTCATACGTAAAGTCTTGGCACACTCCTACATGAGTAAAACTTGGATGTCATTTGTGGGTACCGTGGCCGAGTGGTTAGGGCCATTGACTCGCAATCATGGGTGAAAACTTGGGGTTGCGGGTTCGAATCCGGCTGCGGTACTTGTGCCCTTGGGCAAGGCACTCACCACACTTGCTCCATCCTTCGGAAGGGATGTAAAGCCATTGGTCCAGTGTGTTAGGTAATGGTAACGCACTCTAAAGATCCCAGAGCATTCTTTCGTGAAGAGCAAGGGGATTCCCTGGTGTCTCTGGCCGTTTCTAATTCTAATTCTTCATGGGTTTCCTCACGCTTACGAGTGACAGTGCAATGAGCACTATTGAGGAATCCTTGGTATGAATACCAGAAAGAAATAATAATAATAATAATAATAATAATTACCGACAATGGTGCATTTGGGAGACGATTTCGGGAAGCGTTTTAATTAGGACCACTCAACTCTGGGTAGAAAGCTCTCTAAAAACACTAATTTTCTCAAAAAAAAGCTTACAAAAGATGGTTTTCGACCTAAACGAAAATGGTTCTCGACCTAAAAAGAATAGTTAAGAACCTAATAAAAATGGTTTTCGACCTAATAAAAATGGTTTTTAACCTTCTTGGAATTAGAGAGACATGGCAATGTCTCCCTAATACCCCGTGTCTCCCTAATACCCCGATAATAACCCTCTCGTGTCTCCCTAATACCCTATACTGTATGTAGTTGTAAAGTGAACCACTTTCAACTATCCCCTCCCTATGGGCCTACAAATACTAAAATAACTCAAATCTGAAGAAAACTACCTTTGAAAAGCAATAGATTCACCCTGTTTAATTCAAACTTTTGCTTACTCCAATTTTTTATCTTACTTATTACCGTATGTATTCTTTTTGAGGTGCGAGATTTGAAAATTCAAATTGGTCAGCTCTGCGTACATCATCATGTTAATGGCATTGTGCAATTAAGCTTTCTTTTTAATGGCAGCGATTTCCTTTTTTTTAACCCTTTGGGGCAAAGGTTATCTCCCAAGAACAGAAATAGAAAAATAGTTCTGTTCAGATGTTTTTTTAACAGAACTTGCTTATCAATTGTACCCCAATAATGTACATGTAATGGTTGAAAAATGGTATTGGTGATGTGTATACAGTGTACACTTCACTTGGAATTAGAAAAATTAGTGACAGCATTAAGTTTTTTATTTTTTGGGAATACATGCACATTTCCGAATGGAGACGGAATGTACGTACTTGTTTTCTTGCTCCAGTACACATTTTGTTCTAGTACATGTACATAGTATGTAGTTCATCAAGCTGAAATAAATACACAGGTACCAGCAGATTGCACCGGTATGTATGTTACACAAATATGTCTAACAAGTTCCCAATACAGATTGCACATTTTGAAAACTTCCGCAATCCCCATTAAACTTCAGAAGTAGTCCGCACTTGGCATTCATTCAAAAATATGCATAAATGAAGATTTGCGAGCACTCTGACTCTCGTAACTAGAAACCTCTAATGAAGTTACCAATTGGTGGGCTGACAACCAACAAGGAACAAATTGTGGCTCACTGACGTCGATAATAAAATTCATGTTTTTGTACTTAACAAGACGTAGTGTAGAAAAAAACATCTGTATTTACAAACAATAACTCAATTGTTACAAAGTTGCTGATATGCCACTTTAAAGGCAATTTTATAGTGGTGTGATCTTTTTCTCGGCTTTTACACATTTTTAATATATATTTTAACATCAGGTGGTTGTGTTGAATGTTGCCATTCCACGTCTAAGTGCACCAAGTTTAGGTATCTAATGCTCATCAGATCACATGTAAAAACTTGGAACGTCGTCTTACTGAAATTGTTTCATAAATTCATACTTTTGAAGGTCATGAGGAAAGCAAGTGGCAACCACTATCATCATGATGCAAACAAAATATTATGGATTTTTTTCATACATTGAACACGGATTTGGGTGAATTTATATTGGAACCGATAGCTAATATACTTCCCACTGACACTTCCGTCGCAAATGTTGCATTTCTGAGATAAATAAATGATAAAATTACTGCATAAAGTGATGCACAAAATGACGTGCCACGCGCCTGTGCGTAAGCGCAACAGAGGGCGCTGCGCACGCGCGTGAATGGTTATCTTGTGCACTAACTGAAGGCAATTTTTGAAGAAAACAGAAAAGCGACATTTGCGACAAAAGTGCAAGTGGGAAGTATATCTTAAAATTACATTATGTGTTGATTTCAGGAGGTAATTTCCTTAAAATCTTTGTTCAATGTACATACGAAAAAAATACCAATATTATAAATTATGCAGATTGTACTGAAATCAAAGTTCTGTATGCATACATGTACCACACGTCATAATTTTATGTACATGTACCAGTATGGTACACTTGTAAGCACGTTCAATTTACATAAATTATGTATACTTATGTACACTTATTATACCGTATTATGATAGTAGACCCACAGCTGATAACAGCACAGTTGGTGTTGATTTGTGCAATGTGCATACGTACATGTACACATGTACCATAGCTCCATGCATGTACCCAGTGTGCAAAAGTATGGATGAATGTCATACCAAAAAACATCTGCACTCAACCATCACCGCGCCCCCCAAAAAAGACTCAATGCAGGCAAAGAGTACAATGAATTGGCAGTCTGTGAAAGTCGGACCCTCCAGATCTTCGTCAAAAATTTATATTTAACGAACAGAAAGACCTAGTTTGACTTCCAAATACACTTACCGGTACATACCTTTTACCACCATGTATTGCACCAATTTGTAATCATACACCGCATCGACTATCCACAAAGTGAAATTTTCGAAGAAATAGGCGTAGGAAGTGCAGGACACTAAGAAAAAAGAAATTGTTTTTTTTCCGCACCGGATCTTTAAAAATAAGGCCTGTACATGGCGGTAAAAGGTATGGAAGCGTATTAAGATAAATAGCCATTTTTGAAGAAGATCCGGAAGATCTGGAAGGATCGGGAGGGTCCGTTTTTCACCCACACCCAATGAATTTAGGTTTTTAATGATGCAGTTTCTTTAGGCCTACATGTACATGTATGAAAGTGAAAGGAAAGGTAATCAAAATCCATGTTGTATGGGCTTCAATATACGTATAAAGCACACGTACATGTACACTGTATACAATGGTATACGTGTAGATAAATAAATTGAGTCAGGAAATGACAAATAATTTGTAATTAAAATGGGTGTACACATTTTTACTAAATCTAAAAAGGGAACAGATCAGGATTTTTGTGAATACCTACTTTTATTAGGGGCCACAAACTACAATTTATAATACATAGTGTAGAGCATTATAAATCCAATACTGTCACGGTCTGATACAGTCACAATTTTATTGAGTTTCATGGTACATGAACCCAAGGCCTTTTCCGCTGGCGAGGTTTCACTACATTATGCAAGACAACACATTTTCCCAACAAAATGTTGGATTCACATTTTGTTGTGCATAATGCATTGCTTGAAGTTGAAACATTCATAGCTCTGACGATTGTCAATGCGAAACATAGAATAGTTTACAAGTTGGACATCACCCAAGGCCTCATACATGTACATGTAGCACCCACAAAAACAGTGGCTGGAAATTCACATTTTTTTACCCCATGTTCGATCTGCTTATTAAAGTCATTTTAAGGGAAAAATAATAATTTCCATATGTGCAACTTGTAAATTCTTGCCGGACTGGCCGTCACTTGAAATTTTAAATTATAAAACATGTACATGTAGGCCTAGGCCTAATATATTGTAAAATAAACTACCATTACTTTTTTAGTAACAGTAATTTGTCACTCGTCGCTGGCTAAATTATATCAACTGTTAAATACTCAATCAGCAATGATCCGTGGCCTGACAAATCTTGTTTAATTGCTATTTGTGTATTTTGTTTATTATCAACTTGAGATGACGAAGAAGGAAATGCAGTTTTTAGAAGTGGAAGGGAAAACCCCCAGAAAAATCCCCGGGGGGGAAACCCACGCAGTCAAGTAGGGACTGCAAACCCAATCCACATATACACGCCCCGGATTCGAACCCGGGACGCCAGAGGCAGAGGTGAAAGGCAGGGAAAGAACCACCGCCAACCCACCCGACCGCCCGCCATGTTCAGATAGGCTAAACACCGAGTGCCGTAAATATAGCCTGCTCTGGCATGGCAAATCAGTCATGGCGGCTGTAAAATAAGCTGTTTATAAAAAGACAGACATACCTTCTTCTGGCTGATCAGTTTCAACCATAGTTGCAGCGCGGGACAGTACGTCCAATGGCGTTTCCATATTGCAGGAATTTCGGCGGTTTCAAAATCACAATGCACAAGGCCGTGGAGAATCCGCAGAAATGCAAGGTGTCTGTCGCCAACGCTATGCCGAAATTGTCGGCATTTCACGACTCAAAACAACAACTAACATGACTAACCTACGCGAAAAGATGAACAAATGTCATCTGTTAATCGGAGAGTTAATTTTTGCCTTGAATTCCTCCAGGTTTTTCGCCGAAGCCCCTCTTTCAATGGCGTTTACTGAGGAATTTTTGGTAGATCGCGCTCGGTGTGATCCCTTCGCGAGCGCCGATCAAACAAGTTGCATGAATGGAAAAAATGTCAGGAATGAAGGTATGTGCCTAGGTTGGGATGTACTATTCCCAATGGGGGTGGCCTGTCTAATCATCTGTGAGGGGAGACTGTACGGGAAGGCAAATTCATACAATTTGAACAAAGTGAGACAATCTCTCTAACAGAAAGTATAACATTATAGTTTCTTTTTGAAACCCACAAAAAGGATCGGAAATAAACCATGAAAATTAGTAGCACTGAAATCAGTTAAACCATCACGGGAAGCCGACCCCTATTCCACAATGGTACGGGCTTTTAGATTTACAAAAAAAAGAGCGAAGGGTATCACACAAGGGCCTCCAGAAAGGCGAAATTCCGATGGTGAACTTTTCTATTGACCCTTGCCTACAAAATAATGTGCATTGCACCTGCCTCCCTTTTGCAGATAACATTGGGGTTCAAACACACACATACCGTGCTCATTTTGTGGGTATTAATCACACATTTGCGTCAATGTAGTGGGATCATTGTACCTTCGAGTCTAGGTGACTAACGCGGAGGGATGATGATATTTTGGGTCATTTGATGTTTCTCATTTACCTATTTGTTTTTACGGGTTTGTAACTTTGTTCTGCACTGTATATGCCTATCTGGAAGGAGCGAATTTGGGGTGTATTATTGAAACCCCGTTTTCGAGTGACTTGCGAACGGCATTCTGGATAACGCCGTGTAACAGCGATTGTCATTTTGAAATGGTGGGAGCGTTTTGGCGCGCCACAAGGAGGTATATTTTGTCTCAATTTAGACCAAGAGCCAAGCTATGTACTCGGGCCGGATCCTGAATTCATTAAAAAAACCTTTCTGATGGGAGAAAAAGCATTTTTTTTGTCTAGCTACGGTACATCACACCTAGAAATTTCCAACAAGTGTTGGCGTGTCGGTTCTCGACATTCGAACACGTACATACATCCGTGCATTCCGAAACACTATTTTCGTGTTTTAACAAGTTTGGTTACACCCTGTCTACCCCGAGGATTTGTAGATGGTCTTTCTCCTCTTCCCCTCCGTAGTCATGACATCTTTATGACGCACAGCCTGAGCAAAGCACCGTGCACTAGTTCTTTATGGACAGAACACTACATACAGCAACCAGTCTGTTTTACATTCCCATGTATAACAGAACCTCACAATATCTCTGCTCAGTACATTCATACTTTTTGAAGGTAGGCAGTTGGGTGGAACAGAGTGCATTATTTTGTTGGTGTATACGATATGCGGCACAAGGTACCTCCTTTCATTGTTCCCCTATTGTGTCTCAAATATTCAAGGAATTTTACAAATTCTTTTCAGGTTTTCGGTGGGAGGAGGGAGTTGGCGGTGTTGTTCAACAAAAGGGAAGCGCGTTGAGGTACAGGGCACTGAGGGCAGTAGGGCGGTCGGGTATTGGAGTGGTGATTCCCGGTGGTGTTTCCTTTCTCGCCTTTCACCTAGCTCTGGCGTGCCGGGTGGGTTCGATTCCTGGACGTGTATGTGGATTAGATTGGCAGTCCATGCTTGACCGCATGGCTTTCCCCCGGGAGATCGTTCCTGGTGTTTTTCTCCCGCCCTTAAAACTGCAACTCCTTCTTCGTCATATCAAGTTGATAATAAATAAAGTTAAAGATAGTTGATGACATAAAGTAAATAAGTATATGACACTATTTGCTTTCTGGCTGTTTAATTGTCCTCAAGCAATGACAACAGCATCTGAAACAAACAGATCAGGAAACACCTTAAAAGATTAACATCAGTAGATACATGTGTATAGTGCTAAACATCAATCAGCAATAAATCACAATATAAAGGGCCTCAGTTGCCGAAGATACAAAAAAGTATACATAAAAACAACAGCAGCAGGAGCAGTATAGACGTCCCTCTGCCACATTTGCTGGGTACGTTGTAATAGTTGACAGTGCATCAACAACGTTTAGCAGAGCCATCCCGGTGCGACGCTTCCTTCATAATAATAATTACTTATAAAGCGCCTTACATCTTTAAAAAGACCTCATATCGCTGTACATAAAATCTATCGCAAACCTATCGACAAATTAGAAAGAATGAAAGGTAGTCTAAACAATAAATAATATTTCAAATTGTATTAAAATTCTAGTAATAAAAAGGGATTCGTTAAAAAACATGTTCAAAGATCACACAAGAGCTTACAAATAATGTTGAGTGCATGGATTGGACTAAACCTTTGGCCAATGCAGATTAGTAGTGAATTTACAGGTACCAATATCAATTAAAAGCATCTTTAAAAAGATGCGTCTTAAGAAGAGTCTTTTTAAAACGCTCTACCGAATTCGATTCTCGAATATTAGTCGACAGACTATTCCACAGTCTTGGAGCCAAGTATGAGAAGGCACGATTGCAATAGTAAGCAGTACGTCCTCTTGCTGGTTGGTGAAGGATGAGTTGTGATGAAGACCGGAGATTGCGATGGGTTGATATCGTGTGATAATGTCATTCAAATAAACTGGTGCAAGCTCATTCAAAATTTTGTAAGTAAGTAACAAAATCTTGAAATATATTCTCTGGGCAACAGGCAACCAGTGTAAACTGCATGAAGAGCACTGGTTGTATGTGTTCGCGATACTTAGACCGTGTCAAATGTCTGGCAACAGAGTTTTGAATTCTTTGCAACTTAGCAACATCACATGCAGGGAGGCCACATAGCAAACTATTGCAGTCCAAGCGTGAGGACACGAATGTATGTAAAAGTCGCTCCGTTGCATCTTTACCGAGGTATCTGCGAATCTTGCTGATCTTGTGTAATGCGAAAGAGGCAGATTTTGTGATGGCACGGATGTGACCTTTCATCTGTAAGGTACTGTCTATCATTACCAAGGTCTCTGGCAGAGGTAGATACGCTAACATAGTGGCTCCCCCAACCCTGATGGATGGCAGAGAAGGTGTTCTTATAAAACGAGAGCAGAGATGGACAATCTCCGTCTTTGAGTCATTGAACAACATTTTGTTGCAAACAGCCCATTCTTTAATGTCAGTAACGCATCTTTCCAAGGTGGCAATGGCTTCCTATATATAGCGCTCTGATGGATCAAATACCAAATATAGTTGCGTATCGTCTGCGTATATCATGATCATCATTGATTAACTCCATGGCTATTCATGATATCACTGATTGGAGCTGAATACAACGTGAAAAGGGTAGGTCCAAGCACGGACCCCTGTGGGACACCCTCTTCAAGAAGAAATTCTTTGCTGATTGCTTGTCTATCTGTCAAGACAGCGTTCTTGTGCCACGATAAGCTGGATCTGGACAAATACTCTGAAAAACTTAATTTGAGCATCACTTGGAACGATCTGTGAAGAGTTGCTCATTCCAACTGCAGTGATAATGACTCTGCAGCGCAGTTCTACTGGATCTGGATAAATACTCCGAAAGGGGGGAACGGGAAAAGGGCTCAACGGCCTCTCGGGACTGGACAAGAACAAGGTCATATGTTGGAGAACAAAATCGTTGTGGAAATGGCCCTGCAGAGCCTTGGTAATGTTGTTATTAATCTTTATAGCATCTTCTACAGTAAGGCCCGTTTGCCGGTATGCCATCAATGACTTTACTTTATCAACTTGAGATGACGAAGGAGATGCATTTTAAGTATGGGACGCGCGCCATAGGTGAAAGGCGGAAAAGAAACCACTGCGGTTGAAGCGAAAAGGTTCTGGTGATTTCCTGATGGCAGCGATGATGTTAAAGGACGTGTGAAATGGGGTTTTTATTACATAAAACATTAGTAGAGGATGTGTTTTACACATTTCGGTCAATTTCAGAGAATTTGATAGTTGCGTTTTGGTGTAATTGCACGTTTTCTATTTTTATGTTAATGAGAATTTCCATATTCATGAGCAAAGCCGTGATGTCATCTCAGGAAAAACAGAGGAATTCTCCATAGACTTGTGTACAAAAGTTAATGTCATTTTCAGTGGCTTCTTGATATCATGAACTATATAAGTTTACTGGGTTTGTTTAGTATGTCATTTGCAACAACCCTAACAAGTTTGTTTGGGTCAAAAATGGATCAGTGGGCTACTGCTACTGTTTGAAATGTAATGTTCTTTCTTTGTTTTTCCACTGTGGGTTCCCTCCATGACCAGCAACAAACAGCGCCCTCGCCTGACAAGACATTTTTGAAGTAGAGAAAATGTCACTTCTTTCTGAAATGAAAACAAATTTGAGTTTGCCCCTTTGTCTGCAACACTTTGATCTTTTGATTTCTGTATAAAAACAGCTGGGTGATAATTTCCACCTCACAAAACCTTTAATGGCAACAGCGCCAGGAGTACCCTAGGGTAGACATGTGCGCTATACAAGTGTCCACCATTATTATAGGCCAACCCGACTGACTCTGGTAATAACCACAGAGTCAGCCCCAACTTCAAGACGTAGATGCATGGTGACGACCTGCATTGAACACTAGTAAGGCATTATCAATGACAGGAGGGACAGGTACAATCATTGAGTAACGACTTAATGTCTCTCCTGGCTCATTTTTTTTCTCTTTTCCTCAAAAACCTTGACAGCGCTCACATCCGTCTTCTGGTATGAGCATCAAACTGCCTTGTAGAAAATTCCAGCCACAGAAGCAGTGTCTCACAAAACCTGAAAAATGCATGACTTTGCGTGGTTTTTTTCTGTTGAATAAATGGTAAAATAATTGTTTGCAGACAATTTAAACAAAAAACGCCTTCACGGTCGGCAAATTCTTCCACAAATGTACAATTATTTTACACGGGAAAAGAATCAATGTGCTGTTTGCTATACCATATACATATACAAGTAATTATCAATACTTTTAGTCGGGATTTTCTTGTCAACTCGTAAAGTAACAGCAGATGATGTATTGGGTTACGGGTATTAAGGTTCTGCTGCCTGCCAAATAGCACACCAAGACATTCGGTCAGTTTTAAAGATATCTGGGTTCCTCACAAGGTGCTCCTTTCGTGGACACAATCTGTTTTCACCGATGCAGAAGCGTGCTGCAGCCTCCGTATATACAGCAAGAGGCGCTATTCTCAATAATTTGAGTCTGAGCTTTACCCAACGCATCTTTGTCTAAAGTTCCCCTTTCTCTGACAGATACCAGGTCATCTGAAAAGGTTATTTTGCAGTATGTCTAGGTTGCCAGACGTGTTGAACATCACTGGGGTGCTTGTTGGGCCTTGGGATGCAGAGTGGGAGCCCGGTTCAGGGGCGGATCCAGGAATTTTTCCAGGAGGGGGTTTTGCCACCAGGGAGGGGTTTTGCCCATCAGATTTTTATGTCAGCTTGTTTCGGACAGGCGGACGCGCAAAAGATGCATTACATTATATTTTTTGGTGTCGGAGCAGGGGGGGTTTTGACACCCAAAACTCCCCCTCTGGATCCGCGCCTGCGGTTAAACATTTGATGCGTCCAAGGTAAACCGTGAAACACCAAAAGGTAATTTATCACAAGAAGCTTTATCATCAGCGAAACATTTTAAATGTACAGTTCGCATTATAGACAATTATGTCGGTCTAGTCGGCAGTTTGGGCCAGTGCAGAGTCTATAGAAACGTGTCACGCATCCACGTGACGAAATACAGAATTAACCGCACTCAAATGATGTCGGAATGGTGGACACATCAGTATAAGAAAAAGTAAAGAAAAAACATAAGAATTCAAACTGGAATTTTGGCAGGCAGCTTCCAACACCTTGTTTCCGTTGGCCGGCTGAAGGGTCCATGACATAGCATGCTAAACAACGTTTTGCCTAATCTTTGCTTCATATGATGGATTACTTGTTCAGAAAGACATGCTATTGTTCGTTTGGATGTAAAATCTATAAAAGGTAGCCTTTTTCAACTTCGAAGACTTCATTGCAATATGATAAAGATCTATAAGATTTATGAGATCAGTCTTGGTCACGAATATATACATTAGCGTTGACACAAACAATTATAATTACACATCCTTTTCAACCAGACTTGGGGTGAGAGAAATATCAGATTGGCCTTGTCGGGATTCAAATCCGAGACCTCCGAGACATCCGTTTCAAAACTGAATTACCTTTCAAAGGCAAGCGGTACAGCAATTACACCAACCTTTTTGTTTCTACATCTAGAATGAAGATTGCAAATTTCCTGTTTTCTTCCCACGGATAGTATTTTAGGGAGGTATTTTGTATGATTTACCGTTAAAACGAAATCCATTTTCTAAAAAAAAATCTGAACATGCTCCTTTAAAAAAAAAAAACCTTTAATACTTAACATTCAATTTCCCCGCGCGACGCAAGTCTAAATCAATTTCTGACTAATTGCAATCCCCGTTGCGAAATGATTCGAACCGGCCATTTAACACCGGCTAGCTCGGTGGTCGAGTGGTTAAGACGTCTGCCTTGTATGCAGGAGGTCGTGGGTTCGAGTCCCACCCGAGCACGCTATGAAGTTTTTCATATTGTCTCGGGAAAGCAGTGTTAATAATTACGTCGGGTAAGGGCAAAAACTACCTTACTTAACATTCAATTTCCCCGACGCAAGTCTAAATCAATTTCTGACACTTCTTTAAGTACAACAGACAAGACGGACCACAGATAAACGGTTGTTACCATGGTTACGTCTGTGAGACAGACTGTCTTTGTGCAATAGCCCCCTCTGTTGACCAAAATTTGACACGCGTTTAAAGGGGGAATCCATAGAGTTGTATAACTCTATGGGGGAATCGGAGTTTATTCCTCCGCTTTTCACGAGAATAAAAAGGTATTGTATTGATCCTCGGTTACACTAGAGAGACAAATTCCAAATAAAAAAATAAGAAAATTCCACCCCTGTTGAAAATTAACAACAGACGGAATTTTAATATGTGAATATTTGCGCGGTGAACAGCGCCCTCTGTAGTTCAGCTCCGACATATTGGCTGTTTTCAAAACCACCGTCTTCGTCTGTGGCTCCGGCCTGGTGTATCCTAGCAGTATTAATGACTAAAGAAACATCTTGGGCCAAAGCATTCACCCCTCTTTAGCATATTTACGGTACTAACACCAAGATAATCCACGAAGGTTAACTACACACAAAGGAATACATCAAATTCAAAATACCGAGCCTGACCGTAAAACACCGAGCGTTTCGAAAACGGCCTACTCGTCCAGTCGTATCACGTGCGTAGTAACGCCCTGGTTACTGCTATTTGCATATAAATTGCCCACCGACCCGTTACTTTTCATTGGGAAAATACTCCAAAATCATAAAGTGGATGAATCTAAAAAGGTAGGAGGATTGTATTTTTTTTCACAGACTATCGACTGGTTCAAATAAATCGTGATTTGGCGAGGCCCAGTCTTCGGACAGTACAAAGTATATCAAACCCTGATTGCCCCTTTAAACATCCGATGGTAATCGAATCAACTTTACTATTTACAACGTGCGTCACCGGTGCACCAGCGACGCGGGTGCTCATTCACATGTGTGTCATCGCATCGCATGCAGGAGACGTTTCGGTGTGACGTGAGCAGTGAGGGGAGGGTACAAAAGTTTTCAAAATTTCATCTGAATCAGCGGCAACAAAGTAAAAATGTCACCATGGTCACATTGGGAGGAAACTGCAACCTTTGAGGGAAAGACTGGCTGTAAATGATACACCTGAATAATTACAATTTACAACGAATCGAAAAAGTAAGTTGTTTGATTTCGACTGTTCTGTTTTGTTTTTCTATCCTCTGATCCTCCACACGAAACAGGTCATCATGGTCATGTCGTGGTACTATGGTGAAGTTAGTAGGCCCTACCATTGGCCTACTGTTATTTTTCTTTAAAGACAGATAACGTGATTGTAAAACTAATAAAAATGACGCTTTCTTTTTGTTCAATTAAGGATGTGCACAGACAGATAAAAACCAACCTGTCTACGTTCCGAGAAAGCAATGGAAACTGTGTCCATGCTTTCAAGAAATTGTGCAAAGCTGCTGCTGTCCTATTTCAGTATTTGTCAGTCGGTGCCATGTCATAGGTCCCGAGTCAACTAGGTCCCAAGTCAACTCGGTCTCGGTCAACTCGGTCCCAAGTCAACTCGGTCCCAGGTTAACTCGGTCCCGAGTCAACTCGGTCCCAACGAACTAAGGCCCAGGACAACTCGACCGCTCTTGAAAATGTACAAGATTTCTAAGCAGCTCGATTTTGTTTTGATTCATTTGACGCAATATGCCGAATTACTTTAAATTTTTGTACATGACAAATTCATACGCGAGGGCTTGTGAAAGCGAACTTGACGCGAATTTGACAGTTTGTGCCACAAATTTGCTTGGGCCTATTAAAGTTCAACTTAAAATAGGGCCTAGGCGAATGTTTACTGCAAATTGTTTGACGTCAGATTTACGGGCAATTTTGGTGGGGCGCGGATTGTATTAAACGGTATCAACATTTTGGGTTGTACTCTCGTTTTAAGCATGAACCGTGCCGCAAACCTTGATATTTTCCTGGGCCCAATGTCGTGCGCGTGCGGCGTAAGGCGTTACTTTTATTGGCGACTACGCCGATTATCATCTTCAAACTTTTCTTTTCGTAGCCTACATTTATTTGCCTATTTTGCCAATGACGGTCGAGTTGTCCTGGGGTTTAGTTCGTTGGGGCCGAGTTGACTTGGGTCCGAGTTGACTTGGGACCGAGTTGACTTGAGGCCGAGTTGACTTGGGACCGAGTTGACCTGGGACTGAGTTGACCGGGACCGAGTTGACTTGGGACCGAGTTGACCTGTAGTCATATCCAGTAGGACTGGAGTAAAAATACACATGTGACCATGGTGACAAGTTAGTAGGAACCAAATAATTGTCTTTGCGACACATACACAGTCTCATCCATGAGGTTGGGTCATTTTTTTGTGACATACATGTAGGCCTACCAGATCTTAAATGTGTTAACATTTCGCTTACTTGTGATGAGTTTAGTGACAAATACGAGATTTGTTTAGCAGTTATCCGATGTTTGATTGAAAATATTTACAGGATGTGTCAAATATAAAATATTCAGTACATACCGGTAGACCTTATCCGTAGCGGCCATGATAGAAGACCGGTTTTCATATTTAAATGATGTGACAATAGATCCACAATGTGCCTACACATGCATGACGCACTGTGACAATGTGACTGTCCTCTATCATGAAAACAATGCTGAAATCAACTTTTATTTGCTCGTAACCGGGACGGACACTTGTTACATTTTAGGCCGTCCCGGTTACGAGCGTATATTGGAAATTTGTACACAGGGTTTTTAGAAAGGCATGTCACACTATTTGTACCCCATTTTAGGCCTAAGTTATCTCTTCAGAACAACTGAAACTTGCATGTATTTTTTTAATTCTTTAGACCAGACAAAGGTATTTTCTGAAAAATAATGGTCTGTGTTGCCAAAATTTCCCTTTTACCGTGGAAAGACTCACTTTCAGCCAACATACGGTTTTAAATGTACAATTAGTGTATTACACAATGGTTGTTTAGGTGGAAGACCCAACCAACTTTACGGGTTAAAACTAATTGAAAGAAATTACAGGAAATGGCGGAGAGAAACGTAAAACAAATAATAAATCATTTCACTTTTAAAGGAAATTCATCACCCTCACACAAAGTGCTCAATGAGGCAAAACACGTCTGCGGGCCACTTTGGCTAGGTTTTGGATTGTGGCATTGTACGTGAGCATAAAGTGATTGATGGTTTCCGAGATTTGTACAGTGAGGTTGTGACTTGCAACTGTTACAAGCTTTTGTAGGGTGTAGGTGTTTGATATCCTGTTTCCAGAGCAATGAATTGAATTCCAGGATTTTAAATTCTGCAACTTGTTGTCTGCTGATATGGCATGCAGACATTCACATTCCATCAATTTGTCATAAAGCACTCTGTATGGTACATGCTATGTAAATATGTATGTGGTTAGGGAACTAACCTTTTTCTGCAAAATATTCAATTATATTTTGTTTATTGTACAGTTGCCATAGAAGTGATAAAAATGTTGTCAACATTGAAAACAAACTTCTCTCGAACAGTTGCGCATCATGCAACATTTGTGTTTCCTCAATGTACATCGCGTGTGTGTAGATGACGCAGTCTGTACGCGACCATAGTCGGTGAAGTGTCTCCTAACTATGACGTCACACACAGCTTGAGTTCATTCATTCATACATTCATTAATTTATTTCCATGCTCACGGATACAAAAACATGTTTTCATAAAATAATTAATACTTTGGAGTAGACATATATGTACATACATGTACATGAGATGATTTAACAAGAGCTTAATGTACTTTTCAGAAATGTATGCCGTAAACCGTGTTTTGTGTTGCGTAACTGTGCTTTGATTCCTCTGTTACATGTAAATCTACATGTACGTGTACCACGCACAAGCTCCACCTCAAGAACGCTCAAATTACCGAATCTGTATTTGTGTAGCGTTTAATTGCAGGGTATAACCCGGCATTTGCGGGGTTCAACTCTACCTACATGTGTAAAAGGTGACTTGAAAAAGATTAATCAGGGTCTGATCTGCCTTTTTCAGTTCACATTTTGTGTTTACACTTAGCGCCTACCCGGCTTCAGTTTGCTATTTTGGAAAATGCGGGGGCCGAATCGAGCATAAACTGGCCTAGCGGTACTGATTTTCCATAGGACCAAGAGATTAGGGTTAGTTCTTGCATTTTTAGAAAAGATACCTGCATTAATTGAGAAACGAACTGCAAACAGAATTGTACCCCTTTGTCATACAATACGTAACCCATGCATTGCACACTGTGTACAGTACATGTGATGGAATGCACAGTGACACTGCTTCAAAGATACCTCCCCTAGCGGCTTTCTGCCTTCTTAAAGATGACGCATGCTGATTTCACAGTCCCTTGTCATCCCTCTGATTTGGTCCTTGTAATAGTACAGAACAGGTTAGCCATGCATAAATGCATTCCAATGGAATTACTGCATGACGTTCTCCATATATCCAATTGTTGGATTGCACAGAGATGGTATCAGGGATTGCGAAAGCGGACAGTTTTTATTTCACACCTTTATAAGGCCTGTACTGTGAATCTTGGCGTCGGTGTAATGTATGTGCTATACCTAAATTGTATACATCGAACATTTGTGTATGCATACCAGATCCACTTCGTGAAATTTTAACGGACATTTTGTGCTTTGGACGTTTCAGCATGTAAAAGGTATTAACCTGAAATTGCATATTTGCACATACATACATGTACACTGTACGGCGTTTAAAAATAATGTAAAATATCTGCCAAATATAATCAAAATGAAGTAACATGAAATAACCATATAAATTCTGTTATCAGTGTACACCATACATGTACCTTTTGAGAAGTGGCAATGTTATGAAATACTTTTCAGCAGGGTCATTGTTCTAATTAAATGGAAATGAAAAATTTAGTAAAATTAATATTACGCATGGAACACCCTTCAGTTGAAGCAAAACCTGGCAAACAAGTACCGGTAATTACGTTTGGGACACACATGTACAAGTGTGTATCAACAAGTGTACACATACACGTACCGGTACTACTAAAACAGCCATTCCATAATGACATTTTTGGGTGCACATGTAAGCTCAGTAATGCTCAACACAGAAGACATTTTATGGAACTAGTAATTTACAATAACTAATCAAGTAATAACAGTTACTGCTGTATAAATGACCCCCATGTGAATGTACAGGAAATTCCACAACTTCCTGAATTGTTATTGTTAGGAATTGTTTGCCGGAAGTAATAGTTTCAGTTGGATTGTGTTTCTATACTGTAAACGTGGCTAGCTCTCGGAAGTATTACGGTACTTTAAAGCCCAGAGTTCAAGTTGAATACTTTTCAAGTACCAATAAGTGTTGTCAAATACATGTACCTGGTACCGGTACATGTACATGTATGTTATAATCTCTCAGAGACTCCCAAAGTGTCTGTACACTAAGAACTGTACATCAGTTAAACTTAGTTTAAATATAACCACTTTGTGGGTCGACTTTTAATATACTTATAATGGCTTTGAAAATGAGTGTGTTCGTTATAATCAAGTTTCAAGTTTTGAGTCAGAATTTTCAAGTTTTAAGTCAGAATTTTCGAGTCAAAAATTCCATTGTGTTTTTATATTTTAATGAGCGTGGATCAGCCACAGATTTCTTCTTATGGTCGCAAAACTCGACCCAGCCTGCGCGACTCGAAGGCCTTTTTTTGCAGAGCGGTTCACAAATGTACGTAATACTTGGCAAGTCAAATGTCTAAGAAAATTAATTGGTACTGAAAAAGTACTTGACTACATGTACATAGAGCGTGATCCAAAACTGGTAAACACTGGATAAAAATGTAAATTTCTTAAATTAATCAAAATAATACCTCAACTGTAAAGAAATATCCATATTTTACAATCATATTACAAAAATTAACAGTAAATTTGGCTGGGCACACTGTGCCATCACATTTTCAAGAAATAGTTGAAAATGCATGTAAAAAAATTGTAGGTTTTATTGATTGTCCATCCCTCACACATAAAAACAACCTCTGCATAAAACTGTTAAGTCAATTTCAACATGTGATAAACTGGGTGTGTGTATTAACAGCAGTAGCAGGTAAACAAACAGGTTCACTTTAGTTTTCATTTGTTGTATTGTTTTATTGACTAAGGAAAGGCATACATTTGTCTCTTGATTTCCTCATGTGAGGGACGGAATTGGATCACGCTCTGTACAGTACAGCTTTAGGAATACCCAATGTACATGTAGTGAGTACCGTTATTAAGAAATAAAAATAGCCACCTTTTCCCAATACAAACTTTCACTCTCTCTTTCAAGTTTCAGTCATTCTCAGTAAAAGATAATTGTATTGCAGCAGGTTTTGAATAGGTTTTGAAACCAAAATATTATCAATTGTAACTGCATTGCCTATCGGTGATTTGTGTTTGTGTTTAGATGAGGAAATGCTTTTACAAGTGCAACTTCAGGGTTTTTATTCTCTCGGCTAAATAATTACACAGAAATCACTCGGGTTTCAGTTTCGTCGTGATTGCAGTGTGACGTAAAGAGACATGTTTGTTTTCGCTTGAAACACACGATAATGTCGCCTTTTGTAGTGGCTTTTGTCCAAACTGGTATTTACCCGAACTTTGCTCTGTCAGTGTTGGCTTGTTCCCACAGTGCTTAAAGGTGCGTACATTTATATTCTCCCCCCCAAAAAAATCTTAAAATCAATTTTTGATTAGTATTAGTACATTTGGTGGATAACAAAGCACTGATCGACCAATCACTTGGGAAAAACTTTCAAGGCTGTTCTGCTTCAGTGATTTCCTCCAGGTCCAAACGGACTTGATTCAACAAAGTGATTTCCACAGTAATGAAATGTGGCATTTTTCTGTTTCTGGGAGAATCCTGTAGTTAAGGGATCTCAGAAAACCAATTTTGTTTGGGTTTCCAACTTGATTGAACCTGCGTGGGATGAGCTGACCTCTAGAGCTGCACGTCTCCATATAGACCTAGAAGATTAGGAGCTCAGGGAGGCACTTACTGGTACATGTATAAAGGCAGAGAGGCACACCCTGCCTCATTATAGAGGCTAGTGCACTCAGCTTTGCCAGAAGAGGTGAATACTGACTGATAAAATTTTATCTCCCAGCCTCTTTGATCTTTCAGTTATACATGTAATATGGGTTTCTTTTTTTAACCTTACTGGTAAATGGTAACATCCCATTGCTGTTGTTTTATTTTATTTTACCAATCTCATTTAAAAGCTAAATAATTTCAGCAAACGTAGGGTAGGGCAAAACAAACCCTAACTGACATTTAAATAACCTCTAAAATCCATTTTTATTCAGGTTGATTTTTCAAGGTCAAGTCGTCTGGAGTACAGATAATATACCTTTAAGTTTGGATTTTAAGTGGTGTCAGTGTGGCTGGGTCACACTTGGTAAAGTTGGAATTTTTAACCACAGTCCAACTCTGTGTACATGTACACTAATCATAACATTCATAAAATGGAGTGCTGTTGGCCCTGTATGTTATGTGGCATGTGTTCATGTCCGTATTTTAGAAGCTGGTGATTATTCTCCTGGAATTCCTTCCTTGGCATAGAATTTTACAATGGATTATGAACGTGATATTCTCGATCCTCTATTCTCTGTAAGTACTGTCAGCTCATTTATGTGGTACTTGTAGTAGTACACTGCCTGGAGTGTTTCCGTGTGTGCGTCTACTGTGCGTAAAATTGCTGGATAGAGGGCACTAGTACTAATACTCTTGAAACTTCTATTTTGAAAATAGTTCAGTTCAGTTGCTCAATCTAGAAACTATATTCCACTCATACGTCCGTGTTGATTCGTTTATAAATGCATGCATACTTATTGCATACTGCTGCAAGCGGGAAAAACCAGCTGTAGGTTTGTACACGTGTACGTGACAGGCCAATGGCTTCATGATTAGAAGTGGTAAAGTACAAAACTATTGGTAAAAAGTGTTTGTACACATTTACCGGTATGTGTACATGTACATTTACCGGTACATCTAACCGGTACATTTTACCGGCCATTTATCAAGTTTTTTGCTGATAATACAAATTTTTATCGGCATAGTATTGGTTAGTCCTTATGCATATGTAGCCTATGTGTACATGTAGGATGTACATGTACTATACAATACAGTAACGCTTTACCTGTACATGTACATTGTATGGATGACAACAGCAAGCACTTTATACTGTGTGTACCAATTTGCATCTTGTGAATTCATTGACCATGAAAGTGTGTTATGAGTCACAGCTGTTGGACAACTGTACAGGCCAGAAATAAAAAGGGGGGAGGGGCACTGTGGAGTTGGTTTAAGCATTGTTTAAATGGTCACTTGCTTAATGCTGGTTTCCCATTGAGGCTGTGTCTTTAGCTGTGTGGTTACCAGAAAACAAGACCGGCAAATCCAACTCTCTAAATGCGTGTTTCTATTAAAGATCCGGAATTTTACCGTTAAACTCATTTACCGGTAAATAGCGGCTAACAGGAAGTTTCTACTGAGCTGCTCTATTCGGAAAATAGTGGACCTTGCTGGCCTTCGCTACGAGCATGTGAACAATTCCCCAGCATTTTCCTTCCTCGAGAAGGGAAATTGCCGGGGAAAATTGTCCCCGCTATTTACCAGAAAATAGCAGATAAGACCTGTTTCTACTGAGCACATTTTCCGCCTTTTCTGGCATTATCCGGTAAATGGATCTCAATAGAAACACGCTTTAAGATTCCAAATTAATTTTAAAGATAAAAGTCATTACAGAAGTGAGATTTCAAGACGTGGTACCGCACATTGTACAATGTCATTTTAAATTGTTTAAAGCCACAATACATGTACGTATGTACATCATTTGCAGTTACTGTACCCAAATGTTTACTTCATGAGTTGACAAGAAAAACCTTACTCAAAGTGTTGATAGCAATGGTAACAAACACCACATGATTTTTTTTCTGTGTAAAAATGGTACTTTTGTTGGAGAGATTGCCAACTAAAGGTACCTTTTAAAAAAAAAAAAAAACAATAATTGTCTGCAGACAATTTTTTTTTACATTCATTCATTTAAGAAGTACATTTGTATTACTGGAAGTGGCTGAAATTTCTGTTTTCTAGTCATGGAATCCGTCTTTAACATTGTCAAGACATTTGACTGGGTCTGACTCTGTACAATGGGCTGGAAATAGAATGAGACATGCTTTTTGAGATACAGTACATGTTTGGTATACATACCAGTACCACAAAACGTGACCTAACTTCATGGACAGACCCACCTATTTGTTTTCCTCCTGGATTAACATAAAATGAACTAGTGACAGTGTATATATTTTGTTTCTCTTGGAATGCAAAACAAAACATTTTGCAGACAAAAGTAAAAAGGCCCTTGCAGCATGTTGTTAAATATAAGGTCAGGAAAGATATTAAGGTTTCAAAATTCAAAAATATTTCAGAATTGGTGAAGGTCTGTTTTGACTTGTGTTTTTGGGAAGCCCAGTTTCTGTTTTTGTTCAGAAACAGTTTCTGTTTTGTTTAGAAACAGTTGATACTTGGAAAGTTTGATTGAAATCAAATATCCCAGTTGTTTGTAGTAAATTCCTAAGTAGTGACTGTCCTTGTTTTTAACTGTTGGATTTTAAGGTAAATGTTCAGTTTAAATTTGCCAGTAAAGTGAATGTTCGAATATTTTTGAGTGAATTTGTTTTGTTTTTGTTCTGTCCAGATGAGTGAGGGGCGCCGCACACAAGTCGTCCTGTTAGATGACAAGAAAGTGGACCTTGTTGTACAGGTAAAGTAAAATAAATAAATAAATATTATAAGAGGGAAAACAAAGCTGCCAAATAATGATACTGGTGTTCCAATTGGACTTTGTTTTTGTTAAAATCGGTAGATTGACGGCAACCACGATAAAAAACTTTTTCGGTAGGTTTTACCGAGACGATGTTAAAAGAAAAATTGGTAAATTTTACTGCTCTCCGCACTTGGACTTTTTCGACACCGTAGGAGAACATGCGCAGTGTTCCTTCGCAGTTTGACCTTCAAGGCTTGGACGTACACTTCTACAGAGCTTTTACCGACTCGATGTGTCCGCATTGGACTTATTGTCTCGGGGGGAAAAGTTACCTGGTCGATTTTCCTGGGCAGCAGTTGGCCAGGAAAAGTAACTGCTGGACTCGGGGGGGGGGGGGGGGGGGGGGGGGGGGGGGAAGGGGGAAGGAAGTTACTGAGAGGAAAACTTTCTAGGCTGTCTGCACTGGAATAAAAATGGGAAAAGTACCCATCGTCTCGGTAAGTTTGACCAAAAAATGTCTAATGCGGACAGGCCTTTGCAGGTCAATTAGGGCGGCAGAAACTTTCCGCTCGGCCACAGTAATATTACAGGGCTGTATTTAGTATTTGTAACAGTAACATGAATCTAAAGTAAACAATGGTCTTGCTCAGGAAAAGTTTGCTGTGAGATCGCAGTAACTTTCCGTATTTGCACGGAAGAAAAATTCCAATGCGAACACATGGTAAGCTTATGCGGAGGAATGTTACAGCAGGTCATGGTAACTTTGTGTGATAATGTAAGAGAAAGTCCAATGGGAACATGCCTTTTAAATTTTAACTTTTTTTTTCAAATCAGAACTACAGACCTCCAACACATGCAGTCTTTATTTAGATCAGTCATTTTCAGTTTAAAAAGGCTGTTGATAGACAAGATATTACAGTAAAAGGCCTCTGCTTTTTATAAACGAGGCA
Organism: Henricia sp. BOLD:AAB3569; assembly: GCA_037783545.1. Lineage (NCBI taxonomy): Eukaryota > Metazoa > Echinodermata > Asteroidea > Spinulosida > Echinasteridae > Henricia > Henricia sp. BOLD:AAB3569. The sequence continues at coordinate 759,082 of JBBELK010000346.1, read as the reverse complement.
GACTTTTACATTACTGAATGATTTATTTACACACGTACTGCACATGACATAAATTCCGCTTTTGGCCAGCTTTGTCTCCAGCTCAGGTTTGGTGCATCTCAGAAATATAAACACATCAAAGGAAACATCTGGCTCCATCACCAACTTGAACTTCAACCTCTGTTGGGCTTGTTTTTAAAAGGCCACAGAGAGAAACTCCACCAAGTAAACTGCACATAACAGAAAATTGCAAAGACCAAGTCTGAAGCCAAAATCGTTTATTTCGAAAACCGCATATGAGAAGAATGTGTGTGTTGAATACACAGATTGAGACGGCAAGGAAGGATTTTTGCACAAAGGGGCAATATTATCTTACATGTTTAGGGCAACATAGTACATACTTATTACAGCTACATACTGTACAAAACAACATGAAGTTTACCGTGGGCCTACGGTACAAATTCCTGGGATAATTCTGCATACATTTTTGTCAATTATGTTCCCCTTTGAAATCATTCCGTTTCAGATATTCCGTTCATAGTTACCAAATGTGAAACTGGATAGTGAAATTAAAAAAAATTGCTTTATAAGTCTCAAACACACGTGGAATTGTCTATATCATACAACAAATTTTGCAGAAATGCAGGTAATGTACCGGTACATGTACATGTAGTATGTAAAGTGTATCGCCTTGCGGCCGTTTGTTAGCAAACATCTGTGCGCAGTACATGTATGTATTGCCTCTAAACAATTAACAGCAGTATGTGAATTACTGAAAGTAAATTTATACAGCATCGGGTAAAAACTGGCAATGCTTGGGGGCAGTGTTTCTTGCTTTGTGTGAACTTGCCCCATATAATCGTGGGAATCTTTAAGGGGAAAATACCTGAAAGAAACATATACCGGTAGATTAATTCCAGGGTAGGAATTTCGTCACCGAAGGGGCACTGCCATTTTTGTGTTTAGAAAGGGCACTTCCATTGGAAAATCAAAATGTCTATGAGAGGATTGCAAAAGGGCACTAAGGTCAAGACAAGGGGCAATGGCCTCCGTGGACTCAGTGAAATTCCCACACTGCAATTCTGTTATTGTTCTAAAGAAGTAAAGGATAACAATTTCTGTAAGATTCTGGTAGATTTTGTCCCGGTTTTGGTGTGAACACATTTTCACCATGTTATTCAAATTGCACAAAGCAAAAACTGACTTTTGTACAACACAACAGTGATGGTTTCTTCACAAAATGCTCAAATAAACTGGAAATAATCGTTGAAATTTTTAAAGCAGATTAAAGCCCCATTGTTGTACATCATTTGCAGTTGTAAACCCAAAATTTTACTTAACGAGTTGACAAAAAAAACCAGACTAAAAAGTGTTGATAGCAATGGTAACAAACATCACATGATATTTTCTCCCATTTAAAATACATGCAGTACATTTGTGGGAAGAAATTGCCAACTGGAGGTGTTTTTCTTCTAAAAATTTGCACACATTTTTTTGAAATTCATTCAATACAAAAACCATGCATGGATTTTTAAGGTTTTCTGAATTACTGCATCTACCGGTATGTGACTGAAATTGCTTAGTTGCAAGCTGCTGTTACTGGAATTCAGAGAAGGTTTCATCTGCAAATGGTATAAATGATTTAATTAGCAATTTAATCTGCCCCATCAACTTGCATATTACATATTAGGTATGTGTACATCCTATTCATGTATAGTACATGTGTGCCACACTCATCATGAGAACAATAAACTCCCATTCATTTGGCCAATCGATAAATTGATTACTAGTGTACGTGTTCATTACACCCTCAAAGCCATTCCTATATCATATAATATGTACCATTGAAGACGAGCCAGTTGTCAACATTAATAGCCAGCTAGGCTTTGTGGCATTTCAAAAATTGCAAACATTGCAGTGTACATGCCTTCGAATTATGTCCTGTGACAGTTATGACTGCTTGTCACTGAATGACTGTGATACACACTTTATCATAAGGCCAAGAATAAAATGGGTGTGTTTCCCGTCCGGTTACCCGCCCCAACCTAGAAAATCATTTGGAACCTATATCTTTTTATTAAAAAAACCAGTAAAAATTAAAAACTTATTGTTCCTACCTAAAACCTACGGTAATGTAGGCGTAAATTGTTTTTATTTTTTTAACCCCCAAAAGCTTAAAATTGTGGCTCACTCTTGTGTGTTTGTATCATCAATCAAACTGTTTCTTTAAATTCAGATATTATGTACAGTACTAGAATGTTACTTTTACATCAACATGTTAACTGTTATAATTTCGTCGCATAGCTGTCGAAGTGACGAATATGCGGCTTTAAAGCCACTGCACATTCGTCACTTCGTCAGCTATGCGACGATTTATAAAGGTAAAAAAAATACTGACCATCATCCCACCCTAATATTTTCTGGTAAAATAATTTAAAGCAAAATAAAAAGATACACGTATTTCCCACGGTACGTGTACATGTACCGGTACATACCCACCCTAAATAATTGTTTTATGTAATAGGAAACACAGGAATTTTTTTCTTGGCCTACCGGTAAACTAGTTTTGCCCCTTGGGCATGTACACATACCAGTGCATGCATTGACTGTGTGAGGTCACACATTTCTGTACTAAATTATTTTTTATGGAGATGTAATAAGAAACAGCGATTTTTCTTGGTCTTAAAAGAGCGTGTCCAGATCACATTTTTTTTACCTCCCCATTCTTCCCGTGGGTGTTGAGATTTTCATACCATATCACTTGTCATATTTTTCTCATTGCCATTCTGAAATTTTGTGCTCTCAATCTGTATATTTTCAAAGTTACCCTTAAAAAAAACACCAATGCTGTGTAAACTACATGTAATTTATCCAGTTACATAAAGCATTGCAGTGATTACACAAACCCCTTTGCTTCCACATATCAAAATTTGACATCACAAATTTCCTGTTTTCTTCCCATTTTCTGGAAATATCTGGACAAGCTGCTTGAATTGAATTGCTGTTCTTATGATTTAATGCAGTTTGGTCTAAAGCTTAATCACAGAGACGTTTATATACTAGTATGTAAATCAGTAATTGATAACACTGCAAACCAGTGAACTGTAATATTACCGAATGTAAACAGATGGAAATCACTTGTAATTTGAGCTTGTGTAGTGTGGAAATCCAGCAAAAGGCCACTCAGAAAGGAGGTGCCTGCATGCAGTTGTTGTAGGGTACGTTCAGACGGAGGCACTTTTTAATTGCGCTTGGGTTGTTTAGATAAGAAGTCCTTAATCCAAAATACGCTTGCATTCATACAGAAAAGTTACGCCAGCACTTCAAGATAAAAGTGGCTCAAGTTATTCCTCTGAGGTTAAACAACGCCATTTTTCTGAGGTGACCTTCCGGTCACGCAGGCGCGCGCGCGTGCGGGAAAACGGCGGTGCGCCATAATGCATGCACAACATAATAGGGAGGTTTAGATGCACGTAAAACGCGAACGCGAACGTGAAATGCTGTAACACTTGGTCATTATTCTGAGGAGATTGACATTATTCTTAGAACAGATGAAAACAAAAACCTACATTTTTTACTTTCGTAATTTTTTGGAGGAATTACACTTCCATCAAGGATGCTTGAAGAACATGTATGTACATATGTTTTACCGGTAATTTAAAAAAATCAAACAAGTTGAATACATGTTAAAGCCTTACAGCAGGGCTCGAACATAACGGTGGTCCGGTGGCCAAATGCCAGTCAAAACTCTCGCGGGCCAGTCCAAACACTGTTCAAAAAGTCCGGGTTGGCCAGTCAAGATTCTTAGTACATGTAGCCTAAATATTCACGCATGATTGACTGACGATCGACCAGGTTGTTTTCCTTCCTCCATGGATGTACAAAGTTTGTTTGTAAACATGCATGTTGCACGACGATCGAAGTGGAATAAAGCACGTGTTTCATAGTGCACATGCGATACGGTCATTGCGATGGGTGTCGTTGAAACCCGGAGGTCGGAGGTAACCCGGAGGTAGAATTTGTTGTGACCGTGTAGTACATGTTACAACCTACCTCCGGCTTGTTATTTTAATACTGCGTAGCTCCGGGCCACCGTCAACGCACCAACTACACGTTAGCAAAAACAATCTACCTCCGGGTACCTTTGGGTACCTCCGACCACCTCCGACCTCCGGGTTTTATAAATTTCCCTGAATGATTGCGCCGAGCTGAGGCGTAATTTGAAGACGGTACCATTATAAATGCAGGGCCAGGGGTGCGCATTTGTGTCCTACACATACGACTGCAGCGGGCAGCAAGTTTATGACAGCAAGATTTCTGGTCCATTTCTGCATGCACCCATTTCCTAAAATTGTTTAGTGTAGATATTCGCCATGATGCATGGGAACATGTACGTGTACGAACCGTCACGATCTTGCGATGACCTCGCCAGCTGCACACACACCGTGGATGCCCGGCCTAGCTAGTCCCCTTCGCTTCCCTTTTTCAAGCCCAGATTTTTCTGCAATGCGACGGAGTTTGTAAATTGTGAATGAATTCGACTTGTTGCTAGTCGAAGATCGAGTGAAAACAATTTTCAGTGCGATCGTCACAGTGCGTGCGTGGCCCGTGTGCTCGGCAAACGCTGAATCGACGTAAAATGAAATCTAACACAAGGCCGATGCCATGCATGCTGCTGGTATGGTCTGTGCCACGCCGCGCACAGGACAACAAACATTTGATTTACACGTGGCGCGGGGCACTGGGCAAGTAGCATGTTGTAAGCCTACTTATGCAGCGGTCACTACATGTATGCTGTGTATGTAGCACGTGCGTGCACGCAGACTGGACGCACCTCATGTCTGACAAGCCTCTCACGACGTAATTTGTGTTGTGGCGAATACTAGTTACAGCAGCCTCCGTGAGGAACATGTTAACCAGACACGAGGAGCGTCCAGGCTGCTAACTAAAATGGCTCTATTGCGTACTACGGAAGTCCCCGTAGTCTTGCGCCTACGGTGCGCGATACATGTACACCGCGTCCGTAAACAACTTTTTCGAGCTAATCAGGATGGAAGAACAGACGACAAACGACACAAGTTAGAGTTTTTTAAAGTTTATTATTCAAATAGGTAACTCAACAATGTTGCAAACAATGGAGGAAAAGATAAATGTTCATAGGCATTGCATCGCAATGCGTGATCCATTTTAAAATTTGGATTGCAAAATGGTGATCATGCGATACATAAGAAATTTCTCACTGACATACATGTACATGTATTCAATCTCGTGCAACATTACTGGCACGGCAAGCAAGTCACGCGGCCCCTTGCAAGTCACGGCCCCTTGGATGATTTTTCTCTAAATCCAGCAACCGTAGAATTATTTGTGCACATGGTTTCTGCACTCAGTGACAGAATTCTTGACTTGAACATCGATGTTTGAACCACACTACGGACAAAGAATATGTAGTCATTACATGGATATTAGTGCAAGTTTGCATAGTTATGGCTCCCCTTCACTACAAGTGGAAGCTCCATGGTTTCATTCATAAATTTAGCTCTGTGTGTGACATCATGGCAAAGCAACCAATCGGAATGCACGGATGGTGCACGATCGCGAGTCTATGTAGGTCGAGATGCGCGTAAATCCAAGGCTTTGCTGCAACAATAAAAAAAATCCACATCGACAGGCAGCCAATCAAACAAGTGTACATGGATGGCATTGTTTTTTTGTGGGGGGGGGATGGGGTTAGGGGGTGCGGAGAGTAACCTGTAAAAATGACATGTAAAAAATGGAGGGCCACTCAAGATGCCGGCGGACCAGTCAAGATGTGACCACAGTGGCCCGGGTGGCCAGTGTTAAAAAAAGTTATGGGGAAGCCCTGCTTACAGGCCCTCAAAGTCTTTAAAATGTAGGCCTACATCCGAATTTCTGGAATTACTGTACTCTGATTCGAATTTGCCACATTTTAAAAAAATTCACGTTTTAACCCCTGCTTGCTTACAAAAATGCTAAAACGCGGACAAATATTTTTGGGCGAGTACATGTATGTTACACATTATGGGCAAGAGTTGGGCGGTTGATCAGAAAAGTTTTTCTTTAAAAATACTCATCTAGCATTAGAATGTGCAGATTTAATGGGGAAAAAAAGAAATTGAGTGGGAAAAATTTCAGATTTTGTGAAGAAACCTCTTTTCAGCCTGTATGTTTTGCACACAAGGTCTGAAGCCATGATCAACTTCCCAATTCTTAATTTCCCACATTTTGCTGTGCTACAACACTTTGCCCCTATGGCCCATAGTCTAGTAAAACATTGCACTGGCTTTTAAATCTCACCCTCTCAGACAAAGCTGATGCAAGTTGCTCAAAATAATTTGTTTATACGATCTGCAATTTTGGTTAAAACCCATTGATAAATGACAGTTATTTACCAGTATGATCAAATGTAGGACTTTCTTGACAGGTAGTTAGTTACTTATAGCATCATTACAAATTCAAGCACATTTGTTAAATTTAAATCATTAAAAACCTCTACATCCAATTCCACTACATGTACAGTATGTACATGTTCACAAGCGAGTCCCTTTCAAACCAGACCAACTGTACAAATATTTTCTTTTGCACAGCATTGTTAACAAATGAAAGAGAGATATCTGCTTCATGTCTGACAGACATTCCTCTACACCAGGGACCCACACCTAGGGGTCTCATCCATTCACTCGGGTCTGCTCCTCAATATTGAGTCGCCATGAAAATAGATCAGTGCCAGAGGTTTGGGAGATGAAATCATTATGGCCTGGCCTGGCCTGGGGAAGGTTTATTGGCTGGGGGAAAATGTGGAGGCTAATCTGGGAAAATGGATCTGCAGGCAGTGCAGAATAGCGAGTGATTTACAATGTACAGTGTAGTGTTTGAGGTAGTCTGATTAAGTTTAAAAAAAATTTGGAGGAAAATTACGACCAGTCTGTTACTACTGTAGTGTTAGTTTTTGCATGTGAAGGCATGTTCTATTTGTGAAATAGATACATGTAGAATGTGAATATAGCATAATCTTGTTAAATTGGATCCCGGGGAATAGGCTCGAGTTTTCCAGGCTTAATCGTGGTAAAATGTATTAAGGCCTTTTTTATACGACATCAAAAAAAACTTGCAAGGTTTGAGACAGAATTTACGAGCAGGGATTGTTTACTTTATAATTACACGTAGGGTGATTTGGCGTACTTTCACATGATACAGCGAAACCATCACTGGCGTTTCTTGAGATAAGAATGCTTTTTCCACTGGTCGCCGGCAGACCATTGATTTTGTGCATAAATGCTGCTGGTACCAGCAGCCAAAAACATACCCGTAAGAAAGTGTAGTGACAGCCGAAGATACAAATTCTATTTGAAAAATAAGACACGGGGCTACGTTGGAGTCGTCCACAATCCAAATAAAAATGGACAACATGTTCAAAATTGCTAGAAGTATCGAGGATCCGAACAGTGATCAGAGCCATGACTGGTGGATGTACCGGTACACACGTTTATGTACTTGCTGAATTTATTTGCTTGAAATTTCGCGGGACCAAGCCGCAGTTTCTACTGCATGCTGTGTACATGTAGTAGAAACTTCGCGTTACACGCTATTTACCGGTAAAATTCTTGATCTTCAATAGAAACCTGCTAAAAGTTTGCTTGGTTGATGTTTCAACACAGTTGTTTAACAGATACCCTTTTCCCACTACAAACTGCTTAACCCGGAGATTTGCCGCCCCGGGTTAAGCTTTTGTTACCCCGGGGTTCGTTAACCCCGAGTTCTGTTCCCACTTGTTTCGTTAACCCGGGTTTCGGCAAACCCGGGGCGAGCTTGCCCCGGGTTAACGCGGTGCGGTTTCCCACTACACGCGGACTGGAGTGCGCGAGCTGGTCCCGCAATTGTTTTTCACTGGCTTGTCGCCAAGCAACGGGTCCTTTTTCGCGCCACAAGACATCGGTAAATATGATCCCACCATTCGACACATGCGTTCGTTTCGCCGTACTGCCCTTTACAGTCACTTCGCCCCCAAACCACTTCGGCCACACACCACTCGTGCAAATAACATTTCGTCCAAACATCCATGACCCACGTGGCAAGCAAGACGCATCACGCGTAGGCCTATACCATTAAAATGGGGGTGTATTAAGACGGTGTTTTCTCAGCCAGTCCTAAATATTCTTTTAAAAATTATTTCATCAAACGGCATAAAACTAAGTAGCTGCATGTCTGTCAGCCGTGAGCGGGCACGTACGTAGGTTACGTTTGCAGAGTGCCCCTTGGGTAAAGTAGCATTTGGGCGATGTATTCCTACCTCCATGATTGGGAGAAGTGGTCCAGCCGAGGGCGAAGCGGTTTGGGGGCAAAGTACTGCTAGTACATCGCTCAAAATGGCGCCAGACACGGAAGCAATATTGCTCGCGGTCCTGATGGTAATTTTACAAATATTGCGAAGGAAACGTCAACGCCAACGTTCTCAAAAGGGGAAGAAGGCAGAATGTTGCTTGAGGCAATACGCCAGCAGGATTTATAGCGCACTGAACACGCATTTTCGCGCCACGAGTTTAACCTTTGGACACGGTATTGAGCAATGATTCATGCGTCTTAACCCCGAGATTGCTTGGGGAACACTTAACCCTGCTTGGTTTCCCACTACAATGCTTACCCCGGAGTTTGGCTGTTAACCCCGAGATTGCCACCCTTAACCCTGGTCGCTGGCAGGTTTAACGAGCCCCGGGCTAACGGCCGATTTTTTCGTCTTAACCCGGGCCAGCAAAAGAGTAGTGGGAACGCTCGCGCGATATTTCGCTGCCCTGGGGTATCTCGGGGTTAAGGATTGCCGTTACCCCCGAGTTAACCCGGAGATTTTGTAGTGGGAAAGGGGTAAGAAATTGCTATGATTTTTATGCTTAGCGAAAACTGGCAGAATACCACTTAAAGCCAATACAAATGATATGGGATTTTACCTTGTAACCTGTTTTGTCTGTTTGCGTACATATCATAGCACAATTTTGTTGTCCTAACTTAAGGCCAGTTTACGCCTTTGCCGAATCGAACTCCGCAATTTTCAAAAAGGCTAATTGAAGCTAGGTAGGTGCTAAACGCAAAAGGTGAATTGAACCCCGCAATTAATTGTCAAGGTCGCTTGTAGTGTAAACGCTACCCGAATACAGATTCGGCAATTTGAGTGTCCTTGGGGCGGTGCCCACCGTGTAGTAGATTTAATTGACCAATCTGGCACCAGTTCTGCAACACCTAACAGCTCACGCATGCGCTGCAGTTACAATGAGTGGTGATTTTTGCAGTTTCTGACGGCGAGTTGAAGCCGGATCGTGGTGTAGTGTAAACATGGCAAAAGTTCAGTTTTGCGGTCGCAATATAAATGCTGGGTCTGTATCCACCTTTGCTGGTTCGAGTGTAAACACGGTGTTAATTATAAGCTGGTGCCTGAGCAGCATTTTCTGCTATTCTAAAACATCTCCATGAAATTTGGCCCTTGCATGCTGAGAATGCAGCTCGCATTCTAGTGTGAATTTCAGATCAATCCTGATATTATGGACAGCACAATGATCTTATCACACACAACCTGTCCTCACCCTCTGCCAAAGCCTGTTATCACATCTCCCCTTGGGGAGCAGCCTCTAGCAGTGAAATCTGATCCCATCCAATGGCCAAGATACTAAGCCACTTTTCTGCTTCACTGCACCCAGCCTGTGTTGCTGTGCCATTTTCTATACTGTAAATCCAGTTTGAGGCTCATTGGATTTTGACAAAATTCAGTTAGGTTGGCATGGGGTTTGGTTGGTTGTTTCAAGAAGGTTTCTGCTTCTAATTTTGCATTGGATCTCTGCGCCAAGTCCAGCGAATTTGGGTTGTTCCATAAAAACAAGAGCCAAAATTTGATATTTTGATGCATAATTTGTAAAATGGCTTTTTCAAGTTGCCAACATTTTCGAAAGAAATCCCCGTGCAATTTCTGAATTAGGTACAGTAACTTACAAAAAGACGTCTTGGTATCATAGTTTTGACGATATTTAAGAGAAAATTGTTTGTTTGTGAAGAGGGAAGGAGACATCAAAGCATTTTTCAACGGTTTTGTTTACATTGCAAGTCTTTTTGACCAGTTTACAATGTACTACTTCGAGACACTGCTGGTTTTACCCACCCTATAGAACCCATACTTTATAAATTTTTATTAAAAATTACGACCCATGTAGGCCCTTGTGCGGAATATTGTTGGCTGTACAAGTCCAGGGGTCTATCACTTTATTGCTAGTTTTATTTGCAATAACAGGGCTGTGTTCCAAATACACAAACATTTTGCAATGTTCACCAACAGCTGGTACCCAGCTTTCCATAAACAAGTCCACAAAAACATTGTAACCAGTGGCGAATGTTTGCAATGTTCTTGAAAGTGGAACACGGCATCTGCCCGGTAAGTCAGAGGTCTCGGGGTTTGAATCCCGATAAGGCCCTTACGATTTTTCTCATCCCAAGTTTGGCTGACATACTGTACACAGTACAACTATATGCATAGACAGTGTGACCTCTGACGTCATGTCATCAAAACTTTGGGGTGTACATGGCTATTGCTGTGTGCCTGATCAGATTGGCTTTGAATTGTGTGACCTCTGACATTGTTCCTTAAGCAAATTTATGCAAAGCATAATGCTTACACATGCACACAAAATGGCAGGCATGGTTTCAATAGAGGACGCTTTACGTACACGATATCACACATCTACATGTACATAATAATAATAATAACACTACCCATCAAAACTTTGGAAATACCTTGAAGTTTTAGTTTTTTGAGAAGGAAGCATTATTTTGTTTATTCATAATAAACCAAGCTATTAAAGCAAACGGAGGTGTAAGGGGTATCTTGAGAGAAAGCAGTCATCTGGAGTGCTGTCCATCTAAAAATGGCCTGCCCAGTCACCTGACCTCAATCCCATTGAGCTGCTCTGGGAGGAGTTGGATTGTAAGGTCAGAAAGAGATGCCCAACCAGCCAAGAAAAGCTCTGGAGAGTCTTAAAAGAGGCGTATTTCCACTGAATGTTTGGAGAAACTGACAATAGGGATGCAGAGATTGTGTGTAGCTGTCATAGCTGCTAAGGGGGGATTCTTTGATGAACATCAAGTTTAGCCGTTTCTTTTTGCATGCTCTCCAATTTGTTGATAAAGCCCACTGCTGAGGCCGAAGATGGCACTAAAATTAACATGTGCTTTTTGTTAGAATACACCTACATGTACATTTGCTTTCGCAAAATTAACATTTTCTTTCTTAAAAACATGAAACTTTCAAGATGTTTCCAAAGTTTTGATGGGTAGTGTACAGTACACTGTTCTTTTTATCCAACATGCAGTTGGGTGTATAAATAAATTTCTAAAATGTACCGTACTGTATCATGTAAAAAATGTCACATGTATGGAACTGATACTGTCCTTTTTCATTTCTAAATTGACCAGAAGCATTGAATTCCCCTCAACTTTGCCGAATCGAACTCCGCAATTTCCAAAAAGGCTAGTTGAAGCCAGGTAGGCGCTAAGTGTAAACGCAAAAGGTGAATTGAAAAAGGCGGATCAGACCCGGGTCTGATTTGCCTTTTTCAAGTCACCTTTGGGGTAGGGTTGAACCCCGCTTGTAAACGCTACCCGAATACAGATTCGGCAATTTGATATTATGGACAGCACAATGATCTTATCACACACAACCTGTCCTCTGCCAAAGCCTGTTATCACATCTCCCCTTGGGGAGCAGCCTCTAGCAGTGAAATCTGATCCCATCCAATGGCCAAGATACTAAGCCACTTTTCTGCTTCACTGCACCCAGCCTGTGTAGCTGTGCCATTTTCTATACTGTAAATCCAGTTTGAGGCTCATTGGATTTTGACAAAATTCAGTTAGGTTGGCGTGGGGTTTGGTTGGTTGTTTTAAGAAGGTTTCTGCTTCTAATTTTGCATTGGATCTCTGCGCCAAGTCCAGCGAATTTGGGTTGTTCCATAAAAACAAGAGCCAAAATTTGATATTTTGATGCATTTGTAAAAAGAGGCTTTTCCAAGTTGCCAACATTTTCGAAAGAAATCCCCGTGCAATTTCTGAATTAGGTACAGTAACTTACAAAAAGACGTCTTGGTATCATAGTTTTGACGATATTTAAGAGAAAATTGTTTGTTTGTGAAGAGGGAAGGAGACATCAAAGCATTTTTCAACGGTTTTGTTTACATTGCTAGTCGTTTTGACCAGTTTACAATGTACTACTTCGAGACACTGCTGGTTTTACCCACCCTATAGAACCTATACGACCCATGTAGGCCCTTGTGCGGAATATTGTTGGCTGTACAAGTCCAGGGGTCTATCACTTTATTGCTAGTTTTATTTGCAATAACAGGGCTGTGTTCCAAATACACAAACATTTTGCAATGTTCACCAACAGCTGGTACCCAGCTTTCCATAAACAAGTCCACAAAAACATTGTAACCAGTGGCGAATGTTTGCAATGTTCTTGAAAGTGGAACACGGCATCTGCCCGGTAAGTCAGAGGTCTCGGGGTTTGAATCCCGATAAGGCCCTTACGATTTTTCTCATCCCAAGTTTGGCTGACATACTGTACACAGTACAACTATATGCATAGACAGTGTGACCTCTGACGTCATGTCATCAAAACTTTGGGGTGTACATGGCTATTGCTGTGTGCCTGATCAGATTGGCTTTGAATTGTGTGACCTCTGACATTGTTCCTTAAGCAAATTTATGCAAAGCATAATGCTTACACATGCACACAAAATGGCAGGCATGGTTTCAATAGAGGACGCTTTACGTACACGATATCACACATCTACATGTACATAATAATAATAATAACACTACCCATCAAAACTTTGGAAATACCTTGAAGTTTTAGGTTTTTGAGAAGGAAGCATTATTTTGTTTATTCATAATAAACCAAGCTATTAAAGCAAACGGAGGTGTAAGGGGTATCTTGAGAGAAAGCAGTCATCTGGAGTGCTGTCCATCTAAAAATGGCCTGCCCAGTCACCTGACCTCAATCCCATTGAGCTGCTCTGGGAGGAGTTGGATTGTAAGGTCAGAAAGAGATGCCCAACCAGCCAAGAAAAGCTCTGGAGAGTCTTAAAAGAGGCGTATTTCCACTGAATGTTTGGAGAAACTGACAATAGGGATGCAGAGATTGTGTGTAGCTGTCATAGCTGCTAAGGGGGGATTCTTTGATGAACATCAAGTTTAGCCGTTTCTTTTTGCATGCTCTCCAATTTGTTGATAAAGCCCACTGCTGAGGCCGAAGATGGCACTAAAATTAACATGTGCTTTTTGTTAGAATACACCTACATGTACATTTGCTTTCGCAAAATTAACATTTTCTTTCTTAAAAACATGAAACTTTCAAGATGTTTCCAAAGTTTTGATGGGTAGTGTACAGTACACTGTTCTTTTTATCCAACATGCAGTTGGGTGTATAAATAAATTTCTAAAATGTACCGTACTGTATCATGTAAAAAATGTCACATGTATGGAACTGATACTGTCCTTTTTCATTTCTAAATTGACCAGAAGCATTGAATTCCCCTCAACTAATGAAATTTCATTGAACTCCCATACACTCTTACTGCCGGCATTGAATGTCAGCATATGGTGCTGTGTGGTTTGATGTGTCCCCGAAACACGTACCGCCCCGTGGCACGAGCTGAAAACATGCATCCCAAGATTTCTTAATATTGATAGTAGTTGCTTCAAGCAATGGGAACAACCGCTATAGAACGTGTTCGCATTCTGTCACACTTACTAATACTAGCCTTTTTATTGTTAACTCGGATAAATGGTAGTACATGTAGCACTGGTGTTAGATTCTGCCCATGCAATGCTTTCCATTTTTTTAAATTTTTTTAAAGTACACCAAATCACCCTATACCATGTAATCGTAAAGTAAACAATCCCCCTCATAAATTCTGTCTCAAACCTTTTTGGTTTTTTTGATGTCGTGTGAAGAGACCTTAAAACGTTTCAGAAGTGTAATATTCTTTAGGCCAAACAAAATTAATGGTGCGTTTACGGTAACGACCTAAACAAAATCCAGGTAGGTAGGTAGGAAAATAATTTTATTTTGTCTTTTTTTTTTACACTTCAGTTCATGCATTTGCGTGTTGTTTTGCAATCTTTGAAACTCACAATTAACAATATTAAAGGGCCTGTGACATGCTAAACAACTTTGTGCCTAAGATTTGCTTCATAATGACGGATTACTTGTTCAGCAAGACATACTATTGTTCGTTTGTATGTAAAATCAATAAAAGGTGGCCTTTTTCAACTTTGAAGATTTCATTGCAATAAATCACAGACAGAGGGCGCTGTTTGGAGTGCATCACATAAGGAAGACAGAAGGGAAAAGTTAAGAAAAAACATAAGACTTCAAGTTGGACTTGTGGCAAATTGCTGCAGTTTCTACCCCCAGTTTTGTCATGGCTTACAGCAGGAAACATGTAGAACAAACTCAAACAGCCATGGATTACAAAAGTTTCAGGAAAATTGAGAAAAAAGTGGAATCTTTTGTGCACAGTTAAATGTGATTTTACTCTGTCTGCCTCTTGTGACATCGTGACCTTGGTCATGAATATGCATATTTGCATTAGCATAAAAACTAAAAACCTTTGTTTTAACCCCCAAAGCAAGCTCCAAATAGGATTTTTATGACTTTAACTGAGTAAAGTGGTTTTAAAGCATAGATTTCATTGAAAAAAATCCTAAATAAGGGGCCCTTTAAACATGTTCATGTACAAGTGTAGAAAATGTTATGTTCGTTGGAAATTATTGCAAATAGTGCTCATTTAAAGGGCCTGTGACATCCTAAACAACTTTGTGCCTAAGCTTTGCTTTATAATGACGGATTACTTGTTCAGTAAGACATACTATTGTTCGTTTGGATGTAAAATCAATAAAAGGTGGCATTTTTCAACTTTGAAGATTTCATTGCAATAAATCACAGACAGAGGGCGCTGTTTTGAGTGCATCACATAAGGAAGACAGAAGGGAAAAGTTAAGAAAAAACATAAGACTTCAAGTTGGACTTGTGGCAAATTGCTGCAGTTTCTACCCCCAGTTTTGTCATGGCTTACAGCAGGCAACATGTAAAACAAACTCAAACAGCCATGGATTACAAAAGTTTCAGGAAAATTGAGAAAAAAGTGGAATCTTTTGTGCACAGTTAAATGTGATTTTACTCTGTCTGCCTCTTGTGACATCGTGACCTTGGTCATGAATAAAAACTAAAAACCTTTGTTTTAACCCCCAAAGCAAGCTCCAAATAGGATTTTTATGACTTTAACTGAGTAGAGTGGTTTTAAAGCATAGATTTCATTGAAAAAAATCCTAAATAAGGGGCCCTTTAAACATGTTCATGTACAAGTGTAGAAAATGTTATGTTCGTTGGAAATTATTGCAAATAGTGCTCATTTAAAATTATCAACTTGAAAATTGGCAATAAAAGGTTTGAGGTCGGCAATTTGGCCTTAAAAATTCCAGGTAGGTCGGGTTACCGTAAACACACCATTTATTTTGTTTGGCCTTAGCAGCAATACAAAAATACATTTATTAATTGTAATGCAATGTCAGTTGGCAAATAAACCACTACACCTCTTCCAAAGAAAAACCCTTTGCTACATACATGTACATGTACTTGGTTCTTCACGTATAGTACCTACATGTAAATCAATGCCTTTTACACAAATGGAAAGTACATCATAACATGCATGCACACTGTTGAGTATACCCACTTCTATAAACTGAACGCCACTTTCCATTAATCAAGCCAGTGTTTTAGCAAAAATATGCTGTGTGACGTTAACCGAAACCCGACACGTGCATGTCCGCAGCAGAACCCTCTCCGGCTAATTAGAAGGTGTTTATCACCCTGGCGGAGTAGCGTTACCGTAAGCATTGCCACAGTCGTGTTCCCATGAGCTGCGCTCGCCGCATTGTTTTAGTATTGATTTACCGAAATGCACTCGCGGAAAGTGCGGTTCTGAAACAGTATCCAGGGCAGTAACTGGTGGCTGATAATTTGATTTGCGATTTTCTTTTTGGTTTTCCCTTACATTGAACTTTTTTCTTTAGAGTAACTGTTGCTTAGGGAGCAAAGGCTATGAATCAATTAAAGGAGTTTGTTCAGATTTTTCTAGAAAATGGATTTCGTTCTAAATTACCAATCATGTAAAATACCTCCCCAAAATACTATCCATGGGAATAAAACAGGAAATTTGCAATCTCCAGTTTGGGTTGGTGCTTTATGGAACTGGATAAATTAGTTTACAAAACATTTGTAGTTTTTTTTACGATATCCTTGAAAATACATGTGCATCCGCACCCACCAGGGATGTCAGAGTTCATGCATTGCCTGTTTTGAGGCTTTTTCATTTTGTTCATCTGTACATAACTGCATATGTTTATACATGTTTCAGGCAAAAGTTCCTGAGATTTCAGGCAAAATTTTGACCGCCAACTGACATCCCTAACCCACCCCCTGCCCCCTAGACTATGCCCCTGAAAATGGCTTCCAAAGGCTAATCCTGTACAGTAAGAAAAATTGAGTTTTCCATTTTTTTCTTAACAGCCCAAGCTGCTGGCCAGCGATCTCCTCGATCTTGTAGCCTCCTACTTCAGTCTCAAAGAAAAGGACTACTTTGGCCTTGCCTCCGCTGACGAGACGTAAGTATTTCTTGATTGTGGACTTTGGAATATCTCTGATCATATCCGGCTTTCGTGTGAGAATGTGCTGACAAGTTAGGAATGGAAGTGCATCATTGCAGTTTACTGTCGGTGAAACCCATTTGTCGGGTGCAATCAGTCAATTTGTTCCATGGTATTGAATAGGAGTTTGGTGTCCCGGGTTACCTACGCCAATGAAAATTGGCTGTAGAATGAGTTTGCAATAACCTTGGTGCCATATTTACACACAAACATTAAATTTGTTGAAATAAAAATAATTATTTTCTACTGGGAAACCACTTTCAATCACTAAAAACACTTTTGGACCCCTAATTTTGGGAATGTCTTATAAACTAAAAACATCTGAACAAAATGGAATGACCAATATGTGGGTAGTACCCAACAATACTTGGACAAGTATACAAAGTACTCCACTACGAACCCAAATTTCTCCACGTCCCCATGCACAAGACTGGCGCATGGAGGCAATGTTCTCTAATACCCGGCATTTTCTATCGGATTACATGCCCCGAGGACTGCACCAAGAATCCACCGTTAATTTGACAAAAGTTCTTCAATATTTCATTGCCCCTAGTCACACTCGAATCATTTGCATTGGCTGTGTTGGAATGTGCCCTCAGGATTTTCCCCTTGTTCTGAAGCAATCGATAATTTGCTGAAATTATGCATCTGGGACAATTTATTAGATTGTTGGTCTTGATGAGACTTCGGGCCCTGAGGGGTTCTGAATTCAGAAAAAATAGTGGAGAAAATGGAGCATCTTCATTTACATGTACATGTTCTAGGTTATATTTCTCAATATGACCATTGTCAGTTGTGGGATGGGGGCAGACAATAGACCTGAAACGTAATGACGTCACGCAATGTTTACCGCGGTGCGTTATGGGCGAACTTTGCGTGCGCTGCATGCATAGCGCCTAGCGTATTATACACGTAACTTTGTTAACTTTACTAACCGCTTCGCTAGCAAAAAATAGTCAAAAACAAAGATCGTAAATATCTTAAATGGTTCGTGTCAACTAAGTTGTGCCTGCGTGAGTTTTAAGCGCACGACGGATGCCCGAACTGTGGTTTTAACTTTCAAGGCCTCAAAAGGCGGCGAAAATGGCCCTGCAATAATTGTGCAAACTATCGATGCAGAGACTTCGTCCCTACTTTTCACCCATAATGCACCGCGGTAAACATTGCGTGACGTCATTATGTCATAGGTCTATTGATACATGTAGGTGCATTATGCTTGGTATGAAATTATGCTTGGTATGTTTACTGCATGCACATTTTTTATAAAGCCATTATCAAGTCCAAATCAGGCATTTCAGAAAACTTTCCCATTGGGTACTTTCCCAAGTCTAGTTGTTACAGCCTTTATATACCGTATTGTATGTCATTTCCAATGTCCCAAAAATTGACTAGGAAACTATCAATTATTTGACTAGGAAAACCTTACTCAAATGGAAGATAGAAGTGGTTCCAACTGTCCAATGCAATGATACTGCCCAAGATGATATATTTTTATAAGAAAATAATGATTAAAGATGAAAGCATGCATTTTTTTACAAGAACGACCTCGTGCGAACAAAATTAGGCTCCTAAATACTCGTGTATTATGGCTTCGCTTTATGTACCATCCAGTGTAGCCGGGGACCCAGCCTAATAGGATGGGGGATTTGCACAATTTCTTAAAAGCATGGACCCAGTTTTTCATTGTTTTCTCGGAATGTAGATGAGGTTCTGAGCTAACTTATACACAGGTTTTTAATTTTATTTTTTATTATTATTTTTTTAAATATGTTTAAATCATACACAATCCACAATCACACATGGAGATACATGTAACACTATTTGTAACAGTTTCCAAATCTTGCAATCTGTCTTTAACCTTGGTCTCTGTAAAATTTCTCCAAGTTGAAAAGGAAAGTGTCTCGGCAAAATTGATGAAAATTTATATAATATATCCTAAAACCTAAAATATTTTAAGCACTCTACGGAATACGAACTGAAACTCGACCTGCTGTATGTACGGTACATGTAAATAGCCAAGTGATTATAATTAATAGATTTGTGTAATGTATTCTGAGATCTCGCATCTTAAATTCCAAGATTTCTGTCTAGAATTACCCCGTCATCCCAGCCCTCTGTAATTACCGAATGGACCATTAAACACAACCTTGGTCTTGGCCTTACATCTTCATCCTTGAAAACCTCACAGTGTGACTGATTTATGAGTTCATCAAGCAGAGGGGTGTTTGTCATGCTGTACAGATTGCATATCTTGGCCTGTCTCTGACACTATACAGACTGTTGTGGGTGCTTTTACAGTCACAATATAAACATATGTCCAGAGTATGGTTGTAAAGCAAGTAAATTGCTCTTCCCTATTTTGGGCAGCATACGTACTTGAAGCAGATCTGGGGTGGATTTGACCAAACTCTTCAGGCCTTTTCCCAATACTATTATTATTATTATTATTTCTTTCTGGTATTCATACCAAGGATTCCTCAATAGTGCGCATTGCACTGTCACTCGTAAGCGTGAGGAAACCCATGAAGAATTAGAATTAGAAATGGCCAGAGACACCGGGGAAACCCCTTGCTCTTCGCGAAAGAATGCTCTGGGATCTTTAGAGTGCGTTACCATTACCTAACACACTGGACCAACGGCTTTACATCCCTTCCGAAGGATGGAGCAAGTGCCTTGCCCAAGGGCACAGGTACCGCAGCCGGATTCGAACCCGCAACCCCAAGTTTTCACCCCTGATTGCGAGTCAATGGCCCTAACCACTCGGCCACGGTACCCCAATTACTAGAACAACCATCCTCACCCCGGCGCCGCTCACCCCTGAGCTCCGATTCACACTTATTCTCAAACTGGCACCTCATTCCTTATTTTAACAAGTGAGAACTCACCCCTACCCCTTAGGAAAGTTTCTCGCCCCAGGGCCAAAATTGTCAACTGTGGTCCCGAGCAGGGTTGAATTTCAAGTAGGGAAACGGGGCTTATTTTCACCCCTGCATCGCTGATATTTGGTCTAGACGGAAAAGGCCTTTTGTAAGATGTGGTCATTAATAAGACTTGCGATGGATCATAACACTGCAGAGAATCAGAGCTTTGATGGGTGCTGCGATGAATTTAAAACCAAACCCATCTTAAAGGTACACACCGGCTTTGTTTCGTTTGTCCGGGCTGTTCAGTGAAATCGTAAGCAGAAAATTGGAGATATCATGTGTAGGAAAAGAGCGAATCATTTGTGACAAAGTCGTGAGGCTTGCGCGTAGTTGCAACGGCTGGTAAAGCGTATAACACGTCTTTTGACCGTTTTGGTTAATTTTGCACTTCTTTAGTAAATTACGGGATATTTTGATCTTTTTTCACAACGACCATTAAACAAGTATTGTCAATGCTGCTACATCACTAAATCATGTAAACAGTAGGCCGGTGTGTACCTTTAAGCGCAATGCGGCCATTCAATATTGGATTCAGGAAAACTTTCATTTTTGGGCAAAGATAAACCTATATTGTGCTCAACAATGGAAGACTGCAGTAGCTGGGTAAGCCTATAATTTTGTAGTTCAATCTAAACAACTTCAAATGGCCTTGAGGTTAATCCTTAATTATCACTAGATTATGATGATAATTAGGTAATTTAGTTCAGTAGGATACTGGACTAAACATAACCCTGTAGTAAATAAAAAGTTTGGACAGGGAAAGTGTACAAGTGGAATCGTGGTATCTTTTCGCTTGGGCAATTAAAATGAGTGGCAGGTGGGAACTCACAGAAAGATTACACAGAGGAATGTTACCGCAAGAACACAGTAATTTCCCACGAGGTAGCGGAAAAAGAAAGTCCAATGGGAACATGCCTTTAGTCTCATTTTGCATAAAGCCAATAGCACGTTTTTGTTACAGCTGAACTGAAAGTTTGATTTAGATGTGTCAAGTTACCCACCCTGAGGCATGAAAAAAGTTCATTTAACGTGTTTTCTCCAAGCCCTTATAAAAAACAAAAATTGTGAACAGTCCACTTCAATGGCGAATTTGGGTGAATCTGCCTACATATACCGGTACATGTACCGGTACATGTATGTATAGAAATATAAAAAAGACAGAAAAGAAATGTATGCAGGAGGTCGTGGATTCGAGTCCCACCCGAGCATGATATGATCTTTTAACATGCCTTTTATGAAAAGCATTTGTTGTACATGTGAGTCTTTCCACGGCAAAGGGGGCATTTTGGCAACACAGACCATATTTTCCAGAAAATACCTTTTGTCTGGTCTCAAAATAAAAGAAATAAGTTTCGGTTGTTCTGAAGAGATAACTTATGCTAAACAAGGGTTACAAATAGTGTGACAACATGCCTTTCTAAAAACCCTGTGTACAAATTTCCAATATACGCTCGTAACCGGGACGGCCTAAAATGTAACACAAATGTCCGTCCCGGTTACGAGTGTATATTTGAAATTTGTACACAGGGTTTTACGAAAGGCATGTTGTCACACTATTTGTAACCCTTTTTTGGCCTAAGTTATCTCTTCAGAACAACTTAAACTTATTTCTTTTATTTTGAGACCAGACAAAGGTACCGGTACATGTATTTCCTCGAAAATATGGTCTGTGTTGCCAAAATGCCCCCTTTACTGTGGAAAGACCCATGTATAATACACATCATGTACTGTATGGGCAAATAAATTCAATTTGTACATGTACATCATATGGAATGACACAAGAAAATCCTTTTTTCTAAAGTTGTTTTTTCCCCTCGCTTTTGAGTGAAATCTCTACATCTAGAAAAGCATTAATCCTAGATCTTCAGTAGTAGCCCGCTGTGCTTGTGAGATGCTCTGCTATTTGGAAGTGAGCCCTCTTTGTCAGATTTTAATATGAAGAATTGGGCCCAGTGATTGAGTACCATCTCTGTGTATTTGTCATAGCGCCCTCTGTTGATACCCTATCGTATGTCTTGGAACATACATGTACACGACCGGTGACATTGTACATACATGTAGTGTGACTCATGTAAACATTTATCCTGATGAATATGCATGTAGTAAACTGTAATTGGACCCAACTTCCTTGAACAATGGATAATATTCATGCTTTGAGGAACTGTGGTCAAATTACATTTTTATTGTGGTCAAAAGTTGACTAGCTGATTCTATAGAAAATGTTTAAAGGCCTGTCCGCATTGGACTTTTTGGGGGAAAACTTACCGAGACGACGGTTACTTTAAATAACCATTTTAAGTCCAATGCGGACAGCCTAGGAAGTTTTCCTCTCGGTAGCTTTTCCCGAGTCCAGCGGTTACTTTTTCATGGCCAACTGCTGCCCAGGAAAATTGACCAGGTAACTTTTCCTGAGACGATAAGTCCAATGCGGACACATCGAGTTGGTAAAAGCGCTCTGGAAGCTTATGTCCAGGCCGTGAAAGTCATACTCGAAGGGTCTCGGTAAAATTTTCCCGTGTCAAAAAAGTTAAAAAAAAACTCACGAAAAACAAGTCCAATGCGGACACGACTTTACTCATCGTCAGATGGTACATGTACATGTATTCCCTCAGGTTTCCCTACGGACCCAATTTTTCTCTTGGTGTTGCATGGGTGCACAATTGAGCAAAGTAACTTATGCAATATTTGGTTGAAATGGTGCTCTTGTCTTCAAGGTTCGACTGTATTTTACTGGCCTACTTAAATGTGTTTTGTGTCACATTATAATTTAACATGTTTGTGTTGTCAAATACATACACGTATTGTACCATATATAGTACGCATGTAAAGATATTTAATAGATGACTCCCTTACTGGGCAAAGACATCCATCAAGATTTTTTCTTTGGCATCAAAATTTAATAACTTGCACCTGTTCATTTCAGCACCTTGCCTAAATTCTTTTTGAAGCCCTGCTGAATTTATGCATATTTTGTAAATTTTGCTCCCATGTGGTATAACACAACACATAAAATCTGAAGTCAATCACAACTCAAAGTAGGTTATTGGGTTGTGGCAGAAGCATGTCTTTATTTCTCATTGAACATAAATGTAAGATCATTACATGGATCTGTAATATCGGCCAAGAGGAATTGCTCTTGGTATGTTAGGCATGTTCTGTGGCGAACATATGGGAGCAATTTTTCAAATAGTGTGCATCCTTTCATCTACATGTTCTAAACTGCATTGACCAGTAGGTATTTATGTGTACAATACATGTACATCATGCTTGTGTACTTCTCTAAAATTGGGGGAGGGGGATGCAATTTTCTTAAAATGTCAATTCTTGATCAGAACAGAAGTTTGTTGAATACAGTGAACTTGTGGATAACAAGGCACTGATTGACCAATCACTTTGGAATCACTTCCAAGACTGTTCTGCTTCAGTTATTTTGTCTACGTCCAAGTTGACCTGTTTGAACAAAGTGATTCCCACAGCAATGAAATTTTCCTGTTTCTGTAAAAATCCTGCAGTTATAGGCTCTCGATTTTGTTGGGTTTTCAACTGGGATGAGCTGACCTCTAGAGCTGTGCATATCACAAACATCTCCCTAACAGCCCTAGAAGTGCAGGAGCTCGGGGAGGCACTTTCTGAAAGCAGAGTGGCGCACTCTGCCTCAGCGACTCTTACAGTCAGCCTTGCACATAGCGGTGTGCCAAATGAATTAAATATTTGAATATTCGATCTTCCATCAAATGTTCGAATAGCATTTCACCGAATAGAATATTCAGTATGACCTTTTTTTCCCCCATGTGCAAACCGGCTGAGAACAAAGTGTTTTAGAATGAATATCCTGTGGGTGAATTACAGGATGTTTTTAATATGCAATGAGGCGGCTGATTTGGTATCGAAAAAGGCCAAAAGAAACAATAACATCCTGCACAGCACTCGCATGGGAAGTACACTCCGAACTTCTTTAGGTTCAGATAACACTGCAAAAAAATGGGTGGAAATTTTTGAAAAAGTTTAGGGATCAAATATCAAATATTTGATTTGATTTCGAATAGTCAATTATACGAAAATGCACAGGCCTACTTGCACAAGTGGTAGCCATACACATTACTGATCGATAAAATGTTGTCAATATCTGTCAATTCACCTCTTGCACGGTTGCATTCAAAACGATGCTTTCCGGGCATAAATCATATTTTACAATGGACAAAAGTCAACATCACAGCCACTGACATGGTAACGAAATAAGGGAGTCATTGTTCATGCAAGGAAAGCCTCGCTGTTATGGTGGTTCCGTGCAGGTGGTAAATAAAAACTACTTAAAACAATTCTTAAATTGTTTGCATGTACTTTTTTATTTGCTCTCTCAGAGGTCATTACAACTGGCTGCAGCTCGATCGCAAGGTCCTAGACCATGATTTTCTCCAGAAAACCGGAACTCTCATCCTGTACTTCCAAGTTCAGTTCTTCTGCGAGAGTATATCACATCTCAGGGATAGTATTACTATTGAACTTTTTTATCTTCAAGCGAAAGGCTCCATTTACCAGGTAAGAAAATAGCAATATTATTAGTTGCATCATTGCTGAATTACTTGTCACACTGCCTAAGTTTAACCCGGGTAAGCTTTTAACCCGGGTAAGCTTTTAACCCGGGTAAGCTTTTAAGCCGGGTAAGCTTTTAAGCCGGGTAAGCTTTTAACCCGGGTAAGCTTTTAACCCGGGTAAGCTTTTAACCCGGGTAAGCTTTTAACCCGGGTAAGCTTTTACCCGAGTACAAATAATTTGCATTAAAGGGGAATTATGCCCAAGAAACAATAGACCTTGTGCTCAACAAATGCAACACAAATTATTTTAATGCAAAGAACAAGAAATATTACCCACTAAAAAAACCGGATAAGAACTTCAAAAAGAATATTAATTTTAGTGATGTCGCACTGTGGGCGCAACCATTCTGTCCGAATACTGGGCAAATAACGACGTTTTTGCGTCATGTCAAATATTCGGACAAAATGGCGATGCCCATAGTGTGACGCATCGCTAAAATTACAGTGGGTAATATTTCTTGTTCTTTGCATTACACTAATGTACGAGTTGTTGAACACAGTCTTTTGTTTTGTTAAAGTGTCGTGGGAAATGACCTAGAGTGTAATACTGTACTGAACTGAAATAAAATCTTGGGGTTGTTTAGTTGGAACTTAAAGTTTTGTTATATTGAATGCATCCCCAAAAATTGGATGTCTGCCAAATTTTGCATGTGTTAAAAATGCCGAAAGTTTCCCTTTTGGCTGAAAAAAAATGCAAATTGGGAAACCAAATACTTTAAATTCTGTGTGGGACCAGTTGTCGAACTGAACATGCATTGTCCGGAAAATTTACTGCGTTGCAACTATTGAAATTGGAATAAAGACGCCACTATAATGTGTCTAGTGTGATTATTTGGTGAGTAAACATGTATCAATAGGAAGTTGAATTTTTTCAAGTTGTTTGACAAAACACGACAAATAGTGCTCAATCATTCCTGGGAAGCACTCTACATGTACTTGGGTGTTCATGAGCCAACAGGAAATTGTGGAATTGAGACCTGGTATAATGAAAACGGGGATTCGTACATGTAGTTTAAAATGTTCTTTGCATTGTAACTTAAAGGCAGTATACATGTACATGATTGGTATCTCGAAAATCAGAAATGTTCACAAATTTACGCCTAACTTACACAATATAAACATGATGACCGTAGAAAACTTCCCCTGAAATGGTTTTGTCTGAAGTGCTATAGTCTTTGAGAAATGAGCAAAAGAAATTTGTTTTCGTCTCATGAGACGAAAATTCAATTTGCCCCAAAACCATTTGGCCCAAGTGCCATTTCGCCCCAAATCACTTCGTCCAAACACTACATCGCCAAAATGCTACATGTACTTCGCCCCAAAACCACTTCGTGCACAGGGTGTGGTTCAGGGCGAAATAGTACAGGGCAAAATGGTTTTGGGGCGAAATGACTGGAAACCCTTTTTTGACTGTTTTCTCAAATTAGACGAAGTACGGAGCTGGTTTTTGCTCAGGTTGGTTTTAATCATGCATACCTTCAATCACACAGGGGGATACAACTATTTGTAACAGTTTACCAATCATGTATACTATCTTTAAGTACGTTTGAAGGAACTTGTGAAGAGAATGATCAGTTTTAGAGATTCACACAACCCAATTCACACAATGGTATTTTTAAGCACGGTCTACACTGGCAAATATTTCACAAAAAAACATGACCAAACTTTTCAGAAATGTTTGTAGGTGTGGACAGCCAATAAAACATTAGAAAACAACTGCAAACTTCACCAAACTGTGTTTGCCGGTGTTTGAACATACAGCTATTAGCAAACATCTGTTTGCTAATGTTTTATGTCTGAACCAATCAGGAATCAGTTTCAAGTCATGTGATTAGAGCCAGCCAATCGTGATCAAGTGACCGTTGTAGAGACACAGAAAAACATTGGCAAACATTTGTTTGGTGATTAGTTTGTGTCTTTTGCAGTGCACGAGTGTATTACTCTGCACATGTACAGTGCATGTTTGTCCATATCATGCTTGAGGCAGTCAAAACCACACAGGTGCTGCTGTGCTAATTAACAAGCACAGGTGGATACCCTATAGCAGACCTCCCATTTGCCCCTTTTCGTTCAGGAAATGGTTCCCCCTCAGGTGTATATAAATTGAGTCCGACTTTTTGGGGTCTGGGGAGAGGTCTTGACTGTAATGTCATTGTCAGGTCATTTGTCGGGCTGTTTTTTGGGGTAAACAAGTTTGCTAATGATTTTTGCCTTCGAGAAAAGTTATCTGGGGTAATGGTTCCCTTTCAGAACCTCCCAAGCAGGCCATCAACTTATTAGTTGGTGGTCCATTTGCATAGTCAGACCTGGGGCCAATTTCAATTTTAACCCAAAAGGCCTGTCCGCATTGGACTTTTTTTGGGAAAACTTACTGAGGCGATGGGTACTTTCCCATTTTAAGTCCAGTGCGGACAGTCTGGGACGTTTTCCTCTCAGTAACTTTTCCCGAGTCCAGCGGTTACTTTTCCTGGCCAACTTCTGCCGAGGAAAATTGACCAAGTAACTTTTCCCGAGACGTTAAGTCCAATGTGGACACATCGAGTCTGTAAAAGCGCTCTGGAAGCGTACGTCCAGGCCGTGAAGGTCATCCCACTATGGGACACTGCGCATGCTCTCCCACGGTCTTAGTAAATTTTCCCGTGTCAAAAAAGTCTAAATGCGGACAGCAGTAAAATTGTCATTTTTCATGTTGCCATCGTCTCGGTAAAACCTGCCGAAAAACAAGTCCAAAGCGGACACGGCTATAAAGAATATAGCCGTGCCGTATATCCATCTTCCAAATATAACCAAGCCAAATCCATCCAATTTCCTGGCTGGGAAAGCATCTGGAATGATTGGTCACTTGGTTTGAATTCTAGAGATGCTGCTGGCCACAAGAGACTTTCTCGAGAGGATGTTTTTGAGTTCTTCAATATCCTCTCCTGGGGGGAAAGATCCTCCAAATGTTTTCTTGTGCCTGCGACTAGAGCTGATCACTTGTGATGCAAAGTCAAAGTTGTTTTCTTTGCGTTTTGCACTGAAAACATGTTTTTTTTAGTTTCAGACTTTTCAGGCCTAAATTGAAGTTATCGCAACCTGAGATCCAATAAGATAACATTTTACATTTTGTATCAACAGGTTGTTTTGTACATATGCTATTTTTATGTTTCAGCTGCAGTACATCTGTACCAAGAATTATGTAGATAATGTTTCCACAGTAAAGGCATCCTCTTGCAACAGTGCCCCTTTAACACACTCCCCAACTCCTGCGTACAGTGGCCCTGTTGAAAAAGGCCCCATTTGGCGGTGGGACTAGCGACAGAAATCTTGTCGCCTCTGCTGGACCAATCAGAACGCTTGCAGTGCACATGCAGCACGATTGCAGGCATTCAAATGTAACGCGCGCAGATTGTAAACACCGTGCATGCATGTGATACATGTACTCGGTAATGCTGGCCGTTGTCCGCGTCGGCAATTGGCTGCTATTTAAAGCATACTGGGGAATCCGTTCCATTACATTCGTCAGCATGCATCCCTGTTATGAATGTGAACAACTGCGGAGTAAATAAGGTTCGTCGTTTGAAAGTTTGGTAGGAATGGGACAGTCATAAGGAACGGAACCCAATACAATTTCTGGAAAGTATAGAAATTGTTTCTTTTCGGCATAACATGACAGAATTGATTAAATTACATCAAAATGACTCGGGCGTGAGTTGGCTCAAGACAACAGCCGGCTCGCTCCGCAGATTTGCGTGTATTTCCTCAGGGTATTGTCACGTCGCTTCGCATAGTGGAAATTCCCTGAGATCTCAGGATGCAGTAAAGGGGGCATTTTGGCAACACAAACCATATTTTCGAGGAAATACCTTTGTCTGGTTTCAAAATAAAAGAAATAAGTTTAAGTTGTTCTGAAGAGATAACTTAGACCCCCAAAACATTACAAATAGTGTGACAACATGCCTTTCTAAAAACCCTGTGTACAAATGTCCAATATACACTCGTAACCGGGACGGACACATTTTAGGCCGTCCCGGTTACGAGCGTACATGTATATTGAAAATTTGTACACAGGGTTTTTAGAAAGGCATGTTGTCACACTATTTGTAACCCTTTTTGGGCCTAAGTTATCTCTTCAGAACAACTGAAACTTATTTCTTTTATTTTGAGACCAGACAAAGGTATTTTCTGGAAAATATGGTCTGTGTTGCCAAAATTCCCCCTTTACCGTGGAAAGACTCGGTTGCAAAATGACTTCTTCAGACAGGAATACATGTACATGTACATGTGGGCTTGAATAACTCCATGCTACAGTCAATTAGAATATCACTGTTTAATGATGTACCCGGTACCGTATGTACATGACATTTCTCTTAATATTGTTCTCACCAGGGTTTTATCGAGGTTGACAGTGAGACTGTTTTTGAATTGGCGGGGTACGTACTTCAAGCAACCGAGGGAGATTTTGTAAGGTATGTGTGAAGATCCTTTTTTCCCCTTTTAACATCCCAGGAGCTTTTGTATCATTAAATATGACCATTAAATCCGTGAATACGACCTTTGGTTAAAAAGTTGCAATCATTACAACACTGTGTCAAATACAGGCTTTTTTTGGAAATGCATGTAGTTTCTGTTATTTTGACAATCATTAAAGCTACATGTACCGGTAGATGGGATTTTAAAAAAGTACATTTGTACCCCTTCCTACCCTACTGATTTTTTAAAAAAGATTCCTGTGAAATGAGAACGTTTTTACCTTTTCTTTATACACATTTAAAAATTCTTTTTAGATTTTTCCTCCCCTATGAATGTATTTTGGTCCGTATCTCAAAACAAGGATATATACCCTTGTCCCTGTACATCATGCAATTGCATGACTATGCGTTTTGTAGATCTATTGTCACATATAATATAAAGAAAACCTGTCCCTATCATGGCCGCCAGTGGAAAGGGTTTATTGCTAAGTTCCGGCTGATTTTGCTTTATTGCACCAGAAAATTATATACTGAGTGTGTTTAAGTGTGTTTA
This sequence comes from Henricia sp. BOLD:AAB3569, assembly GCA_037783545.1. NCBI lineage: Eukaryota > Metazoa > Echinodermata > Asteroidea > Spinulosida > Echinasteridae > Henricia > Henricia sp. BOLD:AAB3569. Next base: position 729,822 of record JBBELK010000346.1, on the reverse strand, counting down.
CGTTGATGGTATTGCTAGTACATATTGTGCAGACGTCGACACAATTATTGTCACTGAATGACACTAAAAATCATAAAATGATGCTGGCCTTTGCCACATATATAATGTGGAAATTATCAGAGGCTGAGTACTTTTGCAGAAATCAAGTGTTTTGGCTTCGGAATTGCTAAAATGGAGTCGGCAAGCTACATGTACATCACTGGGAATCAAACCTAGATGAAAGGGAATCGATTTCTCAAAAATCTGAAATCGCGATTCAAATTCCTATTAAAATGTGGAGTCGATTCTACTCGACTCTGGTATGGAATCGCACAAGTCTAATATGAACATGTATGCTCAAATGGACATGCACATGAAATCTGGAACGTAAAACTGCCACAACGACTTACTGTAAACCAGAATTTAGCTGGGGGACTTTATTCATGATGGCAGTTGGAAATGTTGACAGTGCATGTACATCGATCTAATGAGGCCAAGCTAAATTTAGCTAGCTGGCCTAAATTAACCATCCGTCTTCAATCACAGCTAGACATTGCCTGGGTAGCCTTGTTTTGAAATGGCAGATGTACAAGCAGCGCTTGGATGGAAATTAAGCTAATGTGACTGTCGTAGTACTAGAAGATTCGCTAATGGCATAGCCTGGACAGCGCAGGTGTTGAGAGTATTTCATGAGGCATTTCATTGACATAGAAGGCTTTCAATATTGTTTGCTTTGGAAATGTGTTCCTTGAAATTGACATGTTCCATTAACGGTAAGTTCAAAAACACGCACATCCCTTTTGTATTATCCTATTAGGGAATATAGTTGCAGAGCTTACACCGTGTTTACACTCTAACCGGCAAAGGTGGATACAGACCCGGCATTTTTATTGCGACCACAAAACTGAACATTTGCCGCATTTACCGGTAGGACACCTCGATTCAGCTTCAACCCGTCTTCAGAAACAGCAAAAGTCACTATGATTTGTGACCGTAGCGCATTGCACAAGATGTTAGGTGTTGCGGAACTGGCGCTGGGTTGGTCAATAGACAGCCGAAGTGTGACGTGGGTTGCCATGGCAATTAATTCTAAACTACCCGGTATCATGGCCATCGAAAAAAGTACCATTGCAAAAGCACAGGGACACGGTTTAGTGATTTTTAGTTTAGAACCAATTGCCTAGGCAACCAACAAAAGATAACGTATTCACTTTGGCAGTCTATTAAAACTACCACACGGCAATCACCGCCCCAAATGCCAAATCTGTATTTGGGTAGTGTTTACAATGTACACTACAAGCGACCCTGACAATTGCACTGTTCAACCTTACCCAGGTCTGATTTGCCTTTTAAATTCACTTTTTCGCGTTTTGAAAATTGCGGAGTTTGATTCGGCAAAGGATCGAGTGTAAATGGGCCTTTAGTTGACTTGAAACACTTGGCTCAGGCTGTGCGAAACACATTTATCCAACTGTTCCCACTCAATTCAGAGTGGAAATTCCATCTTAAAGCCCCAATACGTCATTTGCAGTGACCCAAAAGTGCTGATAGCAATGGTAAGAAACACCACATGATTTTTTTTCCTGTGAAAATGGGAGAAGGTGCTTTTATTAAAATTGTCTGCAGATAACTTTTGTTTACTATTCATTCATGCACAAAACCATTCATTGATTTTTCAGGTTTTCTTAAGTATTACTGCATCTATGTGGCTAAAATTTATACAAGGCAGTTTATCAACATTATTCTTTAGTTATGTAATGCTGTTGTTCCTGTTTTTAAAAGTTTTCCAATCTTGTAATCTGTCTTTAAGATGACATAGACCGACACAATTGAGAAATTTCAAATTGTCATAAAAAACAGTGTCTCGGTACTTTTGCAAATGAAAAGACGCATGACGACATAATGGCTCAGCAGAGGCCTCCAATTTTTAAAAGTTTTCAATAAATAACTTATTTTTTCATAACGAAGTCTGATATTTTCTGCTGAAGTCCATTTGTTTATCCCATGTTTGATTGTGTTTTTTAGTGATTCCAAGACGCGAAATGTCTTGAAGAGCCTCCCTGTCCTACCTCACAGTACACTCAAGGAACACCCATCGTTGCCTTACTGCGAAGAAAAGATTATCTTCTACTACCGCCAATTTGGGGGACTCAGTCGCGGACAAGCCATTGTGTGGTGAGTACAACTCTTGATTCCATTTTAAACCCAGATTTAGAATCTGACACTTTTTTTCGGCAATGATTCATATAATACAATTTAAATTTGTTGAAGTTGTGGTATGAAAATAAGATTGTGATGTCGATTGTGATGTTCACTTTTACATGAAACATGAAATTAAATGAGCTTACATGTAAGCACGCGCTCAACGAAGTGTAACATTTATTTAGCTCAGATTTGTTAAAAGTTTTGATGTCCTGTACATACCGGTAGGAATTCATTTTTCTGTAAATACATTGTAAATGTTTACAGCTTTTTTTTGGGTACTTTTTCATGTATTGATCTGTAATGTTGCAATCCGCAGTCACGTCTGCCTTGTGGCATTGCCACTGTTGTTTTCATTTTGCAGTATGTGGGTATCGAGTAGGTATAGTGTGGGTAAAATGTGCAATATTCTATTTTTCATACTAAGTGCTACACATTTTTCACACTAAGTGCTACACAGTATCAAAAATTCGCAATATCTGACACTATTAAAGTGGCATCGCTGTTGTCTACAATGGACCTGTCTCAAATAACTTCCTACAGATTGCCAGGTGCATCAAGATATATGAGCGTAAATTTTTGTGACGCTCATTGGGTGCGCCGTATTTTGAACAAATTTAGCAACACACGCTCGTGTTTGGAACATTTTCCAGGATGTGCGTGTGTGTACCATGTGGCGTTTAATATGCAGTTTTTCCTACCAAGATGGCTGTCTGTGAGAGTACTGTAGTCCATACTGTAAAGCCTAGCGTACATCGACATTGCAACTGGAAGCAACTCGCGGCAACTGGGAGCAACTGATCAGTTGCTCAAAAAGGTCGATGTGCGTGTACTTGCAACTACTGGCAACTGGAAAAATCCCATTTGCCGCGAGTTGGTTATGTTCTACTTTCTGGCAACTACATGTAGTTGTACCTAGTTGCGTCGATGTACGCGTAGTTGCAACTAGTTGCCGTCAGTTGCACGTGTATGTCTGAATGCGTGCGCGCACATCGACAGCAACTGCAAGCAACAGTTGCTTTCAGTTGCAAGGTCGATGTACTCTAGGCTTTACCGAGTTGCCGTGTCGATGTGCACGCTCTGAAAACTGGACGATCTCAGTTGCCGCTAGTTGCGCAACTTTTCAATTGCTGTCGATGACCGCGCTACGCACACATCGACAGCAACTTATCAGTTGAGTTGCTTCCAGTTGCAATGTTGATGTACGCTAGGCATAAGAGATGGTTTTGTTCAAATAAAGGGCATTTCCACTAAAACATCAAATCCTCTGTAAAATGTTTAAAAGGGCAGCAACAGAGTAAACAATCTTGTGACGTTTGTGACTGCAGTGAATTTTTAGTCTTCGACAAAATTCCCTCCATATAAAGGCACAGTATGCTACAATAAGAAGCAGAGAAAATGATTGTATCTTGCTGAAAAGGGCACATCCCCAGCGGTGCCATGAAATGCGACTCTCTAGTGATGTTAGTATTCACAGCATGCGCTGTTGCCGTACCTCCGTGGAGAGATAACCAAGATGCGCCAATTTATTTCAAGACGGAAGATCGTGTTTCTCCAGGAATGCATGCAAACCTGTTTGAGATAAATTACCTGGACAGTACCTCCCTTACGTGTAGTCTGTCTGTGATGGAATAGATGATACACCCGGAAAAAAGCAGCTAATGGGCTTGTGTGGATGATTCTTATCTGCATGTTTGTGTTGAGAGAGAGAAAGGGGAGGGGGATGTTGCGACATTTGAAAGAATTTAAAGATGTGTATATTGTTTGTGCGCGATAAAGTGCAAATTTGAGTAATGTTGTGCAATTTCAATAGTACCTGTACTTTTGAATATTTGGATGAGTACACCATTTGGGGAGTACACCACTGTGCCTCATACATGTAGCTCAGCTTATAGAGCATCTGGCTGGTGTGTCAGAGGTCTTGGGGGGAAAACCAGAGGGAGTATGCTACTGTGCTTTATAGCTCAGCTGGTAGAGCATCTGCCTGGTGTGTCACTGATCTTGGGGAAAACCTGAGGAGTATACCACTGTGAACTGTAGCTCAGTTGGTAGAGCATCTGCCCGGTTTGTCAGTGGTCTTGGGGAAAACCTGGGGGAGTAGGCCTATACCACTGTGCCTCATAGCTGGACTACATGTAGTAGAGCATCTGCCTGGTGTTTTTAGAGGTTTTGGCGAAATCCTGAGGGAGTATACCATTGTTTTGCTTGTTCCAACATGCAATCTGGAATATCACAGACAATATCTACTTCCTTTAGACTGAACACAGTCTAACTGATAAACCTCCAGCAACCACATTGCTACACAATGTAGGACTGGGCTTCAGGCCCTCGGAGCTCCTATCAACATCTTGCAGAAAATTATCAATTTCTGTTCTATTTCTGGACTATCTTGTCATCTTGCATCTCACGCAACAAAGCCAAAAAAAGGCTTTCAAAGTACTTTTGCAAAACAGCCGTCGGCCTGTAAACACAAATTGCCAAAAGAAAATGATGTCCATCTACATGTACCCGTACTTTATGATTTCTTGGGGTAGATTACAATGCATGGACACCCTTGTTATGACATATAACCCATGTAAAAATGTTAGTTGGATGATAAAAATACAAAATTAGGAGGGAAAGTGTTGTGGATTTCCCAAGGAAAAACTTAGCATTTTTTAGAGTTGTCCCATAGGTTTAGAGTATGGGGTCCCAGTGGGTGTGACCGTCCAAGCATGGTAATCTTTCCATATCTTGTTCTGTAGAATGTGACATTGACCTAAACACTAAAAATTCCACATTTGAGAAAACCAACTGTTTTATGACTGCCATTTTATCATCTCAATGACAGATTTGATTCAGTGCATGGCATTGGTCGATTTGTCATCACTGGTACTTAAACTCTGCCAAGTTACAGCTTCATGGTCAGTCCTAAGACTTTGGACTGTCCATGATGTATGGGCACAGTAAATTTGAGACCTGCTGGTGATGAGGCTCTGTAACAAGGAGGCCTTTCTTTAGGCTTGTGAGTCCTATCATGAAAAACACAAATAGTAAACTTGGGCCAGTAAATTTGTCACATTAATACTGCTTTGTTGATGTACTGTACATCTGTAACTCCAAACACATACATCTTGTTTTCTATGACCGTGTTTACACTGGTCCCGAGCTCGGGATCAAGATTGACCCCCTGATAAGAATGTGTTGAGGTTAACCGCAATGGTCTCGAGTGCCGCGTTTATATCTGTTGTTGATCCCGAGCGCGGAGCCAGAAGTTGCAGTCAAAGGTCAAGCTAACGCAGCAGAATTCCAAGATGTTCCGTCCAGTTTAGCCATTATTTCTGCGCTGGCCCAAATGTCCAAAAACTTCGCCAGTTTGTCGTTGTTCCACGAGCGCCCGCGAACTTCGTTTGCCATCTTTTCACACGAAGACAACTCGACTCGGCTACTTCGTCTTCGTCAACTTCTCTTCACGACGAAATAATGTCAACTTATGCTATGTCGGAAATCGTTGAATGACACTCCGAAATCCTTGATATAACAACTAAAAACTAAGCTGTATGATAATGACAAAGTGTCGCTAGATAGTTGCAGAAAGTAGAGAAGTTGCAGAAAGTAGAGGAAATACAGAAACACTTTTTCTCAACGTGTGAAGTTTGTATCGGACTCGCAAAAGAGATTGCTGAATGCAGGATACCAATTACGTTTGTAGTACGTTGTGTTTTCGTAACGGACACCAGCGATCGAGATTCTCAGCGTTGCATCACATGAGTCGCGTCGGGGTATCATGCATTTTGTCCAGGCATATATGCCTGCACACAATGCATGGAACCAGTGGTACCTGTGTGCGTGTACACATGTACTACGTGTACACGTGTACATAATACGAGCGCGGGCTCCCCTGGAATTTTCGCGCGCTTTAGCCCGCAACAGGATGTGGGGAAGATTTATTGCCCAGCTAACCGCAAACTGATCCCGAGCTCGGGATCGAACCCTCCGCCATCGCGAGACCAAAATCTCGGGGTCTGATCCGGGGCCAGTTTGGTTCCGAGAGCGTTTACACCTATTTGTGATCCGGGGCTGATCCCGAGCTCGGTGTTCGATCCCGAGCTCGGGATCAAGTGTAAACACGGTCTAGTATGTACCGGTAGTAGGTTCAATCAGCAAGTAAACAGTCACCTGATTGCCACTTGCGTGTTTTTATGGGATACATGTATTTAGGCTAGAATAAGCCAGTTCAGGGTTAGCTTCTGCGCATGCGTCAGATCCCCGAACGAACTTTTGACAAAGGTCGTTTGTACATAAACGCACGATCCACGTGCACAAATGCATTGTGAAAAGCATGTTTTACGATCAAAAAACTTGTAAAACATTGTGAATTTGTGTTTTTGACACAAAATGATAACTGATAATATAGAGCTCAGATACTGATTCAACCTACATGTACATGTACTGTACAGGCGCGGATCCAGGGGGTGGGCAAGGGGGCACGTGCCCCCCGGGCAAATTGAGTCAAAAAAAAAAAAAAAAACGAAAGGAAAGGAAAGGAGGTAAAAGAAAAAAGGGGGGAGGGCAAGTAGTTGAGTCCAAAAAAAAAAAAATGGGGGGAAGGAAAGGCCGTAAAAAAAAAAGAGAAATCGGAGGGCAATCTTCTTTAAAAAAATACCGATGCCGATATTTAACATCTGCGTATACTTTTTGGCTTTAAAAATACTGAAAAAATGCAATAAGAAAAAAAGGTAATCAATCATGCCATGGAACTTAATTCCCCCCTCAACATCTAATCCCCATGGTGGAGTATAATTACTGGTTTGACCATTTTTCGTTTGTTATCGGTAGTCTGTGAAGTCTGGTTTGCTGACCTGATTCCTCAAAGTATATAAATTGTTCTGTTTCGTCTGAAAAAGGTTCAAGGTATACCTTGTGGAAATTTTTGTCGAGGACAACTGGACGCCAATACGCATAGGCCTGCCTACTAATGGTCTATTATGTCTTGCAGCCGATCTGCCGATGTTTTAACACAGGGCATTAGGGCAAGGAACAGTCTGAAATCAAGTCCTTTTCTTGAACTTTTCAACTGGACTGAATTAAAACCAAGAAAAAATCCGGAAAAATAAGAAATGATGATGGGTAAAAACTGCATATTAAATGCCAAATTGGGGAGGGAGAAACTTTATAGATTTTTGTCAACTTAACCGGGCGAAAATAATGGCTAAAAATAATGGCGAAAATAATTCTTCATACACACAATTCTCAAAACACACAACAATCTTCAAAACTTTTGCTTAAAAAGGTCAGTTAAAAGTGGCCAGGAATCGCCTTAGATTGCACCACAGAGCATCTAGAATCCAAAATTTCCCGGGGCCCTTAAGCGGGCCCCGGACCCCATGCACGCCGTAAGGGCTTCGCGCTACGCGCTCGCATTTGTCCCTTTTTGTTGTGCCTCCCGTCTACAAAATTCCTGGATCCGCGCCTGCTGTATATCTGTTTTGGGGTTATATGGTCGTCTAGGGGTGGAAATTCTGAGATAACTGTCGAAAATCTGTGGTTACGGCGTTGCGTGAAGCCGAGCGTGGTTGGCGTCGCGAGTCATGGGACTCACTACCCATGACTGGCGACGCAATGCACGCTCGGTTTTACGCAACCACAGATTTTCGACAGTTACATGTATCTCAAAAATTCCACCCCTAGATGCCCATATAACCCCAAAACGGGTCTACAGTAGGTTGAATCTGTTTCTGAGCTCTACCGTATATTACGAGTTATCATTTTGTGTCAAAAATACAAATTCACTGCGTTTTACGAGTTTGAAGCGGATAAGAACTCCGGAAGCCCATAGATTTGTGTACAAAATTACGTACGAGTTTCGGCGAACGTACATGTACAAACGACATTTGACCAATGACGTCACAACGCTCCATGGGCTAACCCCGAACTGGCTTATTGGTACAAACCAAAGATTAATCGGAATATTTGGATTTTTGTAAGAAGGAAATCTTTTTCAATTTTGTCAATCTTATCCCACATGCGCAAGTACATGTACCGGTACGTGTACAATAACACAAAATCACCATCACCCACTGTGCTGTTACATGTAGGCCTACTGGTAAACCTCAAAAATTAGTAGCCTTTTGAATTTTTAGTATCAGAACAATTAGAAGTTTGGAACATTTAAGATCAGAACTCTACTTATAAACTAATTCCTCTTTCCCCCCCCCCCCCCCTCCCCCCCCAGTGTGAATTTTGTTACTTAAATGTTGCCCTAGGGTAGGGATTTTGCCACTTAAAAAAAGTGGCAATTCCTACCTCTTAAGGCCTATTCACACTGGAGAGCGGTAACGGGATTCCGCGCGGTAAAAAATATAGACTACGCGGTTTTCTATTAGACCATTTACATTGAGAGCGGAAACACTGCGCGGTTGGACGGTAAACCGCGGCGTTTAGAAACCAGAGCGATTTTTTCAACAATACCGCGCTGAGACTGTGCGTCGTGGCCAATCAGCGTTCGCGTTGGGTATGACGTCACGCACTGGCCGAGGCCAGCTGAAAAAAAAGGCGTCCTATAGGACGCCATTTTTTTATACGCAAGCAACAGCACCGAGAGTTTGATCCTGGAAGTTCAGAAATATCCACAGTTATATGACACGAGTTTGGAAGCTTACAAAGATGCTGTTAAAAAACAAGACATCTGGGAGGCTGTTGGTGTGAGAGTGGACATGCCAGGTAAAAAATAACAAGGATTTGGGATCATTTGCAGTACCACATCATGCCTCGCTTTGTACGTGTAGTAACGTTGCACGTGCACAGTCGTACCGTACATGTATATACTAGGCCTATGCCCTTTTCTGAAGGATTTCATGAACACAAATTCTTCGCCTTTTCTTTTCTTTGGCACGTAACCTTCTCGCCAATATCAGAAGTAACAGAGCTTCGTCAACGCACCGCCGATTTTTCACGTGGGACGCCATTGTTTCATGGGAGTAATTTGCATATACCGCACGGGTTCCGCGCTCTGTATGAACGGGTAATACCGCGCGGCAAACCGCTTTCCGTTGCCGCTTTCCGTTAACGCTCTTCAGTGTGAATAGGCGTTTAGGTGGAGTACCCGGTAGCCTGGGGTGCACTGTTGCTACACATTGCAGTTACATGTAGAGCAGCACCGACAAACTAACTAAAATAAACATACTATTTTGTATTGATCAATACTGCTTACATGTATGTAAACTGTAGGTCTCTTCATAAATTCACACACATTTACATAAGTTTACATTTCCAGTTGTTCGGTTTTGGATATTAAGAGAAAATAAATATCAAAACTGGACATTAAAAAACATAATCCTGTGCTTTAGACACTTTATAGAAACAAAAATCTCATTAGAAAATTGTAGTAGTACACTAAAGCCAAGAACTAGGGCAACAGAGGCCATGACATACACTGTAAGTGGATTGCTATCCTTAATCCATATGATCATCATTACCAACGGGCCTGAAGATGTTTTTCAGCTTTGCTTTAAATTTTTAGGAATGACTAAATACTTTGCCTGTGTTACTCGCTGCACGCAACACGAAGAGAAAAATAACTTCCCATCGAGGAAGCAATTGGTTGTGTGGCAATTGATGAACTTCCGTCCTGTGTCGATCATCTGTGAAAACATCCTATTCGTTGACCGGTCGCATCAAAAGAGAATTTTGCCGCGATCTGTAAACCGAGTTATTGAGATGAATGCAGAAAACAAGATAGGAATTTGTTTTTTTGTCATTATGCACGTGCCACAACATTCAAGTATTGTACATGGATTGTGCATAAATTCCATAGATTCTGGATACCATGGAGACAATTTGATGCAAGAATAAATCTTCTGAAGTCTGAACATGGGCGATGCTCAGACACAGATGTACATACAAATAAATTAAACATTCAAATGAGCTTGTTCAGATTTTTCCAGAAAATGGATGTTGTTTTAACCTAACAATCATATAAAATACATCCCCAAAATACTATCCGTGAGGAGAAAACAGGAAAAATGCAATCTCCAATTCGGATGTGGAAACAAAAAGGTTGGTATGATCACTGCAATGCTTTATAGAAGAGGATAAATTAGTTACAAAACATTGGTGGTTTTTTGACGATATCCCTGAAAATATACGGATTGAGAGCGCGAAATTTCAGAATGAATGAGAAAAATATGACAAATGATATGGTATCAAAATCTCAACATCCATGGGGAAAATGTGATCTGGACAAGCTCCTTTCTCATTGATTGCAAGCCAAATCATCTCCCCTCATTAGTTAAGGTTCATGCTGCTAAGTGATTTGAACCAGCTATTCAACACCGGCCATCTGGTTGGTTGAGTCGTTAATACATCTGCCTAGCATGCAGAAGGTTATGGGTTCGGTGAGCACAGAGTATACAGTGCTAATAAAGTCACGTCCGGTAAGGCAAAACCTCATGCCATGGCCGGGCAGCATGCCTAAACGAAGAGAGATGATTTTGATGATTCCCTGATGGCATCGGTAATAATGGCAACAGCGCTTTGATCCTCTGGTTATTATTATTATTATTATTTCTTTCTGATACTGAATCCAAGGATTCCTCAAAACTGCCTATTGCACGGTCGCTTGCAAGCGTGAGGAAACCCATGAGGAGAGGATAATGAATTAGAAAAGGCCAGAGACACCTCGGAATCCAATCCCCTTGCGTTACCTAACAAACTGGACCAACAGCTTTACATCCCTTCTGAAGGATGGAGCAATTGTGATTTAAGTGCCTTGCTCAAGGGCACAGGTGCCCCAGCCAAGTATCAAACCCGCAACCTCGAGTATTGTGAGTCAGTGACCTGAACCACTCGCCCACGGTACCTAACAATTAAAAAAGCGCTACAAGAATAGCAATTATTTTTATTATTTAAAAAAAAACCAATTTACATGTACATGTACATTCATTTTTCCAGTCCATGACACAAGTCAAATTACCTTCCCTCAAAAATATCAAAGTTTGTAAATTTTTGTCATCTAAAACTACGGTAAATTGGGGATTTTGGAAACATACTTTTCTTTGATCTGAAATTGAAAACCATATATCGTAAATTAGTAAAACACATTTCAGGAGCCCTGCTCATCGCACTTTGTACAGTCTTATCATCCTTAAAGGCAAAATCAATACTTAGAAAATCAATGACCAGACATCATTAAAGATCCAGCGATGAAGTACCACTTGAGAGCCAGACTCCATCTGGTCCTCAGATTGCGTCTTGCAATATTCCCATTGTCTGAATCCGTCCAATCACTGCAGACTATCCCACCATGACTCAACCCCAATAACAATAGAGCATATCCCGTTCCCTCGAGGTTCCTAATCAATAAAACGCGTCTGTCTGTCTGCACCAGTATGTACTTATCACCTTACAGTGCTGCAATTTTCACCCCACGTCCCTGAATACAGTGTCAGATTCAATCATTTTAAAATAATTTCTCACTCTTTGACAATATTAATTTGCCTTGGTCGTTGACAGCATGGATGTAGACAGATTTTGTCTCCTCTGGGAGTTTTTTTTTCTTTATCAGTAAATTGAAACTCATGACATTTTGTGATGAATTGTGAAGCGATAATTGCAATATCGGAAGCAATTATGGGAGGGATTTGCAGTAGATTATGTACATGTAATTATAGGAAGATTGGTTGAAACAGTTTTTGTTTTTCAAAAGCTACCCATCCATACCGCTCCATTTTTTGTCTACATGTAATTTCTGCTGTAAATGAAGGGGCAGATGTGAGATCACTGTAGCTAAAATGAAACTGTTCAGTAAGACGACTAGTACCCCTTTCCCACTACAAAATCTCCGGGTTAACTCGGGGGTAACGACAATTCTTAACCCCGAGATACCCCGGGGCAGCGCAATATCGCGCGAGCGTTCCCACTACTCTTTTGCTGGCTTGGGTTAAGAGGAAAAAAAATCGGCCGTTAGCCCGGGGCTCGTTAACCCTGCCAGCGACCAGGGTTAAGGATGGCAATCTCGGGGTTAACGGCCAAACTCCGGGGTAAGCATTGTAGTGGGAAACCAAGCAGGGTTAAGTGTTCCCCAAGCAATCTCGGGTTTAAGACGCATGAATCATTACGGTGGTCAAAGGTTAAACTCGTGGCGCGAAAATGCGTATTATGTGCGCTATAAATCCTGCTGGCGTATTGCCTCAAGCAACATCTGCCTTCCCCTTTGAAAACGTTGACGTTTCCTTCGCAGTATTTGTAAAATTACCATCAGGACCGCGACCGATATTGCTTCCGTGTCTGGCGCCATTTTGAGCAATGTACTAGCAGTAGCGCCCAATCCACTTTGCCCTCGGCTGGACCACTTCGCCCAATCATGGAGGTGGGAATACATCGCCCAAATGCTACTTTACCCAAGGGGCACTCTGCGAACGTAACCTACGTACGTGCCCACTCACGGCTGACAAACATGCAGCTACTTAGTTTTATGCCGTTTGATGAAATAATTTTGTAAAGAAGAATTAAGCCTGGCTGAGAAAACACCGTCTTAATACACCCCCATTTTAATGGTATAGGCCGGCGCGTGATGCGTCTTGCTAGCCACGTGGGTCATGGATGTTTGGACGAAATGTTATTTGCACGAGTGGTGTGTGGCCGAAGTGACTGTAAAGGGCAGTACGGCTAAACGAACGCATGTGTCGAATGGTGGGATCATATTTACCGATGTCTTGTGGCGCGAAAAACTACATGCTGTAGTTTTGAAGTTGCGAAACCACAGAAATGCCACTAACGGTTACAGATAGCTAAATGTATGCGTACACGTATCCGTCGGCATGCGAAACCTCCCTAATGTTACGCAACTTACACAGTAAAAAGTTGTGCAAGTGGGCTTACACGGTGCATAAGGTTTTGTGAAATCGGCTGAATTTTTCTATTTGTACCACGTGTGGATCTAAAGTCCCATCCGTAACGTCACTCTATTAAACTTGACAGGGAAATCCCTGTCATGTTTTTTTAATTTATTTATTTATTTATTCACCACATCCAACAGGACCGCCAATTACAGGAATGGTATCAATTAACATAGATATTCGAATAACTACATGTATATATCAACTTTAAAGTTGAATTAGAAACGGCCAGAGACACCGGGGAATCCCTCCCCTTGCTCTTCACGAAAGAATGCTCTGGGATCTTTAAAGTGCGTTACCGAAACCTAACACACTGGACCAACGGCTTTACATCCTTTCCGAAGGACGGAAGAAGTGAGATTAAGTGCCTTGCTCAAGAGCACAAGTGCCACAACCCGTCACGCCCCGGAATTGAACTTACATTCTAGTACTGGCACAGGAACTTGAGTTGGACGCACTAGACCGCTCGGCCATAACACCCCACAATAGTTAAATACAGAGTCACGAAACGGATGGGAATTTCACAGTGCATTACCATAGCTTTTAAAATACTACCAAACTCAACATTTCCATTATGATATTCAGTATTTTTGTTTCTTGTGGTCATAGCTCTTTTCGTAGACTGTTTTCCTGTAAATTGAGATTCATTTCGTCATTAACGATGCAAACTATTCCACATCCTTGAAACAAAATCCCGTTGGTGTGAACCCTTGTGGAGAAATAATGAGGATAACTTTACAAATATCAACACCGCAAGTCTGCGGTACATTGATAACATTTCCTGTTTAGTTGAAGTTGATGTATTGGTTTCATTTTTTTCTTATGAAATTTGTAGGATCAGTGCCTATTACCTCACCTCCACCATGTAATTTGTAAAAGTCTCTTGTAATAAAACCAAACTTGTCGGATTTGACAGGGTGTGAAATAAAAATTTAATTTACCGTCCTAAATAATGAAATTATTTCGACAATAGGCCTTTTGTGTGTAGACCTACAACTTTTTCACTGCCCCAAATTCCTTATATATTCAAATGGAGGACGCAGGTCAGAAAGTGTCATACTATGATATTGTTGCTACGTGGTACATGCCATTGCCTATCAACCAACAGTCTGGTTGCTTTATGCCATTCTCTCCTACGGTGAGCATGGTATTGATCCTGTACTTCACTCCTGCCATGTGCACCACATAACAACAAAAATTTAGTCTGGTCATCTGTATGCTAAGTGTGCATATGAAAGGAAGAAGTCAGTACACCAGATATTGTTCATTTTTGAAATATGCAAAAGGCTATTTTAATTGCCAATGAAAAATGGCTTTCACACATTTGATGGTACTAATTTTTAAAGAAATGTGATCAAAAACAATCTGTGGACTTTGAGAACCACTGACGACCAATCAGGAACCAAAGTGTGACATGGGTGCCATAGCCTTGTCCAAGGGCTATGAAATTGTGTGAATCCGTGAAGAATTTGCATGTATGCTGTGCAGCGAAAGTGCGCCATCGCGCGGTGAATTGTAGCCAACTGCAAAATAGTCTGGTTGCCGAAATATCTTGGTCCGAATCCTGACTTCACGCGCGAGGCTGGATCATAGCCTTGTTCTTTATGTACTCGATTTGTTATGTGTTTGTTTATAACTGCGTTGGAAATCCGACGCAATTACTTATGCGAAACCAGAGTGCTTATAAATATTCATATCTTACATAACATCCAATCAGAGCTCACTACTCGGGTCAAATCGTGCGTGTGACCGGTTTGCAAGCATAAACATTTATACGTCGTACGTGTGTAGTGTACAGTCTGTAAGGGTGTCTGTACAATTATGGCGACATCACACGTAGTGTTACAACTGAGGAAATCAACGGTAGTTTTAATTATGCAGCCTACAAATTGCAAATTGATGACTTTCACGAAGACCAGAAGATATCCCTCATATTTTCTGTAAAGGTATGACGTGTTTGTGAACTCACCAACTGGGTATCGGCTACGTACGGAAAATCTGCTATTTTTCAAACGGCACCGTATTGTTCTGTCAAAACAACCGTTAACCAATGAGCTTTTACGTCTCGGTGCTCTCTTTGAAAAATTAGCATAAAGAGTCCCCGCCCATAAAACACATCGAGTACATAAAGAACAAGGCTATGATTCAGCCTCGCGCGTGAAGTCAGGATTCAGACCAAGATATTTCGGTAACCAGACTATTTTGCAGTTGGCTACAATTCACCGCGTGGTGGCGCACTTTCGCTGCATAGCATACATGCAAATTCTTCACGGATTCACACAATTTCATAGCCCTGAGACAAGGCTATGGGTGTCATGGTAAATATGTTCTAAATATTGAGCAGTTACATGTAGCTAAAGAATCCATTCCAAAAGCAGAGGGACACGGCTTAGTGATTTTTAGTTTTAGTGTATAGCCATGGCCAAGGTACTGAACAAAAGGCGACATATTTACTTTGGCAGTGAAAAGTTTTGACAACTCGTTGGAGCATGACTTATTTTGTTTATTATTATTATTATTGGCTTTCCGCACTCCTGCGGAAAGCCTTTGAAACTGTTCTGATTTTTTTTATTTTATTTTTTTATTTTATTATTCTTCTCCCAAAACCCCATAGACAAAGCGCATGGTCTTTCGGCCTGGCAAAATGGTCACTTGCAAAGCTCGGATCATCATCAAACTTGGTCACAACAATCACCTCATAATGTGTTTACATTTTGATGACGTCATCAGGTGTCAGATTACAAGCGTTTGAAATATATGGCCTTCAAATTGAAACTTCTGTAAAAATTCAACCGTTTGAGATACAAACTTTATTCTTTCGGCAATGGTCATGAATATCCAAGGTCTAAATTTCATACACAGACATTGACCTTGAATCTTGCTTCCTATTGGTCGAAAACGAGGCTGCCCTGTCATTTAAAACTGGTAGCAGATACAGAGATCGGGTCAAAAGTGTTAGTCTCAAGACCTCTTGGGCATTCCAAAAATACCAAAAGTTAAGTCGTGACACAAAAGAGCGCCCTCTAGCGGCAAGTTGAAAAATGGCCAAAACCTATTTTGAAGAGATGTCTGTGGCGAAGTTTTTGCAAATTGGCAAAAAATTGGTGCATATGTTCACTGAGGGTCAGTGAACATGCCCATACCTTCAAAAGTATAAATATTCATATCTTACATAACATCCAATCAGAGCTCACTACTCGGGTCAAATCGTGCGTGTGACCGGTTTGCAAGCATAAACATTTATACGTCGTACGTGTGTAGTGTACAGTCTGTAAGGGTGTCTGTACAATTATGGCGACATCACACGTAGTGTTACAACTGAGGAAATCAACGGTAGTTTTAATTATGCAGCCTACAAATTGCAAATTGATGACTTTCACGAAGACCAGAAGATATCCCTCACATATTTTCTGTAAAGGTATGACGTGTTTGTGAACTCACCAACTGGGTATCGGCTACGTACGGAAAATCTGCTATTTTTCAAACGGCACCGTATTGTTCTGTCAAAACAACCGTTAACCAATGAGCTTTTACGTCTCGGTGCTCTCTTTGAAAAATTAGCATAAAGAGTCCCCGCCCATAAAACACATCGAGTACATAAAGAACAAGGCTATGATTCAGCCTCGCGCGTGAAGTCAGGATTCAGACCAAGATATTTCGGTAACCAGACTATTTTGCAGTTGGCTACAATTCACCGCGTGGTGGCGCACTTTCGCTGCATAGCATACATGCAAATTCTTCACGGATTCACACAATTTCATAGCCCTGAGACAAGGCTATGGGTGTCATGGTAAATATGTTCTAAATATTGAGCAGTTACATGTAGCTAAAGAATCCATTCCAAAAGCAGAGGGACACGGCTTAGTGATTTTTAGTTTTAGTGTATAGCCATGGCCAAGGTACTGAACAAAAGGCGACATATTTACTTTGGCAGTGAAAAGTTTTGACAACTCGTTGGAGCATGACTTATTTTGTTTATTATTATTATTATTGGCTTTCCGCACTCCTGCGGAAAGCCTTTGAAACTGTTCTGATTTTTTTTTTTTATTTATTTTTTTTATTATTCTTTTCCCAAAACCCCATAGACAAAGCGCATGGTCTTTCGGCCTGGCAAAATGGTCACTTGCAAAGCTCGGATCATCATCAAACTTGGTCACAACAATCACCTCATAATGTGTTTACATTTTGATGACGTCATCAGGTGTCAGATTACAAGCGTTTGAAATATATGGCCTTCAAATTGAAACTTCTGTAAAAATTCAACCGTTTGAGATACAAACTTTATTCTTTTGGCAATGGTCATGAATATCCAAGGTCTAAATTTCATACACAGACATTGACCTTGAATCTTGCTTCCTATTGGTCGAAAACGAGGCTGCCCTGTCATTTAAAACTGGTAGCAGATACAGAGATCGGGTCAAAAGTGTTAGTCTCAAGACCTCTTGGGCATTCCAAAAATACCAAAAGTTAAGTCGTGACACAAAAGAGCGCCCTCTAGCGGCAAGTTGAAAAATGGCCAAAACCTATTTTGAAGAGATGTCTGTGGCGAAGTTTTTGCAAATTGGCAAAAAATTGGTGCATATGTTCACTGAGGGTCAGTGAACATGCCCATACCTTCAAAAGTTTGATGACGTCACCAGGTGTCAAATTACACTCAGTTGAACATGCGTTCTTCTAACGGTTATATATAGAGAACGAAAAGGCCGATGGAGGTTAAATTTTATGTTTTAGGTTTGTTGTGACTTAGTCTAATGCATATTAGCAGCAAAATTTGGTGGCGTAACGATGACGTCATCAAATAAGCCCGTTTGTGCAGCATACATTTGCCAAGGTCGTTCACTTCCTCTAATGGGCGTATGACCTTGAAACCTAGCAGGGACGTAGACGTGGTCATTAACATATAACATACCAAGTTACATTAGTGTGACGTCCTTTGTTGATTTGTTATGAATTTTTGAATCTGGCAACCTATACCACAGCATACACACAGTGCAGTATATACGGGTGTACATAAGCATGAACAATATGCATACATCTGCACTACCCAATTTCCCATAGACAAAGCACATAGTCTATCTCGCTGCTAGAAGGGTCGCTTGCAAAGCTTGGATCATCATCAAACTTGGTCAAAATAAGGAACCCATAGTAAAGTACTATACCAAAGAGGTTACATCTTGATGACGTCACCAGGGGTCAGATTACATGTGTCTGAAATTTAATGCCTTAAAATTTCAAACATCTGTAAAAATTCAACCGTTTGAGATACAAACATTTTTGTTTCGGCAATGGTCATGACTATCCAATGTCTAAATTTCATGCAGAGACAATGACCTTGAATCTTGCTTCCTATTGGTCGAAAACGAGGCTGCGTTGTCATTTAAAACTGGTAGCAGATACCGAGATTGGGTCAACGTTGTTAGTCTCGGGACCCCTTGGGCATCAAAAAAATACCAAAAGTTAGGTCGTCACACGAAACAGCGCCCTCTAGCGGCAAGTTGAAAAATGGCCAAAACGCATTTTGAAGAGATGTCTGCGGCGAAGTTTTTTCAAATTGGCCCAAAATTGGTGCATATGTTCACTGAGGGTCAGTGAATACGCCCATACCTTCAAAAGTTTGATGACGTCACCAGGTGTCAAATTACACTCGGTTGAACATGCATTCTTTTAACAGCTATATCTAGAGAACGAAAAAGCCGATGAAGGTTAAATTTTGTGTTTTAGGTTTGTTGTGACTTGGTCTAATGCATATTAGCAGCAAAATTTGGTGGCGTAACGATGACGTCATCAAATAAGCCCGTTTGTACAGCATACATTAGCCAAGGTCGTTCACTTCCTCTAATGGTCGTATGACCTTGAAACCGAGCAGGGACGTAGACTTGGTCATTAACATATAACATACCAAGTTACATTAGTGTGACATCATTTGTTGATTTGTTATGAATTTTTGAATCTGGCAACCTATACTACAGCATACACACAGTGCAGTATATACATGTATACGAGTGTACATAAGCATGTACAATATGCATACATCTGCACTATCCCATAGACAAAGCACACAGTCTGTCTCGGTGCTAGAAGAGTCGCTTGCAAAGCTTGGATCATCATCAAACTTAGTCACAATAAGGAACCCATAGTAAAGTACTATACCAGAGAGGTTAGATCTTGATGACGTCACCAGGTGTCAGATTACATGTGTCTGAAATGTAATGCCTTACAAATTGAAAAATCTGTAAAAATTCAACCGTTTGAGATACAATCTTTATTCTTTCGGCACTGGTCATGACTATCCAAGGTCTAAATTTCATGCAGAGACATTGACCTTGAATCTTGTTCTCTATTGGTCGAAAACGAGGCTGCCTTGTCATTTAAAACTGGTAAGCGATGCCGAGATCGTGTCAACGGTGTTAGTCTCAGGACCCCTTGGGCATTCAAACAATACAAAAAGTTAAGTCGTCACACGAAACAGCGCCCTCTAGTGACGAGTTGAAAAAAGACCAAAACGTATTTTGAATTGGTTAAATGTATATTATCAGCTAAATATTGTGACGTCACGATGACGTAATCAAATAAGAGTTCCTCAAGTATACATTAGCCAAGGTCGTTTACTTTCTCCATTGGTCGTATGACCTTGAAAACTATCAGGTGCCTGGACCTGGTCATTAACATGTAACATACCAAGTTACATTAGTATGACATGCATGATTTGTTGATTTATTATGAATTTTTGAATCTTGTCACTGTGCATACTGTACATGTATATGTACGGTATGTATTTACATTGTACAAAGTGTACATGTAGTATTATACAGCATGCAGTTTTACATGCATACAAACATACAAAAAAAGAAAAGCGGAAAGCCATATGCTCTGTTATCAACAGACATACCTCTAGTTATTATTATTTCTTTCTGGTATTCATGACAGATTCAAATCCAGATCCCAGGTTGTTTTACTGCGCAGAAAAAAAACGAAACTCAAATCATGTGAATTGCAATTTATTTACAAAATTTGTCAAATTTCTGTTTCAAATTTCTCCCAGGACATTCATCATAAATAAACAATCATCCTAAATTTGTTTGTATCATGTGTTGCCTCTGAAAATTGAAACGACATAGTTTTACTCACACATGGTTTGTGCGGACACGCACACATACACATTTGTTTTAATCATTCGCTTTGTGTAGGATCGTAAAGGTTTTCTGAAGCATTGCTGCATCTACATGTATGCCTATGTATAGCTGAAATGTTCGCAGACTAGTTTACGAACTTTTCTCTTTCATCAGATATATAAACTCCTCAAAAAAGTTCGGATAGTCCAGTTTGACTGACGATTTCTCTCTTGTTGCAAAATAATTTTTTCTTGAATTTTATGTTATTGGAAAGCCCTGTTATTTCTCTTTACGATGATGTGTCATTTGTTATGATTAAGAAATTGGGGGATGTGCAGCACGGCTGAATACCGGGGCGGGTGTAAAGTGAAATGTCACAAAATGCATTGCTATTGTCAAAAAGTGCATTGACACATTCCCATCCTCCAAGCAAAAGGGAATGCACTGCATGACAATAGCAGTGAATTTTGTGATATTTCACTTTCCACCCACCCCTGTATTCCGCTATACTGCACATCCCCCAATTGATTAATCAAACAAATGACTTATTACTGTAAAGAGGAATAACAGGGCTTCCCAATGATACCAAATTCAAGGAAAATGATTTAGTAACAAGAGAGAAATCCTCAGTCAAACTTGACTTTCCGAACTTTTTTTGAGGAGTTTACATTATGACATAGAGCTATAAAAAGGAGGAATCTGTTGTTTCAAGTTCCAAATGATACATGTACATTAAGCTTTTGATACTCGGTGATCTATAACTATGGTCCATTTTAACAACTTCAAACATCCTGTTCCTGTTTTAAATGCCACCTTACCTCCACTTTCTAATCTTTAATTAGCCAGCCGTCATCCAACCCAGATTTTTCAAGCCATTGGAATTGGGGATGTAGGCTAAGCTTGATTAAACCCAGTGACTCACCACAATCGTGAACAGGATTAGTGATGTCCCTATTACAGCATTACATAGATTTTATCTCGCCGACAAGTTTTAAATTACAGCCTTGTTTACACTTGATCCCGAGCTCAGTGTTGAACACTGAGCTCGGGATCAGCTCCGGATCACAAACCGAGTGTAAAAGCTCTCTGGACCAAATTGGCCCCGGATCAGACCCCGAGATTTTGGTCTCACGTTGGCGTAGGGTTGAACTCCGAGCTTGGGATCAGTTTGCGGTTAGATAAGCAGTTAATCTTACCGCATCCGCTCCACAGCCGTTGCGAAAAAAAAAAGCCCGTGAAATTCAACCAGCCTTGTATCTATGCACACATAGAGCATGACCTTTGACTGCAACTTCTGGCATCACGCTCGAAATCAACTACAGAATGTAAACGCAGCACTCCGGTTAACACTGACGCATTCTTATCAGGGGATCAATCTTGATACCAAGCTCGGGATCAGTGTAAACACGGTCTTACATGTACATGTACATACATGTAGCGCTGCTTAAAGACCCAGTGTACCGGGGTATCATTTGCAATGACCCCAAAAAGTAATCGACGAGTTTAAAGAGGAAAAGTTCTGAAAGTAAAGATTGAATTAATAGCAACTATCCAATGAAAGGTTTTCGCTCAAAATGATACCAGAAAATAATCCGTAAAGATGAAATTATTTAGATCGTTTGCAAACGATTTACTTATTTTTGGTTCACATCTACGCGGTCCAAAATGCATGGGCGCTGTGTACTCCGTGTGCGTGTTCCAACGCGATGCATTTTTATGGATCGCGCGCACACGCAGTACATATAATGTACGCCACAGAGTGCATGACGCAAGCCACACCCGATCAACTGAGAACGAATATTTAAAACACCCTGCCAAGACCAGGAAAACACATATGGATTTTCATGGTTTTTTTAAACGTGGTACATTTGACAAAGCTGAAATTTCTTCGGATTAGTTTGTTGATGTCTTTCTTTTGATTTATAATGGTTTTATTCACAGAATAGCTCAAAAACAGATCATATCAGGGCCTTTAAAGGCCCAATATATCATTTGCAAGATGAAACTTTTTGTGGATTCCTGGAATAAGGGCATAACATATCTAAAGAAGAATTTTAGTAAACTAGTCTGCAGAAATTTCAGCTACAGAGATGCATCAATGCGTCAGAAAGCCTTTGGGATTTATACATGTTTTTTGTTTTGTGTTAAGTGAATGGTAAGATAATGTGTGCGCGCACACTTTAAAAAAACAAATTTCTTACAGAAAGTACATGTACCATCTTGGACAGAAATTTATTAATGTGGTGTTTGTTACCATTGCTATCAACACGTTGAGAAAAGTTTTTCCTGTTAACTCATGAAATAAAATGTTAGGTCATTGCAGATGATACAATGGGCCTTTGAACGCCCAGTGTATTACATGTATTTGCTGATATCTTAAGGTCCGTCTACACGAGCCAACAAGGACCAACATAAACTTGTTGGGCGGTACATGAATGTGCTCAACCGTGCGAACCAACATGTTCCACCCTATCTCGACTGCAGTTAGTTGCTGCCTATAACGTGACAGGCGTTCTAATCTGCTATTGGCCCGTTTTGATCTCCAAAAAGCTCCAACAAAGTCGTGCGATAGAAACATGTTCCAACATGGACCAACTTGTTGAATGATGTTGGCCGTTGTCTGGAGTGACGTCCGCGCCATCCAACTTTTGGTTGGCCAACATCGTCAGACACGTGTTGGACCTTGTTGGCTTGTGTAGACGGGCTTTTACATATGTAGGCGCCAGTGCCCATACAAACTGGATGCCATCTGTGATCATAAATCCATGTAAAAAGTATTTTATTTTCATAATCTGTCGCTGTACGTATGCATCGTGAAAAGGTATTAAAACATAGAAAAACTGAAAAGGCATTTTTAAAGCAATGTTATACCTGATATACGTCAATTTTAGTTTCTATGGGAGGATCATGTAGGATGATAAAATGTTTCATTTTCGATCAATTGTTTCGTGTGCAGGGCTCCGGGTGGTCGGAAAAGGGGCATCAATCATGTCAATGCACAGACATACAGAGTATGTGGAATACATTCATGTATATTGTGGTGCATTTTCAGACACTGTAAATTATGTGTTTAGAGTTCTTTTTGAAAAACACATGGCATCCACTTGGCAATGTTTTTGTTTTGTTTACGCATGATGTCAAATTTTGGGTCACTGCAAATGATGTACATGTAATGGGCTTTAACATACATGTATGATATCCATACTGCATGTAAATGTCATAATATTATACTCTTAAAACAAACTTAGTGAAATTTAAGAATGAGCAGGCTTGTTCACTTGGTCAGTGGTTGAACTGTCTCGATGAATGGGAGTCAATAATTAACCTTCTCGGCAAATTCTCAGTGTTGGGGTTTAATGAATGTAGTGATAATTTCTGGGGTTCTTCAAATTCGTGCATGCTCATTGCCTAAGACACATGATGTCTTCAAGGCCCCTTGAATTTACACCTTCATTATGTAGCAGCTCATTACAGGAATTAAGGGTCTCAAAATATTAATCTGATGACAGGAATGGTTTATTAACAAAGGACCTTGTTGTGCCTACAACTCAAATGATGTGTGCCTTATTGCTCCACTGTCCAATGAATGACATTCAACCTTGTCTAAGCTTTCCCCCCTCAGGATATTATTATTATGATGGGGTGAACTGAAACCCCCTGTGCAGTGCACCGACCCTGTGCGACCACATGGGAAGGCTGGATGAGTCCATCGTGTTTGTGGGGGTGGTGTCTGAGAGATTGATTAGTCATGCTGTTTGCATGTGTGGGCTGTGGTTGTTCTGTGATGCACAACTAAAGCAAGCCGGCCGGCCAGCCACACTCCTTTGCTAAAATGTCTTGTGTCAGACTGTAGCAGACTGTAGCTACATGTACATGTACCGGTAGTTGGATGTTTTTACTCCATTTCGGTGTAAATCTGGTAAAGAATTCTTCCAACTGCCTGTTAAATCAACATGCTGTTCACTCATGTGTAGGATTTGTCATACAACACGGCTTCAAGGAAATAAGGATATGTCGGAACAGTGCTGCTGGGTTGTGAATGGCGTTGTGAATTGCTGAGTACTAGGTTCGTACAGTGAAATTGTAAATTTGTTTACTTGTATAGAAATTTGACATTTTATTTAAATCTGGGGTTTTGCTCCATGTTTTCACTTGTACATAGTATGTAAATGTGTCATTATGATTATGCATGATACGTTGTAAAACATTTAACAGTAACACTGATGCTTTTGCAATAAAATTACTTTTTTGGTGATAACAACCAACTCTCCCCTATTCGAACAATGTATAGTTTTCAAGGAAAACTGATTGTTTTTTAACCTGTCTGTTGACCCCAATGTGCGTAACAATATTTTGACAGTGGAAACGGCTGATAATGTTTTTTTGGGGTGTGATGTTTGTTGCTGCGCATAGTTCCAAATACATTTTCATCTGCAATAAAAACGTCCAAGATTGTGTTTAAAATGCGTTGCTCAATGCATCTCCATGCTAGCAGTGGAAACATGCTCAAAGTGCATACCCTCCCCTTTCATGAGTTAGACGAGTCTATACCATATTGTTTTTCTTACATGACGGCATCATAATGCAGATATGGCTTCATTTCCTTCATGATGACGCACTCATGTAATCTTGGTAATTACTGGTAACCCGCCCTCCAGGTGCATTACTTAATTAGTTACCACCATGTCCTCCCTTGTAATCTACTTATCATATCTTAATGAAGATAAGACTACAGCGTATTATCATACATACTCATTTTATAGGCGGATCCAGAAATCTTTTTTGGGGTGGGGGGGGGGGGGGGGGGGGTGGGGGGGAGAGGAGGTGGAGCGGCCGAAAGTCAAATGTTTTAAATTTAAAACTCCGTCCCAATTTTAAAAACGTGATACTTAGGGTCCAAATTACCTTGACTACTCCCATAAACTATGAGAAGGGGATTTCGTTCTTCCCACCCCCACGTTTTTGGGGGAAGGCCTTAACCCTTAACCCCCACCCCCTTCCCTTGGATCCGCCAATGCAGGTACATGTATCTTTGTGGTCTTTGATATGTACACAAATTTCCATCCAATATTCAGGTCCTTGGTTCAAATCCCAATAAGCCTCATTTGATTTTTATCATCACATGTATGATGTTTGGTTGTTTTATTTTAATGGTGATCAGTTCAGTTGTGCATCCATCCACACGCAGGCGTGACTTTTTTTCTGAGGTTTGGCATGGTCAATTGGAAGATATCATTAGGGCACTGCAAAAGTTTTCATCTTTATTAAAAAGCAATATTGCTTACATGTGTAATGATTGACAAAAGTAATTATGATTGTTTGCGCAAAAGGAAGGTTTTGTTTAAATTTTAGTTGACCTTTAAAACAGCATGTGTGTGGGCATTAACAGTGGTTGTGGTTTTCACAAACATAATTATGTGGTTTATTGTAATGGGGTGCATTTATGCGCATAGCCTAGTGTGTGCAGGTGTTTTGTTACCTGCCTGGGAAAATGAAATCTGGAAAAACAGATGGATCTGTTTATTCTTTATTTGCATACATGTAGTATACACACAGTGTTTACACTTGAAACATGATAGTGGATACAGACCCAGCGTTTTTATTGCGACCTCAAAACTAAACATTTACCGCGTTTATGCTACACCTCGATTCGGCTTCAATTTGCCTTTTCCACTGTTTACAAAATGCAAAAGTCACCGCTAATTGTGACCGCAGCGCATGCGTTAATTTGTCGATTAAACCTACCACATGGCGGGCACCACCCCAAGGACGCTCAAATTGCCGAATCTGTATTCGGGTAACGTTTACATTACAAGCGACCTTGACAATTGCAGTGTTCAACCCTACCCAAAAGGTGACTTGAAAAGGGTGAATCAGACCCGGGTCTGACCTGCCAATTTTCAATTCACCTTTTGCATTTACACTTAGTGCCTACCCGGCTTCAACACGCCTTTTTTAAATTGTGGAGTTTGATTCGGCAAAGTCAAAATTAAGTGAAAACGGGCGTTTACAGCATACGGGCCTTTACAGCATAGGGGATGTCCATAAAGTATGTACGCACGAAAGGAGGGTTAGAGCCAATGCGTACACCCAACGTTAAAGTATATGGGTGACGTCACAAATTTTGCATACAGGGGGAGAAGGAGGACTCGAGAGGTCTAAAAGGTTGGCATTTTGTGCGTACGTACTTTATGGACGGCCCTATACTTAATTGAGTGTACCACAGCACAACACAGTTTTGTCCAAATTGCCATACGGTCTTCATGAAAATTTCTTCCGCAACACAGCTTGAATTTTGAATGGGTGTCTATATTTCTGGTCACACTTCAATTCACATGCACTGCATTTTTATAGTAGGCCTACATTGTAAGTCACAATAACATATTGTAGTGCAGAGAGCCATTTCAAAAGTATTTTTTTTCTGGCCATGTTGCTTTTGGCAGTCAACCACAGAAGTGAACTGGGAAAATCCCAACCGATAGTTCGTACAAACAAATGGAACAATGGTGGCCAACTGTAGAAAGCGCATTCATCATACAGAGCTTCAGGAATTGTTAACAAGCAAGACAGTGTGTTTAACAATAAATGCTGTGTATTAAAAGGACTACCAAAAAAGGAACCGTTTTAAAAATGTTATTGACACCTTCAATTTATTTTTTACATGTACATGTATGCAAGAAATGACTTCCCATGTCAAAATGTGCTTAACGTGTTTTGCAAAAAGTAAAACCAAATTGTTGAACTTGCTTATAAATTATACCCATACTTGTAGAACTACATGCACACCTACTGCACACATCAAAATACAAAATACTTGGAACATCATCAACATGCCACAGTTTTGCTAATAAATGATGTGTCTGCATTGGAATTGTTTTTTGGGAGGTTATACAGAGACGATGGTAAAATGAAAAATGGCTAAATTTTACTGCTGTCCGCATTTGGACTTTTTCGACATGGGAAAATTTTACCGAGACTGTGAGAGAGCATGCGCAGTGTCCCTCCGCAGTATGACCTTCATGGCCCGGACGTACGCTTCCAGAGCGCTTTTACTGACTTGATGTGTCCTTAATGGACTTATTGTCCCGGGAAAAGTTACCTGGTAAATTTTCCTGGGCAGCAGTTGGCCAACATTGGACTTAAAAGTACCCATCATCTCAGTAGTTTTGTTCCCAAAAAGTCCAATGCGGACAGGCCTTGGGACGTTTTCCTCTCAGTAACTTTTCCCGAGTCCAGCAGTTACTTTTCCTGTTGGCCAACTGCTGCCAAGGAAAATTGACCAGGTAACTTCTCCCGGGACAATAAGCCCAATGCGGATACATTGAGTCGATAAAAGCGCTCTGGAAGCGTACGTCCGGGGCCATGAAGGTCATACTGCGGAGGGACACTGCACATGCTCTCCCACGGTCTCGGTAAAATTTAGCCATTTTTACCATTGTCTCGTTAGGCTAATGAAACTCGATTTTATGTTTCCCGTAACATTTTTGTCAAGCCCAAATGAGGCAACTATTTAATTATTCATTATTCATTATTTTGTAGCATTTCATTATTTGCAAAATAACGCTCTTTGATCAAAACTTACGGCGCTCTATACCCTCTGATAGTGTGTTAACACAAAACCCTGATCAACTTATACACAAATTTGTATTTATTAAAATATCTTTCACCATTTCCCAGGTATTTAAGACATTTATTTAAAGATCAAGATATATTTAAATAACAAAACACATTTATATCAGTCCACACATTTCAAATGAAATTGCACCCATGCTTCTCTACCTTTATTTAATAACACCTGTTACTGAGTTAGACAATACTGTTTTGCGGAGCCCGTCTCTGCAAAACTATATTTGGCTCCAGGGGGAGGGAGACCTGTGGGCGCTGTTAGTTCGGAAGAGCCTTGTGACGTGTCAAGGTTCTTGTTTCCTATTGGTCTGTGCTTCCTTGCCAACCAATTACAGCTCTGTTTGGCACCCCATAGGGAGCCCGCGCGCGGGAATTGCCAGTTTTTTCTCGGCGCACCACTGTCAACGGATGAGAAAAAAATTTGCTCCAGTTTTGACGATAATTTCACGAGCGTTTCGGCGTTTGTGGCGGTCCTCTGGCGATACCGATGCCTCGCGGAAGGAAACGCAAGGCCCCTGGCGCACCCGGCGACGGCAGGAGTCGAAGGGTCGACCGAGTTTCGTCCAGTCAAACACGTTCTCAAACCCGAGCCTTCAACAATCTGACGCGTACGGCAGTTGCCAATTCTGGAAACACCGGCCTCAGGGAAGAGCGCCACCACGCGGGCAGTGTCGGCCAGGCGGCCAGTCAACATGGCGTCGGTAATCGCTCGACCAGCATTACTGGGGCAATTGCGGATTCACCGGAGCGAGAGTCTTCGGTTCCAGAACATCCTTATCGGCCCCCGGTTAGGGGAGTTGTCACTGACGATTCAGGCGGCGCATCCGCTGCTGACCGCGACCCTCAAAATATCCAGCTACGCCAACGAACTTCGAGTTTGTCAAACACAACGGGGACTATCGTTAGCGGCGCCGGCACCGGCCAAGGATTTAGGGCAAATGCGGCTACTGGATTGGGAAATTTTCCCCAGACACATCCACCAACAAGTGATGGCACTTTTCCTGGAAGTCACCAGAACTACATGAACTATCCGTTCATGCCATTAGCTTCGGGTGTTGGTGGGATCCAGCCAGCTTCACTTCAGCCTGGTTGTTCAGGGACAAATGCATCCACTTTTGCACCATTTCGCGAAGGAAATGGAGCAACCCAGCCTACCCCAAGTTGTCCGTCTACCGGATCAGCGCTACCCCAGCAGGGACAACAGTGTCAATCAACCGGATCAGTGCTGTCTCAGCAGGGACAGGGTCAAACAGGCGCTGCAGCGGCAGTTGCAAGTGGGCAGTTAGGGGGTGAGTCTGTTCCAAGATCATGGCCAGTTTTGCAAAACCCATCTTATTTCCCTACTGACCAAGGCTTTGTTCCTTGCCCACCTAGTGGTTGGGATTTTCAGTCTTCTAACTTAGGGGCGGCGGTGCCCTTAATTTCCATTTGTGAGCCATTAGGGGTTGCTGTCCCTGCTAAGGTTAGAGAGAAAATCATCAAAAGCGAATTTGTTGAGTTAGATCTTCTCCTTGAGCGACCAAGTCAGCCCCTTTCAGTTGCAAATTTGACCTTGACCTTGGATGATTCTGGCCATTTGCTATTCAAGGAATCTTTGAAAAGACCCAAAGTCATCTCTATCCTAAGTTGGACTGACGCATTTTTAGTTTTTGCTTCTGTGTTTCTTGGCGCGCATCCCCTTAGGGCACAGGAATTACTCAAGTACATGCATGTTATTCGAGTTGCTGCTGCGCGTTTTGGCAATAAGGGATGGCTCGAGTATGATCGCCAGTTTAGGATGCGGCAACAATCTCACCCTTCGAGGTCTTGGGCTGTCATTGATGGTGAATTGTGGGCACTGTTTGTGACTGCACCTGGGTTGTCGCCTTTGCTCCCCATGGGACACGAAGGGGCCGATTCGGGGTTCAGTACCAGTAGGCAACGCTTCAACTCGCCCTCTCGTAGTAGCTTGTCGCAACATGTCCCTGGATCCCGCCGGGGGGGCATTTGTTTTGCATTCAACCGGGGAGGTTGCGCAATCCCCAGTTGCCGGTTTTCACACAAGTGCTCTCTTTGTGATTCACCTGCGCATGGGGCAACGAGCTGTAAATCCCAAGGCGGCAAACAGACTGACCAGACATCTTAGTCTTGCATTGCTTTCCTCCCACGTTCTTTTTCAACCTTGCGTATGGGTTGTAATGTTGTTTTGCCGGCACCCCTGTAACTTGAGTGCCTTGCTCCCTTTGTTTGAAATTTTCCAAAAGCGAGATGCGAGGAAAATAAAATAAAAAATAAAAAATAAAAATAAAAATAAATAAATAAGACATCAATGTTAAATAAGTTAATAAATACCTTCTGTCGCTTTTTGGTTCCTTGTCTTTTGTTTGCCGAGCTGTGGCCCCAGGGCGAGCCCCTTTTACGACGGATAGTTTTGATCTAGTATTTATTGCCAGATCTGCTCCTTTGGTTTTTTCTTTTCATTTTTCTTTTGCAGGGATGACACGAGTATGGGTCATAGGCGATAGCGTTGTGTTTTGGGCGAACCAGCACGCTGCCCAGGGAACGTCAAAAAGTCACATGATCTGGGCTGGTGTACGGGGAGCTAAGCTGTCGCAACTCATTCCCATGATTCACCAACACCTTAAAAAGGAACCTGTGCCTAGCGTCATCTTGATTCATTTGGGTACAAATGACTTATTTTGTTCGTCCGTGAAGAAAATCCGGAGTAAGATAAAGGAGGGCCTCCAGTGCTTTTGATCCTTGCTCCTTAATTCTTTGATTGTCTGGCGGCAGTGAGAGATTTCGTGGAAATTTGTTGCTGGCCTTTAAATTCCTTTACTTCAACCCGGATGCCCTCCTTTACCCCTCCTCTAGTTCGAGTGTGCATAAGAAAAATTTTAGCTGTTGTCCTCCTTTGCTTTGTGAAGGAAAAAAAAAAAAAAAAAAAAAAAAAAGGGGGGGGGGGTTGGCAAGTTCCCATAATGGCAACTTGTTTGGTGGAAAGTTAGTCAAAAACTGAAACAACTAAACCATTTTCGTTAGCTTCCGGGATCCCTTTGCCCGTGGCCAACCTCTACGCTTTCTTGTGAGGTGCAACAGGTTCAAAACGGTGGGTAACTGCAGACTGAATTCTGCAGCTACCTTACATGTAGGTTTGTTTAAGGCTACCTTTCATGTACATGTTACAAATTATCAGCAGACAGGTTAGTCTGCATGTTTTTAACTTGTGATTAGAACCTCGCGTTTACTTTGGTATGAACCAGTACTCTGTAACCGTTGTAATAAGTACCATCGAACATGTTAATTGATCATTTCCTTGATTTGTGGTTACACAATGAAAAACCGCATTTTGACAAAGAACTTGCTATTATTCATGTAGTCATGTATTATTTAGTTAACATCAGGAAAGTCTGTCCTGACCTTGTTTTAAAAGTTCGGTGCTGTTGCTACATGAACGCATTATGGTTGTAAGCAAGAAACTTGTTGGCAACAATAAATTGGTTGTGGTGTCCGAGAGAATGGCATTCCTTTGCGTTCTGTGTCCTTCCTTCTCTCTGGGGCCAATACTGTTTTGCGGAGCCCGTCTCTGCAAAACTATATTTGGCTCCAGGGGGAGGGAGACCTGTGGGCGCTGTTAGTTCGGAAGAGCCTTGTGACGTGTCAAGGTTCTTGTTTCCTATTGGTCTGTGCTTCCTTGCCAACCAATTACAGCTCTGTTTGGCACCCCATAGGGAGCCCGCGCGCGGGAATTGCCAGTTTTTTCTCGGCGCACCACTGTCAACGGATGAGAAAAAAAAAACCCTCCATCCCTCCCCATTGGGGTCTTGGGACTCTCTTAGGTATTCGCTCGTTTTGTTTTGTTGGCTTCTTACAATTACTTTGGGAAGGTGTGTAACATGTGGGTTTTGTTGTAATCGGGGAAGGGGCTCCCAGACTCCCGTGTTAGTTTTGTGGTTTGCTAGGTCTAAGGCACACTGTATGTACACACAACATGTAATAGACTTCCCCCGACTCTGTCGGAGTGGTGTTCAAGGTTGATATGTCCCCCGATTTCATCGGAGTGGTGTTACGCTTTGTGATTATTGTATGGTGCTTCCGCCGACTTTGGTCGGAGTGGTGTTTGTTTTATGTCCAGGTCCGGTCTTCCCCTGACTTTTCTGTCGGAGTGGTAGTTTTTAGCTCTGTGTTTGCTTCGAGCTAGGCCTGACATTGAATAGTATTCAAGGGCAGAGTGCCCAGTGTAATGAGTGGTGACCCTGGTTCCATGCTTGTAGGTCTGAAGGTCCCATTTGGACTGCAGACTTTGTTGTTGGGTACCGGTTTGTCTCACCTTTGGTTAAAGACATGCTCGTAAGCGCATGTTGGGGTGGAGTGGAAAGTTAGTCAAAAACTGAAACAACTAAACCATTTTCGTTAGCTTCCGGGATCCCTTTGCCCGTGGCCAACCTCTACGCTTTCTTGTGAGGTGCAACAGGTTCAAAACGGTGGGTAACTGCAGACTGAATTCTGCAGCTACCTTACATGTAGGTTTGTTTAAGGCTACCTTTCATGTACATGTTACCAATTATCAGCAGACAGGTTAGTCTGCATGTTTTTAACTTGTGATTAGAACCTCGCGTTTACTTTGGTATGAACCAGTACTCTGTAACCGTTGTAATAAGTACCATCGAACATGTTAATTGATCATTTCCTTGATTTGTGGTTACACAATGAAAAACCGCATTTTGACAAAGAACTTGCTATTATTCATGTAGTCATGTATTATTTAGTTAACATCAGGAAAGTCTGTCCTGACCTTGTTTTAAAAGTTCGGTGCTGTTGCTACATGAACGCATTATGGTTGTAAGCAAGAAACTTGTTGGCAACAATAAATTGGTTGTGGTGTCCGAGAGAATGGCATTCCTTTGCGTTCTGTGTCCTTCCTTCTCTCTGGGGCCAATAAACTGCAACAAAGTGCACGTTTGAGACAAAGTCGTGATAGTCCATGGCATCTTCATTATACCCCCTTCCTGTATCTTCACTAACACGAACATTTTATTTGTCTCACATTATACAACCGTGCAACGCGGGCGGGTTACGGGAAACATAAAATCGAGTTTCATTAGCCTTAAAACCTCCCGAAAAACAAGTCCAATGCGGACACGGCTTAAAAGTAATACTAAAAATAGTGAAACACATGCTAATTATAAAAGGAAGGGCAAAAACCGGTAAAAACTTCTTAGGGAGAAACGGGGGAAATTCCCAACTGGCTTTTACAAAAACACTGTCAGTGACTAGTTTGTACATTAAAAAGATTACATCAACATGATAAGAAAACTTTCATAATAGGAACAGCAGCATGTTTCCTTCCTTCATGCAGCATCACAAAGAATAATGTTGATAAACTGCCTTGTAATAATTTCAGCCACATAGATGCAGTAATACTTCAAAAAATACTTTTAAAAAAACCTGAAAAAACACATGCATGTTTTTTGTGTTGAATGAATGGTAAAAAATAAAATCATTTGCAAATAATTTTTTTCAATGCACATTCAGTTGGAAATTTCTCCCACAAAGGAACCATTTTACACAGACAAAAATATGTGGTGTTTGTTACCATTGCTATCAACCGGTAGTCAAGTTATTCTTGTCAACTCGTGAAGCTAAATTTTGGGTAACTGCAAATGATGTATTCGGGCTTTAAGCCAAACAGGATGCACACTTTGTAAAAACAGTTCCTTGTTATTTTCAGTGAAACAAAATCATGTATGTAGTCTCTTTAAAAACACACAATAATCCATTAGAGGTCAAGTATGAGGGGAAAATGTGTCTATAGGCGTGTTCCCATTGGACTTCTTTTTCCGCGCCCTCGCGGGAACTTTCCGCGACACCCTGTAAACATTCCTTCCTGTAAATCTCCCGTGCATTCCCACTTACCATATATTTTACACGACGCGAGCGGAAAATTTAGCTACTCGGCTGGCCATATGTGGTCAATTGAGGGCGTGGTTTACATAACCTTTGACCTAACAGGATGTTTGACATGCCATGCGATGCACATATTGGCGCGAAATTATTAATTGTGTGCATGCTGCACGAAACCCAATCAAATTTCGAACAACTTGATTTGTTTTCGCGCAATGTGTGGTGGGATTGCACGATGCAGGAAGTGACATCATCCATTTGGCATTTTACACAGCGGCAGTGGTAGTTCTACAGGGCGGCGCTGTTCCCATTGGACTTTTCGAGGGCCCTGTAAAACTCCCGCTGTTGAGCGGAAAGTTTCCGCGGCCTCTCTCGCCCTGTACGTTTTACATCGTGGTCGCGGTAACTTTACAGGGACGCTAACTCTCCGTGCGTCCCCATTGGACTAAATTTTGTTACTCTCCCGCACAACCACGGGAGTTTAACCAAAAATAGTCCAATGGGAACACCACTTAAAATAAAAACCAAAGACTGCTTTTACATGTTAAGGTATTTGGGGTTTCGGTTTACCACTTTCAGGGAAGTTTGAAGGAAGAAATTGAAACCAACTCCAGGTGGTGGTTGAAGGTCTGAGTCAACAAGATGAGTTTGATTATTGGAAGGTCGTGTTTCATTCCTCTGGGCAAACAAGAGGAAATGTAGTGTGATAAAACGCATTGATTTATCACTGGTTTATAGACCACAGACATTCTTCATTGCTGTGTGTAGTGCCTATAGCTAGTAGGTACATCTCACATGGTGTCCACATTGTACCTTTTGGGGGGTGGGGTGAGGTTAAACCTAATATTTGTTATAGAAGCCTAATTAAGTAACAATTTTTTTTCCAGAAAATAGATTTTGTTGTAACCTAACAATCGTATTAATATACATCTCCAAAATACTATCCATGGGAGGAAAACAGGAAATTTGCAATACCCAATTTGGATGTGGAATCAAAATGGTTGGTGTAATCACTGCACTGCTTTTATGTAACCGGTAACCGGATAAATCAGTTTACAAAACATTGTTGCTATTTTGACAATCTTTGAAAATGTACAGATTAAGAGCACGAAATTTCAGAATGGTATTGAGAAATATATGACAAATGATATGGTATAAAAATCTCAACACCCATGGAAAAAATGGGGGCTGGGAGTCAAAATGTTACCTGGACACATTTCTGTAATATAACCAAAATAAGATCAGCAGGTAGCCAGTAAATAACTGAAAGTATTAATTGTAAAGCGCTCTGCGAAAATAACTCACTTCTCGCACAGCCTGGGCTACGTTTTTGCGACCTCCACTAAAAATCGGTGGTGGATCAAGGCTCATTAAAATATGAAAATTCCTTGTGATACTTGGATACCTCCTCGATTTTTCTGGTTAAAGCGTGGAATCTTGTTGTGTGCTCGTATTTTAATTAGCCTAGATCTACCACTAATTACTAGTTGCTGTCCCAAAAATTCATTTTAGCAAAGTGCAACACAATTAAATGCCGATTGTCGATAGGTAGTTTTACAATCCACCAATGTAAGTTTTACAGAGCGAGCTGGATTGCGGAAACGTGTAATATCGGCATTGAGTATTATCAGCAAAAATATAGGCCTAACACTTTATCTTATGACCTCAACAGTAAAATACTTAGTCGGAATTTTCATTGACAAATCTGATTTATTTTTAGCATAATGGTTTGGACATTGGACTGCCCACATTGTGGAGTGCATGGTACACGTGTCTTTATTCTCTGATTTGGCTTGAGTATTTTATAAACCAAGGCAATCTCAATTTATGAGCGGTTTCTATTGCAGGCATTGACTTTAAATGCTTTTTGGCAGTGCGATTGGCAAAGCTTTTGACCGTTATCTTGGCTGTTTCTTCTGCAGTCAAAATACCAATACAGAGATTTTTAAACAGTGATTCTCACAGCAATGAAATGTGTAATTTTTTTGTTTCTGGAGAAATCCTGTATTTAAAGGTTTGGTAAAGTGAAAATTAACAAACGGCTGGTTTTATACACAAATCAAACGATGAAGCTGCTACAGCCAAAAGGGCAAACTTAAATTTGTTTTTTTAGGTGACCTCTACTTCAAAATTTTCTTGAGAGGCAAGGATGCTGTTTTTGTTAGTCATGGAGAGAGCCCACAGTTAAAAGAACATTACATTCTACACATTAACAGTAGCATACCTGCCAACTAGTCTGATTTCATCGTATTTGTTAAAAGTGTTGAAAATCAGAACAATCGGAACGGTCAACTTGACGTGACTCCCTGCTCGCGCCGCATGTGTTGTGTACATTGTACATAAAAATGGGTGTAGTACTATAGGTCAACTTGACCGTTGTACCAACTCGACCGTTGCAAGATTGACTACAGTCCAATTTTTTAAATTGGCAATGTTGGCAGGTATACAGTAGCCCACTGATCCATTTTTGGCTCAAACAAACTTGTTATGATTGTTGCAAATGTCATACTAAACAAACTCGGTATTAAAGCTGATAGCTCATGATATCAAGAAGCCACTGAAAATGACGCCAACTTTTGTACACAAGTCTATGGAGAATTCCTCTGTTGTCCTGAGATGACATTACGGGTTTGCTCATGAATATGGAAATTTTATTAGCATAAAAATTGAAAACTTGCAAAACACAACTGTTAAATTCTATGAAATTTATTGAAATGTGTAAAACACATCCTCTACTGTAGTTTTGTGTAATAAAAATCCTATTTCATTCATCCTTCAAAAAATAAGGGCTTTCATAAAACCCAGTTTGTGTTTAAATATGTGTGGGATGAGCGGTCCTCTGAGCCACACTCCAAACATCCCGAGAAGTGCAGGAGCTAATTAAGGGGCACTTTAGGCAGAGTGGCACACCCTGCCTCAGCAGCTAATATGGAGGCTTATGTACTCAGCCTTACCACAAGGTGTTCTTACATGTTAATGACTGATAAATCCTCCTCAATCTTTTGGTCGGAGTATGGTATAATTTGAACCTCCTCCTTATAATTTAATTTTGTCATCTGGTCACTAAATGTGTCATTTTCAGCCACATATTTCTATCATCAACAACCAATTCCTGAGACATGTGTAACCATTCCCCCTACATGTGGGATGAATCATACCAAACACACACCAAGCTGTATGCAAATAGCACATATACATGTACCTAGTGTGGCAACCCACTGAGATAGAAATTGAACCACTCAAAGATGCATGATTTACCATACCGGTACCTCACAACTCTGTGTTACACACTTTACACAGGAAGCATGATACATGTATTGTTGTACATTCTTGAAGAATGAGGTAATTTCTGCTGTGTAGTAACTTGGAGATAACCTGACTACTCAAGTTACATGTGGGCAAGTGAGGCGGTTGTTACTGTAAATAGAAACTGGTATCAGAGAGTTGGTTTTGAGAGATGGTGTTTTGGTTTGGTTTGGTTTGGGGGCAAAATAGACACAAAGTAATGTTTTGTGTGGCTGCTGGAGGTGGAAATAACATGTATGATGCATTTTGGTATGATTTAACAGCAAGCTATTTTTAACTTTTTCATAATGGTGTGCCGCTCACAGCGGCTTGAAAAAGAAAAAAATATATACTTCCGGGTCGTAAAGCCGCTGCCAGGGGCTATCTTGTACGTAGGCTTAATACACACGAATTTGGCTAAACAAAAAGGAACCGGACAAACATAAATCTGTGTATGTTGCATAAAGGTATGTGCGTAGGATGGCAAATACATGAATACGGAATTAATGCAAAAATTAACATGCAAATTGCCAATGAATTTTAATATACGTGCAGTAGGTGTAGGGTTTACTCGATTAAAGACGGAAAACCTTTAAAAACAAGAACAAGAGCATTACTTAACTAAAGAATAAAACTCGAAAAATTCATACATGATTTTTGTGTATGAATGAATGGTAAAGAAGTTGTATGCAGACAACTTTATTAAAAAGTGACCTTCAGTTGGCAATTTCTCCCACAAAGGTACACACACACAAAAATCATGTGTTGTTACCATTGCTATCAACACTATTAGTTGTTTTTTTCTTGTCAACTCGTGAAGTAATATTTTGAGTACATGTGTAACTAGAAGTAGAAAGGATGTATTGGGCTTTAAAGTGGATTCACACTTAAATTTTCCACGTGTTACGCGTGCAAATTTTGATGCGCATCTCCTTACAAAAACGTTGAGGGATTTTAGTGTGAACCAGTGCACTAAATGTTTTTGTGATTTTTTTAGTGTGCCAGTCACACCAACTTCGCTCTGCGTTGAATTTTTGTAAGGGAATGCGCGTCAAAATTTACGTGCTCAACACGTGAAAAATGTTGAAATACGTGTGAAAAAATGTGAATCCACCCATATACCTTGCATCCAATTTACTGTACTGTATAAAAATATACTGCTACGTTATATAATGCCCAAGTATTGGACGGTAGCAGGTCACATGGCATTAAATAATTTAACCAATTAATGCTACATGTATGTCACCAGCCATGCATTTTTGTTCTATACGATTTTTTCAATTGCACAGCGCGCCTGTTTCCATTGCACGGCATGCGCACTGCATGCATTTTTACTGCAAGCGCATGTTCCTGTACGCGCGTGACATTGCACGACGCTGAGGCAGACGCGTTTGCGTAAGACACACGTGTGGTAGATGAGACGGATTCGGTCATTGTGATGCGAGGGATGTCGGGAACTAGGGTCTTAAGTACTTTTTCATATTCTCAGGCTGTCAGATGTTCTCCAATCAAATGACAATGATCTCTTTGGGCATTATATAAAACAAATAATGAATGTTTTTCATTTGTTCAATGGAACGAATATTTTCACTCGTTGAAAGATGGAATTATTTCATTGAACCTGGCTCCGCCTCATTTAATAGAACATTCTGTCTTTCCAACTCATGAGAATACATGTATTCGTACCGTTGAACTCATAACATTCATTATGTGTGTACTGTGTCATTGCTTCTTTAAAAACAGAGAGGTTTTCAGACAGTGACAAATTTACATGCAAATTGCAGTGCACGTCTGCAAATATTGGTTGACATTCTTCACAACGCCGTATTGTGTATAATGTTACAGTAAATCCTGGATGTTGGGAATAAGAGATTAAATGTAAATACACTATTCTGGACGGAGTCCATTATTAAAGTTCAACCATTAACCTTTCTGCTAGTGCTACAAGCACTACTATATATAACAGTCATTTGTATCCAGTATGAGTCATCAGCTAGGCTCACGCCCATAATGCCATGCTTCACTGAACAAACATATGCTTCTTGTTCCATCTACATGGAAAGCAGGTTGTGGGGAAAATGAATTTCCTGTCATAAAAATACTTCTTGTGCAAGTTTATAGCTACATGATTTGCAGTGACCCAACGTTTTACTTCATGAGTAGACAAGAAAAACCTGACTAAAAGTGTTGATAGCAATGGTAACACATGTATGATTTTTTGCCTATGTAAAATGGTACCTTTGTGGGATGACAGGTGCTTTTAAAAAACAAAAAAGGCAAACCGTGCATGGATTTTTGAGATTTTCTGAAGTATTACTGCATGCATTTACATGTATGTTGCTAAAATTTCTACAAGACTATTTATCAGCATGCTCGGTGGTCGAGTGGTTAAGACGTCTGCCTAGTATGAAGGAGGTCGTGGGTGCGAGTCTCACCCATGCATGCTATGAGTTTTTAGTGTGTTCTTGGGAAACCAACTCGGTATATAGTGCATATACCGCGTCATTTGACAAATTACATCCATTCAACAGACAGTTTAAACTGCTATGACAATTTTCTCGGTAATTGTTTTAAATTGTCAACGCTTTCCTTTCATTTCTGCAGTTACATGCAACTAGTTGAAAGTTTACCAACCTACGGAGTGCACTTCTATGAGCTTAAAGACAAGACGGGAATCCCCTGGTATCTAGGACTGAGCTACAAAGGCATCGGCCAGTATGATGTGAGAGATAGACACACTCCAAGAAAAGTAAGTCTGTAACACTGTTTTTACACTAGACATGGAAAATGAACGTTAACTGGGGCAAGCCAGGCAGGGGTTTAGGACGTATCTGAAGTGATCTCTGGGATGGGTGGTTATCTCATTGAAGGGATTATCCCTCTGTAGGGCTTGCTAAGCTCGCGTGATAGCCAATCCCAATCAGTGAGGAACAACTGCAATACCGTGATTCAAAACCACCAGTTGGCTTCAAGCAGAAGGTCCGCAGAAGTTTGTCCCTCTGTAGGGCTTGCTAAGCTCACGTGATAGCCAATCCAAATCAGTGAGGAACAACTGCACTACCGTGTTTCAAAACCACCAGTTGGCTTCATAGCTCAATTGGTAGGGCTTCTGCACGTTAAGCAGAAGGTCTGTGGTTAGAATCCCAGTGGAGCCAAGTTTTTTTCCACTGCTCCAGATTCCCCAAACTCATGGACATTTGTCCACATTTCTATGGTAGAAATAGACCTTATGCGTAGCGGCCATGATAGAGGACAGGTTTTCATATTTAAATGATGTGACAATAGATCCACAATGTGCCTACTTGTGCATGACGCACTGTGACAATGTGACTGCCCTCTATCATGGCCGCTACGCATAAGGTCTATAGAAAAGACGGATATAAATTAAGCGATTTTTATTGCGACTGCAAATATGAAAGCTTGCTCAGGTTCAATCTGCTTTTTAAAAAAATAAATAAGAAATCACTGATAAATTAGCTTTTTGCGAGTAGCATTTGCAAAATGGTCGGTGCCCAGAATTCTTCGCTTTCTAATGGAGGTGAAGTTTAGAAGGTCACATACATGTACTATACTGTTGTCATGTTTTGCATGCCATTACGTAACGGACAGTCTGGTTGCTTTTTGCATTCTCTCCAATGTGCACCACATAGCAACAAACATTTAGTCTGGTCAAGTGGATCCTAAATGTGCATGTGAAAAGGAAGTACGTCAGTACACCAAACGCTATTCATGTAAAACACGCAAAAGGTCAATTGATCACGTTCAAATGACGTCACTTCCTACAAATCGCCACGTGCATCAGAATTTTGAGCGTATTTCATTTGTGACGCGCATTGACTGCGCCGTATTTGGAACAAACAAGCGCGCGTGTTTGGAACATGTTACAGCGTGTGCGTGCGCGTAGTTGATAG
The DNA here is from genome assembly GCA_037783545.1 of Henricia sp. BOLD:AAB3569. Taxonomy (NCBI): domain Eukaryota; kingdom Metazoa; phylum Echinodermata; class Asteroidea; order Spinulosida; family Echinasteridae; genus Henricia; species Henricia sp. BOLD:AAB3569. The sequence continues at coordinate 688,947 of JBBELK010000346.1, read as the reverse complement.
CGTTTAATATGCAGTGGCATTTTTTTCCTACAAAGATGGCGTCTGTGAACGTGATCAATTGATTGGGTTTAAACAAATTTTTACCCGATACAGAGAACAAACATTTTGGAGAATTCACATTGACAGTTTGACTTCATACAATTAGAAGAAAAAATGCTGACATTGTGACAACTTATTAGTCCCCTTTACTGTATTTTGTAACATTTGCATAAATGCAGATTTTGTATTTTTAAATTTTTTTTTTTTTGAATTTATTTTAATGTTATCATTTCCCCGTTTTCCTTGCTTTCTCCACTCCACAGGTCTTCCAGTGGCGACAGCTACAAAATATTTATTATCGAGATAAGAAATTTTCCATAGAAGTTTTAGACCCTAGAAGGTAAGTGTGTACCTATTGGTCTTTTCTGAATAAAATGGTTTATTAGTTTGAGTTGAATATGTCAACAAATTAAATATATTTCTCTTCAATTTATATTTGTTGTGGTTGTGTTACCAATGCATAGTTCCGAGTTTGCCCAGTTAACCCCGCCCCCTTGAATATTGTTGCTATGGCTCACACGCTATCGTCAAAATGGCGTCACACAACGCACAAAGCAATGGGACTTTCAACGGAAAGCACAGATTCATTGGAGAAAACTCAAAGGTATTCATGTTTCAGGGTCGACAGTTATCTTAGAACACACCGAGTAAAGGGCCAGTAATACAGGGATGTCATATCATGACATACGTGCTTTCGTACCTTTGAACAATGAAACGACCGGCCTTGAAACCAAAAATTCACCCGGATCGTCGCATACAACACTACAAATTGTATGGGGCCTGCAGAACATATGGCGTGATCATGTTGTTGTGAGCGTACAGTGCACTTTGACCTATGTGGGTGATCTCTGCTAGCTCTGTTGTGATTGGTCGGCGGGTTCGGTTGATTGACAGGTCGGAACTATGCATTGATTGTGCATGGTCCAACTAATGTAATTGCTTGATATTGTGTGGAATTTTAAGCGCTAATATTAAAGGAGATGACCAGACTTTTCCAAAAATGGAAAAACATAAACTTAACTAACAAAATACCTCCCCATCCATGGGAAGAAAACGGGAAATTTGCAATCCCGACTTTGGATGGGAAGCAAAAAGGTTGGTGTAATTACTGCACTGCTTTTTGGAACCAGATAAATTAGTTTACTAAACTTTGGTGGATTTTTGGCGATATCCCTGAAAATATAGGGATTGAGAAATGCAAAATTTCATAATGGTAATGAGAAAAATATGACACACGATATGGTATCAAAATCTCAACAACCTTGGGAAAAATGGGGGGTCAGAAATGTGATCTGGACACGCTCCTTTAAGTGCTTGATATTTTGTGACATTTTAAGTTATCTCCTTTTTTGCAAGAAAATTTGCAAGAAAACTCAGATTTAACTTTTTGTAGGCAACAAGGAACGAATGTTTTGTTGGAGTACATGTATCTTTAATCTTTGTGGATGTTGAATTAGGTTTCTAACATGCATGAGTAAGACGTACATGTATGAATTTATTTTGTTGAGTTTATCCATAATTAGTTTATTCTTATTTGTTTGATTTGATAACCTCTCCTTAATTTGCATCGTGACCTTTGACCTCACCTGACCCCACCTGACCCCTAGAGTTGTGCATACTGTGAGCAGTTTGAATCTATACGAAGAATCATTAGACGAGGATATATGTGATGAATTGTTGGACGCCATTGCGGACCCTACCACTCAGTAAGTTAATGCTGGTGATGTAAAACATTAAAGGGGCCAGTATGTTGTTGAAAAGCCTTGCGTACATCGAACTAGTAGCAACTGATGTTTCCAACAACTAGAAGAAACTCGCGGCAACTGGGAGCAACCGATCAGTTGCTTACAAAGGTCGATGTACATGTACCGGGTATGTGCACTTGCAACTTGGAAAAATCCAAGTTGCCGCAAGTTGCTCATGTTCTACTTTCTGGCAACTAGTTGTATCTACATGTAGTTGCAGTCAGTTTCGTCAATGTATGTGTACTTGCAAGTGGTTGATGTGAGATTAACGAGTGCATCTGATCGCGTGGGCGCACATCGACAGCAACTGATCAGTTGAGTTGCTTCTAGTAGCAATGTGGATGTACACTAGGCTTTACATTTACACCGTGTTTACACTCGAAGCAGCAAAGGTCGATACAGACAGGCATTTTTATTGCGAACTCAAAACTAAACATTTTCCACGTTTACACTACATCTCGATTCGGCTTCAATTCGCCTTTTCCACTGTTTACAAACCGCAAAAGTCACCGCTAATTGTGACCGCAGCGCATGCGTGGATTCGTCGATTAAACCTACCACACGGCGGGCACTGCCCCACGGACACTGAAATTGCCGACACTGTATTCGGGTAGCGTTTACATTACAAGTAACCTTGACAGTTGAAGGGTTGAACCCCGCAATTGCGGAGTTCAACCCTACTCCAAAGAGCCTGTGATTCTTTGCCGAATCAAACTCCGCAATTTCTAAAAAGGGGAGTTGAAGCCAGGTAGGCGCTAAGTGTAAACATGTCTGATTCGCCTTTTTCGAATCACCTTTGGGGTAGGGTTGAACCCCGCAATTGTCAAGGTCGCTTATTAACCCCCTTCGAACACGTGCAAATACGCCATTTTGGGAGTCAAATAATGCTGAGTCATCGTGGAAGCGATGTGCGTGTGCGCTGTGTGTGTCTCTGGTGGGCGTAACCTGGTTTAATTCACTAATGGGAGCCTTAGCATTGCGCGTTACGCACGCTATAGACACACACAACGCGCACGCACATTGCTTCCACAACGACGCGGCATTATTTGACTCCCAAAATGACGTCATTGGCACGAGCTCAATAGTGTAAACGCTACCCGAATACAGATTCGGCAATTTCAGTGTCCGTGGGGCGGTGCCCGCCGTGTAGTAGATTTATTTGACCAATCTGCCACAGTGTCGCAACACCTAACAGCTCACACATGTGCTGCAGTTACAATTAGTGGTGACTTTTGCGGTTTCTGAAGGCGAGTTGAAGCCGAATCAAGGTGTAGTGTAAATGCGGCAAATGTTCAGTTTTGTGGTCGCTGGGTCTGTATCCACCTTTGCCGGTCGAGTGTAAACACGGTATAACCTTTTTCTGTATGCAGTGTGCGCACTTTATCAAATAAATAGTTAGAATAGAAACTGTCTAGTTGTGGTTGGGAAATTGCAACATTTTACGACCCCTCTTTAATGGGATCGTTGAAGGATCGCAACTACATATATGAGTGTTATACTCTCTCAGGTTTTTCCCCAGGAATCCAACTTTTCTCTCGCTTCCAAAATTGCCCAAGCTTCTCTCAAAATAATAGCAGCAGATTCATTTTTGTGGTGATTAGCACCATACCAAATATTGCTTTTGTTAAAGTGCTACATTTACATTTGTACATTGTATTTATCCATTGAAAACATTTGGGATTGTTCATGCATGGTTGTACGAGTGTTTCAACTCGAGGCGGTTTAACCGAAGCATATGCTATTTTTAAGTTTTAAGAAGTAGCAGGAAAATTAAGATTACACAATCACTATCTTGTGCTGGCCATGATTGCAACATTGCCTGAAACATTTCCTGCATTTGTCATTTGTTTCCAAGCAGAGTTTCTGTAAGCAAGCGAACCTTCGGAACCTCCAACGCGGCCCTCCACGCTTGGTATGGCTCACCGATTATAGTGAAATCCATGTGGACCATGGCTGTCAACCAGCATCAGTTTTACTTGGATAAGAAACATAGCAAGGTGAGAATGTAGGGGTTTGGACTGGGAGAGAGAGAGAAGGGGGAAGAGGTGGGTGATGGGGGAGGGGGTGGGAAGGGGTGAGGGAGAGATGGTGATTAAGGAACAAAATTGGTTTGTGTAATTGACAGCTTTTTAGTGGAAAAATTGTACTGAAACTGATCCAGAACTGTTGATGTATTCAAAGTTAATAAAGTTGCTTTTCATTACATCCAGATTTTCCAAACTCATGTACATTTGTCCACATTTGTATCGAATTCATTCACCCCGGCGGTCCCTGCAGGGATGTGATTTTTCAGGGTTTTTTTTGGCCGAAAAACATGACCCGTGTAAATCCCACGCCGTAATGGCTTCACGCTGCACGCTCGCAATTTCAGGTTTTTTTCAAACATCCAATCACATCCCCGTCCCTGGGTCATAATCCCTAAAAAAATAATCACTTATTAAAAATTAATAAACATGAAAGTACTTTCGGTATTGAATACATGCATTGTATTTTTGTTTAAACTTTGTTCGAACCAAAGTAAATTTGACATAAAACTCTTTCCTCATATCAATCTAGGACATGTGCATGTGGTCTACAAACATTTAGAGTTTACCATACTGCAGGGGAAGAATTGGATGTGATGTGGGGCGTTTCAAAATAACATGAAAAATATGTCAACTAGAGTTTTAGAATTTCAAGTGACTTGAAATAACCATATCTCTACAGATTTTGAACCAGTGCACACCATACAATGTACCTTTTGAGAAGTGGCAATGTTGTAAAGTACTTTTCAGCAGGGTCATTGTTTTAGTTAGTAGATCTCTGAGTGAGCAAAATCGTTGTTATGCATGGGACATTCTTTGGTTGCCGTAAAAAGCATCGCGCGTGGGACATGTGTACATGTAGGTGTGTATAAATAAAAATGATCATTCCGAAATAAAATGCCCAACACAAAAGACATTTCATAAAAATGTGAAAATAACTAACAGTTAAAATGTATTGCCAACCAGCCTCTAACTACATGGCATAAAATTAGAATTTCATGTTATTTTAAAGCACCCCACATTTATCCACATGTAATATAGCACATTTCAGTTTAGTGAATGATCTCATTCTTTTATCAGCATTTTCGCAGTCTTTATTTAAAAATAAAAATTTTCACCCTGGATTTAAGGAACATACATATTATGCTCAGACATCCCTGACAAATTTGTTCCTTAAACTGATTTCTAAAATTTCTAGCATGTCCATCCTTGCATATAACTGATACAAATGATAAAAACGTCCCTCAGGGTGTTCTCATTCCCAGGGTCCTCATAAGACATTCAGTCCAGCGGCTCTCCTTTATTTGCCAACACCCTAGAATCCCCAGGGTAGCACTATCGACACTTTATTTCTCCCTGTTCCTCTTTTCTGTGAAATCTCATCTTTATTCGGTGCAAAATCCTTTCCTGTCCAAGCGAGCTGAAACATGGCACAGTTGGCAAACAAAAACGGGGTAATTTGATCCAAACGCAAACCCTTAAGACTTCGGCTTTTTTCTCATTTTTCTTGTATCTGAAATACGTCCCTAGATTAGACTTGTTAAAGATTGAATTAGATTCAGTTTCATCTTCGAGGCACCAGCTCGATTTACACAGAAACTGAGAGGTTTTAAAGTGAAAGATGTTTCATTAAAATCCAGGCTCGAAAGATAAGATTTTTATTTTTAGGCTTCCTGATATTTGAGTGTTTTGTGTTCCACCAATTCCTTTTTTGATATTTGACCATGAGCGTAGGTGGATATATAAAAGACGGTTGTATGAACACTTCTACACTTTTTGCATCAAGTCTTCATCTATTGAGGGTCTTTATCTGGTTAGCTTTTTAGGCTTTTTGTTTTTGATTATAGCAAGGGTTATATTTCTCCCATCATTCAACAATGTTGAAAGACCCCGGATTGTCATTGTTGTTGACCTGGATGCTTTTTGTAGTATGGACACAGACTGAGGGTGGATTCACACTTATCATTTTTACATGTGTTAATGCGTGTTAATTTGATGCAGTCGCCTCAAGAAAATGTGGCGTGAAGGATATTTGTTGTGGAATGATGCATTAAAAATTACAATCAACTTGGGTGGCAAGTATTTTTGTAATTTTGCTGTTTTCAGTGCGTCAGTTCACATAAAACATATACAAAAGAGATATTTACATGGTGCTACCACAAGCCCGTACACATTTATGTTGATTTCCACTATGCATAGCCTTAAGACTCATCTACCGCAGTGTTCAGACAGTCACAACCCTCCAATTTTCCCTCGAGGGACGTTCATTCCTTGAGCGAAAGGCTGGTACATGGTATAGTCTATTCCCTTAAGGGTAAGTCTGTCCACACAGTGCAAACTCAAGAGTTCTCTTGGAGGGTCGTCAGGGGGTTCCCCCAAGATTTTTAGGGGGGAAATTGTCCGGGGAAACTTGAGGGAAAATCCCCGAATGCGTCCACACGGTCCTAACCTCCAAGTTTTCCCTCGAGAGTTTGAAACCTCTGACGAACCCTAGAGGGAATGGCCTCTATGTGAACATGCCTTAGATATACTCTCTATATTTTATTTCATTCTGCCCCAGGAGAGGTACCCATCCCAGCGCAGCTTCAACCAGATAGCCAATGAGCTGACAGCCAGTACTAACTCATTAACCTCGTCCCATACATCAGAGATGAGTGAGGAGCAAACGGAAGCAGTCACTAGCCTGACGCATCTCAAGGATGCTAAGGATGCATGTGAGTTGGGAATGGCAATGAATATTGTACCCTGGGATAGTTTATTCAGTTTAACAGGCAACATTACGCATTCTCGATTGATATGCTATGAGCATGTATCTACTGCAGGCATTGGTAATTTTGGCACTGCATTTGGGCAACATTTTTAACTGAGGGGCTGTCTAAAGTTGTCAACATTTTGATGGTTCTACAAAGCGTAGGAAGGGGGGGGTGGGGGGGGGTCGAGGACCGCGTAGGAATTAACATGCGCTGTAAAATGTTGACATTTCATGGTAGTGACAAACAAATCTTAATAAGTAGTATTTTCTTTTTGGGGGGAGGGGGGGGGGGGGGGGGGAGTGGTGTCGGAGGCGTGTCTTGACAACTTTGGACAGCCCCTTATATTCATAAATACCCTAGACAGTTTGTGCATTCTTATTGGTGGAGGTCACATCGCGTAGTTGGTCTTAAACGGTTGTAGCCAGTTTTAGCACGTATGGAAACTGCACATGCCCAGAAAAACAGCACATGCCCAGAAAAACTGCAAAATTAACGCAGTGGGGCAAAAAATCGTGGAAGGTTACAGCGTTTGCCCTTAACTTTTTTCCCAACTGGCCAACAGGGCCAGTTGGCTTAAGTCTTCACTGGCCCGTCGGCATTTTAAGTGGCCCGGTTAAAATTTCTGGTTGTTCTTTTTACACAGTCGACCATTAATGTTTGCAATAACCACATTTGAGTGAATAAATTAGGACAATTTGGTATCCATAAAGTTCTCCCCAGTACAAGTTTTATTTCAACTGGACAGCCGGACCATTTGGGGAGGCCTTCCAGCTGGCCCGAGACGATTTCAACTGACATTTGGCCAACGGACCAGTGCTAATTCGAACGCTGTGGTTACCTGTGTTCATGCACATATGTGTACATGTAGGGCCTACAAGGTTCATGCAATCAAACAAAAACCCTAATGCACAGCACTTTTAGTGAATGCGACACGTGTAGGAAAAGTACACAAAAGGGAAAACGGCAAATTTTACTATCAAAGAAGTTTGAGGAGTTTTACTGATTTACATCAAAGGTAAGTACGTTGATAAAATAAAAGGTAAGTACGTTTAAGATCGGCTAGGGATCTGGAAGCTGACAATGGCCCTTGCTTTTGGCTCGGGCCATTAAAGTCGTGCTTCAAGACACACTGCAAGAATCTGTGGTCTTCTTTTGGTTTCTCATTTTAGACTCTTGTTTCTCTTGACAGCTTCCAGAGAACTGCTTGCCATGGAGGGGGAAGTGGCCCGGAAGGAGTTAGTGGAAGCTCTGAAAGCTCGTAAGGTAGTGCTCCAAGACACACTACAGGAGAAACTGGACAGTCTTCGACAGCTGTGTCTCAAAGAAGCTGTAAGTCGCATGACATTTTGATTTAACAATTGCAACTCCCCGCTAAGATGGTTGCATTGTACAGATCTTGTTTCCTATGAAGAATTTCCAACCATGTCCCCTGAATCGATTCTATAAAAGTATCAACTGCCGATTGGAAAGACGACATTGTCAATTCTAAAATGCTCTAATTTCTAAAGCGCCATGAACATTTGTCCCATTAGATATGAGCACAATTTCAAAAAGGCCCACTAAACCCACCTTGAAACCCAAATGGGTCATTCTATAAATTTGGGGTCCAGTTTTTCTGTCCCCTGTTACGTCTGACATCTTGTAAAATGTTGTAGTTTGTAAATTCAGGACATATTCTTTAAATGCCTTCTATTTCAAAGAGTGATTACATAAAGTACAATTCATAAAAATGTGTTTTGAAGGCATTTTTAATAATACTTGTACGGCAAATAGCAGTATGTCAGGTGTAACAGGGACAGGAAAATGTCAATCGTTGGACCCCAAATTTATAGAATGACCCAAATGTCAAAACTTGTAAAGTCCGCTTGTAATTAACCAGTCAAGATAAGACAGAGTTAATGCACAATGTTAAACACTTCATGTATACTACAAGTGTAAGAGAAAATAAATTTTAACAGCATGTAAGTTTGATTTTCAATTGAAAGTTGCAAGTAGCATGTAAAGTGGTGTTCCCATTGGACTATTTTTGGTTAAACTCCCGTGGTTGTGCGGGAGAGTAGCAAAATTTAGTCCAATGGGGACGCACGGAGAACAAGCGTCCCTGTAAAGTTACCGCGACCACGATGTAAAACTTACAGGGTAAAAGAGTCCGCGGAAACTTTCCGCTCAGCCGCGGGAGTTTTACAGGGCCCTCGAAAAGTCCAATGGGAACAGCACCGCCCTGTAGAACTACCGCTACCGCTGTGTAAAATGCCAAATGGATGAGGTCACTTCCTGCATTGTGCAATCCCACCACACATAGCGCGAAAATTCTTGTTCCGTTTTTATGTAGGGCCTACTGTACATGCCATGTACGTACGTACGCACGTTTTTTTTTCCTTGTTGCTTTTCCTTTGGTAGCCGCTGAATTCTTATAACTTGTCTCGGCAGAACTCGCCATATTTTTCTGACAGTCTGAAGGGTTTTAACGTACGTGCGCACGTACACACGTACACAGACAGCATGCACACAATTAATAATTTCGCGCCAATGTGTACGTATCGCATGGCACGTCGAACATCCTGTTAGGTCAAAGGTTATGTAAACTACGCCCTCAATTGACCACACATGGCCAGCCAAATAGCTAAATTTTCCGCTCGCGTCGTGTAAAATATATGGTAGTAGGAACGCACGGGAGATTTACAGGAAGGAATGTTTACAGGGAGTCGCGGAAAGTTCCCGCGAGGGCGCGTAAAAAGAAGTCCAATGGGAACGCGCCTTAAGTGTAACATCTGAATGGTGGAATTCCCCGTCTGGTTTTAGAAATAAACTGAGTTGAAAAAATATAAAATCGTTTAGGAATTCAACCACATGTGTAGATTTTTTGATCTGACATTTAATTCTTCCTTCCCTATCCTCTCTCTCTCTCCCCCTCTCTCTCTCCTCTCTTCAGGAATTGACCGGGGTACTTCCCATCGAGTATCCTCGCGTTCCTGGCGAGCCCCTTCCCCGTCCCAAGACAAGGGTCACAACGGCATTTACTCTTTCAGACAAGATTATCAACACACCAGATGATAATGTAAGATTTGGGGTTCTTGTTTTGTACTTTTTTCCCTCAAATGTGACAAGCTCCAGAAAAAGGTGACAGGCGTGGATCCAGAGGGGGGGGGGGGGGAGTTTGGGGGTCAAAACCCCTCCCTGCTCCGACACCAAAAAATATAATGTAATGTATTTTTTGTGTGTCCGCCTGTCCGAAACAAGCTGACAAAAAAATCTGACGGGCAAAAACCCCTCCCTGGTGGCAAAACCCCCTCCTGGAAAAATTCCTGGATCCGCCCCTGGGTGATGTAATTCAAACCAGTTTTTCTGTGTAGTGGTTCCTTCAATGTTGAGAGGGGGAAATTTCTTAGGAATTTTGTTAATCATTTAACTAAAGTTTTTCTAAACAAATTTGCTGATTTCTGTTAAAAAAAAAAAAAATGGGGAAACTAAAGTGTTTGGATGCGTTGTTCTTTTCTATTGTCTTAGTTTTGCTTAATATTGTGGCCACTTTTGTGTGCACCAATAAACTCCTCTGTATTATTATTATTTCTTTCTGGTATTCATACCAAGGATTCCTCAATAGTGCTCATTGCACTGTCACTCGTAAGCGTGAGGAAACCCATGAAGAATTAGAATTAGAAATGGCCAGAGACACCGGGGAATCCCCTTGCTCTTCACGAAAGAATGCTCTGGGATCTTTAGAGTGCGTTACCATTACCTAACACACTGGACCAACGGCTTTACATCCCTTCCGAAGGATGGAGCAAGTGTGGTTGAGTGCCTTGCTCAAGGGCACAGGTACCGCAGCCGGATTCGAACCCGCAACCCCAAGTTTTCACCCATGATTGCGAGTCAATGGCCCTAACCACTCGGCCATGGTACCCCACTAAATTTGGTATGGCCTGAAAGCTTGATAGTATGAGAGGAACATATTACTTGAAGTAAGGAGTTATTATGTCGTTCCAAACGGTGTTAAGTGTCAGTAATTTTGCCCATTCATGACGCGGTATGCACTATAAACTAAGTGCGTTTTCCGAGGACACGCTAAAAACTTTGCGTGCTCGAGCAGGACTCGAACCGAAGACCTCCTGCATACGTCTTAATCACTTGATGGTTCGATGGTCCTAGAACTATCGTGCATGCTAAGAGTTTTTAGCGTGTCTTAGGGAAACGCACTTAGTTTATAGTGCATACCGCGTCGTGAATGGGCAAAATTACTGACACTTGACAACATATTAGTTGCTGGGATGATTTCAAGTGTAAGTCTCTGAGAAGATTTCAAGTTATGTTAATATGAACACCATGGAAGTAATTCATAGGCAGAGATAATATGTAAAGGTAATATCTCAGGAACAGAGTGGGCTATTGAACTGTGCCAGCTCTCCTATGAAGTGCAAAACTCGCCGAATCTTTAATACAACATTTGCAGTTAGCCACATTTTACTTCATGAGTTTACAAGAAAAACATGACTGAAAGTGTTAATAGCAATGGTAACAAACACCACATGATTTTTTTTTTTTCGTGTAAAATGGTACCTTTGTGGGAAAAATTGCCAACTGAAGGTGCTTTAAAAAAAATCATCTGCAGACAATGTTTTTACCACTCATTCAACACAAAAACCATGCATAGATTTCTGAAGTATTACTGCATCAATGTGGCTGAAATTTCTACAAGGCAGTTTATCAACATTATTCTTTAGTTATGTAATGCTGTTGTTCCTGTTTTTAAAAGTTCTCCAATCAAGTAATCTGGCTTTAAGGTTACATGTTATATTAGGGAATTTACGTGCCAACGCCAATTTGTGTTTTTTTTTTAGGATGAAGGGTTGTCCCGTTTAGAGGGCGAATGCGAAATCCAGTCTAAAATCACCACAGCCGCAATGAAGCTTGCCAACGACCCGACGATCAGTAAGAAAGTCCGCAAGACGCGCAGGGACTCGTACAAGAAGTCAGCCCTCAGGGTAAGGCATGGGACTCCAATCCTAGGAGAACGTGGGAAGGAAATGACCAAAGTCCTAGGAGGCTGACTGGGGTGTTTCATAATAGCATGAAATATCTGTCAACCAGAGTGTCAAAATTGTGACTTGAAATAACTATAGGCCTATCTCTACAGATTTTAAACCGATGTAAACCATACCTTTTTGGAAGTGGCATTGTTCTAAAATACCTTTCAGCAGGGTCATTAATTGGTTTGGTTTATAGTTATCAAAGTGACAAATCAGCAAAAATTGGTGTTGTGCATGGGACACTCTTTAGTTGACACAAAAAGCGTTACGCATGGGACACACATGTACATGTATTTCTATGTGGGTGCACATAAGCTCGGTAATGCCAAAGACACACATTTAAATAAAACATGTGGAATTACTGATAGTTACTGCTGCGTAGCCTATTACAAGACATTAATTTAAATGTTGATGTTTTGAAACACACCAATTACATTGACATCCAATTTATGTAAAGCGCCTTGGGCGTCAGCTTTTGACGGAGATTGCGCTATATAAAAATGCATTATTATTATTATTATCCAAAGGGAGTGGGCTCGGATCTAGAGTTGAGCTGATTTTGAATTAGGTGTAGTTTTTTTGGCATGGTTTGTCATACAAAGCTCACACTTTTTTTACCTCATGGTTTCTAAAATGGCATATCTGCAGTGTTGTAGTCGAGTCACCAATATCGAGTCTGAGTCTGAGTTTCGAGTCACTAGCCCGAGTCTTGAGTCATTAGCCTCGAGTCTCGAGTCACTTTCCTCGAGTCAGAGTCACGAGTCACCTGTTCGCCAAATTAATGAAACTGAATCTGCTATATTTCGTTCACAATATGTGAAATGATGACATACTCATGCGCTCTTAGCCGGCCTGGTGGGGCAGTGTACATATTTACGCATCGGACTGTTTTTTTCCAACAATCCTGCATTAAGCGGGCAAATATATATATTTTTTCTTTTTTTGAAATGTGACTCGTGAGTCACGAGTCGCCATGTTCGAGTCCGAGTCATCATGGTCGAGTCCGATTCCGAGTCCGAGTCATTTTCCAATGTGACGAGAGTCGAGTCCGAGTCACGAAAATTGTGACTTGAGTCGGACTCGAGTCTGAGTCCTGGACTCGAGTACTACAACACTGCCTATCTGATAAGTGATCATTTTAAATCAGATATGCTTTATGGCTCCAGTACCCCAGACATTCTTGGTGCAGAGACTTTCTGTAGACTACATTGTGGTACAGACGTTACATTTAATATAGACTACCGTATTTCTAAGAGTTAGTATTCTTGTTTGTGCATTAGCTGGACAGCGTTGAAAGACAGCTCTCCGATTTGCGTCGCAAACTCGGTCTGGAATTGGAGGAAATTCCAGAGCCCAGAACGCCGGAAGAGTTCAACAGTTTGAACCGGTCCGGCCGCAAAGCCAGCACCCCGCACACGCCGCCAGCATCGCGGTTTGGATTCGGTTTCATGTCCGAGCGTGGACGGACTAAGACAGCGGACGAAAAGAGGGGTGCCAAAATACGCTCTAAGAGCGTCCCGCGACAGTTACTTAACGGAGGATGGCGATCACCGTCGCAGGGTCGAAAGAATAAGGATAAGGGGCAGGTTCCTGTCGAGATTTATTCCGATGCCCCTCAGGAATCGCCAAAATCAAAGAAGGGGCCTAGGAGGCTGTTGCGCAGTAACAAGGGGCCAGTTAATTACTACGATACGCCAAATCTGGAAAATAATCACAGTGGTAGAAAGGACGTGATAAACGGTCAACCGAGGCAGCTTAGATCAAATAGTATGAGTAGTAAAGATAGCTTTTATTCGCAAAAATCTGTTGATTTTACGGAGAATCAACACAGACCTTATCCTAAGACTCCAGTAAGCTGTAGTAATACCTGTAGTAAAAGCACGCCTTCCTTGGCCATGCAGGAAGATAATTTGGGGGATAGTTCACCCCGTCGACAAAGGAACCCGTCAAACACGGGTTCTAATGGGAGTAGTGCAACAAGAGGACCACCGCCCACGTACCCAAATGGCAACGCTTTTCGGTCGTTGAACAGGACTGGCCGTTTTCACGAATCGCCAGAGTTGAGATCCAACCAACAGGATTACGACCCCAGCCCGCTACGGCAGCACGCCATGTCGCTTCACGATTTACAAACCGCGCGGCGTGACCACCCCGAAGTCGACGACTTGGAATATCACCAACAACCGATCTCTCTTAGTCAACCCGCTTCCCCCAAAAAGCACCACTCGTTAGGCAATCTATTAAACCAAAAATCAAACAGTGACTCTGGATCGCAAAATCTGGAAGACCAAAACCAAGAATACATGCCGTATCGAAGTCGGACGTCATATCGTTCCCAGCAGTACCAAAACTACGCCAGTCGACTGCAGGGCCCAAAGAAATTTGAATTTGAAGAAGTCAATAGTTACATCAATCAGCCTTATGATCCGAGGACTGATCATTTAGATCAGCGGCCTAATCAGAATGATTATCATGATCAAATTGATTATAGCAACAAACTAGTAACATCCGATCGCGGTTCCAACGAGTCGTCCGTAGCCAGCGATTTTCAATCAACCGCGCTTCGCAATCGACATCACTCAATTTCGTCGCAGCAATCTTCGAGCAGCCATTCCTCCCACAGTTCGTCCCTAGCAGTTCAACTCGCGTCCGGAAACTCCGGCGGTTCACCGTACCACTCCCAAAGGTCGCCCATCTACACCCACGTCGCGGAGTACACATCAAATTACGCAGCCTTGTCGCACGCCCCTTCCAACGTAAACGTGACTAGTCATAATGTCAGTGCCCACACGCATTCCACGACGCATTACCAAGATCCTCAACTCGCGACGCATTATCACGAATCACAACCCACAATGCATTATCAGGAACACCAACCTGCGACTCTTTATCACGAACCGCAGCCTGCCAACGTGTACAGAACTGAACCGCAGCCTGCCGCGGTTTATCGCACGACATCGTCCATGGTTTTACGGCCGCAGCAGACTTTTGGCACAGGCATAGCCGTTAGTAAAGTCCACTACCAACCAGTCGCTCCTATGACCTGTGAACCAGTGGCTCGACATAAGAAAGCCTCCCATTCTGCTTCAACTAGTAGGTGAGTTTCAACACAATTAAACAGTTTCACAGTTAGATTAATCATTGTGTTGATCTATGGGGCCCAATTTCATGGTGCTACTTAGCAACAAATACTGTCAAGCAAAGAATAAGTGAGTTCAGAGCTTTTACTGAGCATGCGCACATGCAGTTGACCTCTAAGATCATTAGCTAGGAGCCCGATTAGTGAAACGTAACGCAAATAAATGGAAAGAATAGTCAGTCACCAACCATGGAAAGAGTGTGCTCTCAGAACCTCGGTAAAAAAAAACAAAAAAAACATTCAAGAAGCATCAACGCAATTAACTGTAGTTAACCATCAGTGGTGTTGACCACTAGACTCAATTCATTTTGTATGCAAGAAATGACTTGTCCCAAGTTGAAGTGTGCGCAAAGAGAAGCACAGAAGGCAAAATAAAAAAAATCTGAACTAACTTATTGTGCCCAGCAAAAAAACAGGTTATTGGTAACATCTTGTCATCTTGGGTTATCTGGTCTACGTTTGACTAAGGCTGGATCCGAATTAGTGGCTATGGCTGTTATGCTGTTGCTATGGGCAGACAATGACAGTCCTTAGAAATAGCAACAGCCACAGCCAAAGCCACTAATTCGGATCCAGCCTAATACTCTGCCAAATTTTGTGAACACAAAAACTTGTTAAGCAGCACCATAAGATTGGGCAGTGGTGTTTACGGAGCTGTTTACAAATAATTCATAACATGTTTTTCATTTTTAAAAACGCCTCTTTTTCTGCTTTCGATGAGTGCAAAAACAGTCGACATACAAAGTGTAATACACAATTGGCACATGTAGCGCTTCATGCGGCAAAAACGGTTTGAAAATGATGACCTAAATTTGCCCCAAATCATTTTGGGTTCAGCGTGACTTTACAACGCCTGTCTGAAACGGGGTTAACTTGACAGAGTATTTGGGTCTTTCTATAAATTAGGGGTCCAAAAGTGTGACATTTAGTGTCCCCCGTTACACCTGATATGTGTTATTTTTCTAATGACTTTTAAACCATTTTGTATGAAATGTACTTTATGTACCGGTACTCACTCTTTGAGATGGAAAGTATTTAAAGAATGTGTCCTGAATTTACAAAAACTAGATGTGAAATGTAACGGGGACACCAATATTGGACCCCTAATTTATAGAAAGGTATATTTACATGATGGAAAAATGTAGTTAATAAAATTTCTGCTTTTAAGTAGAAATTTGGCTTTTTAAATGCCCTAGGTACTTTTCTAGCTCAAATAAAAACACTTATATGTATGTGCCAAACTCTGTTTCTTGTTCACCTGTTGTTGTGTGTTTGTGTTTATCGGTTTTATTACGTTCAATTGTTGCCGTTTGTGAATTGTCAAATGCTTTGCTGCTTTTGTTGTCTGTATATTCCATGTACATGTAGCTCAGTTTTACAAAACTAACAATTCCCCATTCCCTTTAGATTCCTTGCTCAATTCATTTCTGATGGCCAGTAACCAACACATTAACAGATGCTTAGTGTCCATGCTTGTTTAATAATGGGTTATTTTTTATATAATCTGGTTCGTAGGTGACTGCATCACACACTGCACGTGCACCGCTGATCTGTCCGGTTCCAAATAGAACTGGAAGTAAATACGAATCAGTGGTGCATGTGCAACGTGTGACGTTGTATCTTTACATGTACCGGTACACTACTCAAAATATTGTGGGATGTACGCAAATATTTTATTGAGGGTATGCATTCCGCTTGAATGATTTTGTATATTATTAGACAATTGTATCTGCATGACAGACACCTTGTTTACAGGAATAGGTGAAAACAGTCATTTGAAGAAAAAAATAAATCAAAAAACGCAATGTTCATACGACTACAAGTAGGCTATCCCCAACTTATTGTGAGTAGTGTACGAACCAGATTTCAAGGGAATAAGTTAAATGTGTATAAAAGATAAAATTGTCACTTGGAATTACAGCTGGGGGCCTGTCATAAAGTAAAAATGTATCGAGCCGAGCGTAATGAAGTGTTCCATCTGCAAAGTCATGTACATGTAGAATATCTTCTTTAAAGGCATCCAAGCAACATAAAGTGTATCCATTCGGTCATCCATTACATAATTACATAACCAATGAAAGGTATGGTCTTGTGTGAAAACCCGAGCGAGTATGTGCCTCAAGGCTCAGCTGGTAGATCATCAGCTGGTGTGTCAGAGGTCTTGCCCCTTGTGAAAACTCACCCAGGGTGTCCCTGGGTCTTTAAAAAGTCTTAAATTCATTTTTCTAAATTTAAGGCCTTAAAAAGTATTAAAAAGCATTAAAAAGTATTAAATTATTAGCTAGATTTTGGGCCTGTGGTGGCCGGGTATGGAATTCTGTCCTGTTTTGGGGGTTTAATTGGTCCTAAATTCCATTAAAGAAGGCATTAAAAAAGGTCTTAAATTTGACTTGCTGAAACCCGCGGACACCCTGTCACCTCGCAACTGCACCAGCCAAGAGCTAGTCTAGGGCAAGTTCGATTTACGACTGTAGTTAACAATAGTTCAACTATTTTCAACTGAATGCAGTCTAGTCAACGATGGTTAATGGTGTCTGGTCAACCATTTGGGACCAGCCCACAGGGCACGGTCGCACTGGTCACTAATACCAATGAGGCATTGAGTTGATGCAGCGTTTGCACAGAACTAGTTGACTGAAGGCATTAGCACTTATTATTATTATTATTTCTTTCTGGTATTCATACCAAGGATTCCTCAATAGTGCACATTGCACTGTCACTCGCAAGCGTGAGGAAACCCATGAAGAATTAGAATTAGAAATGGCCAGAGACACCGGGGATGATCCCCCTTGCTCTTCACGAAAGAATGCTCTGGGATCTTTAGAGTGCGTTTTTTATTACCTAACACACTGGACCAACGGCTTTAACCAGTGGTTAAAGGCACAGCTCGTCAGCAATGCGCGTGTGCCACGAAATACGCAGCTCCAAAGCAAAGGCATGGAGCTGCGGATTGCTGACGAGCCTGTGCCTTTAACTCTAGTCACGAATTGAACTTGCTCCTAGTTGTCAATCGAACTTGCTCCTAGTTGCTATACTAACCCACTGCACGCTATCCAGCTGCTATATAGCACCCTCCCACAATGCACACACACTCCCCCTCACCCTGTGTCTGGTCATACTCACAGCATGTCGCTATGTCTGCTGGTTTTGTTTTTTATTCACCTTACTCTAGCCTTCCTTCGTTCACCGCTCTAGAAGGTAGCCCCCTAACGACCCGGCCGCATGAAGAATGTACTACGCCATATCAAAAGTAAGCAACTTTCCTTCCCTTTTCCCCTTCTAAATTATCGTACAGACTGATTATGTCGACAATTGTCATAATTAAGGGGCGTTCACACTATTGCGGAAAAAATGCTTGTACGCTGCGCTTACCGCATTACATGAGCAGAATCACCAATCTTTTCAAAATAAAAGATTCCACTCCGATAACTTGGGGCTTCTCCGATACCTCATTGGCTGTGCGTTGGAAAGGTCAGTACACCACGGTCAAAGTTCCACAAATTTGAACTTTGACCCAGTTCAAAACATTTTGCGCGTCGTGATAGGCTACGCACAAGCAAAAAAATCAGCTCCTGTACAAACCTGTGGCACAGCGTACGCAAAGCCATTTTTCCATGATAATGTGAACGCGCCTTTATTGTCGCCAATCTGTTTTGTGTGTGAATAGTATAACACTGTAGTAATGGTTCAGTGCTTATAGGAGTATTGAAGTTGAAAGGTACATGTGTGTAACACTGCGAATGTGAAAAGAAAAATAATTCCATTCATTCCCACTCATTTTCTTATGGTGGGGAAAGGTTTGGTACAAGTGGGGACATTTTTGGAAAAGGGGGAAAGTTTAAACAAAATGGGAGAAATTTTCTCACAGGTGAGACGTTTTCACAGATTTTTCGCACAATTTGTAAAAGGAAAGGAATTCCCACGAAAAGGGAAAAGTGAGAAGTGAATTCCATTTTCCTATGCAGTGTACTTCAGTGTACAGTACTGTACAGTTGAACCTCGTTATTTAGTTCAAGTCAGCGGAGAGAGTAAAAACATTACTGTAAAAATTAGGCAATCAATAGATCACATGCACTGATTTCCACAAAGATGTATGTATTTATCACAAATGGTGACCTGACTGTGACATCACACTGTTCAGTAATCTACAAACTACATGTACATGCAGTCAGCAGACAGATGGTCCATTACGGAACCGGACCAGAGAGAGTGGGGAAGTCTTGTGAACAAATGCTCTACGATCTTTGAGGATAAAGGTGCCTTTCCATATGCACGTTTCTGTGTCCGCTGTGCATACATTGCCTGTGCATTGCGTTCATGCGTTCTACGGTACTAAAAAATCGATTTCATAATATTGACGTATGCGTTGAGTATCCGCTCCACTCGTCTGTCTGAATTGCTCTGTGGAACAATTCAGACACATACGCAACGCAAGCGAAATGTACATGCAACGAACATGCAATGTACGTGCCTTAATGTAAAAGCGCCTTAACATGCCAGATACAGACTTCATCTAAAAGATGGAACAAGTGTAAAGTGTTTGCTCAAAAGCTTAAAGGCCCTGTATACATGATCTGTTTTTGAGTGATTCTGCAAATAAAACCATTATAAATCAAAAGAAGGACATCGACAAACTCATCCGAAGAAATTTCAGCTTTGTCAAATGTACCTCGTTTAAAAAATAAACCATATGCGTTTTCCTGGTCTTGGCGGGGTGTTTCAAATATTCGTTCTCAGTTGATCGGGTGTGGCTTGCATCATGCACTAAGTGGCGCACATCATATACTGCGTGTGCGCGCGATCCATAAAAATGCATCGCGTTGGAACACGCACATGGAGTACACAGCGCCCATGCATTTTGAACCGCGTAGATGCGAACCAAAAATAAGTAAATTGTTTGCAAACGATCTAAATAATTTCATCTTTACGGATTATTTTCTGGTAAAATTATATAATTTTGAGCGAAAATCTTTTATTGGATAGTTGCTATTAATTCAATCTTTACTTTCAGAACTTTCCCCCTGTAAACTCGTCGATTACTTTTTGAGGTCATTGCAAATGATAAACTGGGCCTTTAAGTCTTAAACCCACAACTGCCTACTGTTGTTGTTGTAGCGGTCTCCTTCTGTATTTGAGAACATGATCGTCTGCATATAAATCAAATTAACTAGTAATGTGCATTTAACCAAATTAACTACATGTAGTACTGTGTCACTGTTTTGGTTGTGGTGTTGATTCTCATTATGTTCAATCTGGTCTGTCTGATTGGTTGAGGAGTAATTTCCTCGAGTATCATTGGTTGTTCTTCTGGTTGAATGTTGAGCTGTCATGTTTTTGTTTTTTTTCTTCGTTTTTAGTTTTGTTAAATTTTTCTTCGGGGAGTTGGGAGGATATGCCCCAAGATAACATGCCCCCAAAGTATATAATGCAAACTTCTGTTGTACAAGTTTGACTCTTGACCCCTTTAAGTCCATCCTTCCCCAGACCCTTTCAAGTCCGAATGAAAATTCGCTGCTCCGATCTGTCCCAGGGTGCCAAGGTAACGGCCAAAGGTAAGATGGCCGCCGTTCTGCCTGCAGCTTGTTGCCATGGTTACAAACAGCATCCTCTTTCACTAAATTTAACAGAGTGGAATGGTGCATGGGTCTGAAAATAAATATAAATATAAAAACAAAATTAATAAATAATAAAATACAATTTGTGATAGAAGTTTAAGGATGCAGTGTATTTTATTTCATTTAGTGTTTATTTTTGTGTTTATTTCTGTTTGTGTTTATACTTTGTTTTATTTTGGGGGAAGGGGGGGGGGAGTGTTGGAGTGCTAACAAAAAGATTTCCAAGAAAATTGGCTTTCTCATAAAAATATGTTTTTACAAAGTTATATTTTTTTTCCTACCAAAGAGCCACAATGCCCCACAATGAAACACCACAAATAGTAACTTTTTTTGGAAATTTGTTTATTAGCATTTTTTTGCATCTTTCCTCGCATGGTTTTAGTCCGTTGAATTGGTTTGAGGCATGTTTCTGGAATGCCAATCATGTGGGTTTGATAAGTATTTTTCAATCAAGAAATTTTGACTTGACTAACTTTAACTAAGGTTGGGAATTTACATTTAATTCAGTAACAGGTTTGCAGTTTTTTCAATTGCCGATTAAAGGAAGGGACGACACTTGCAAAGGGTTGCCTAACTCTAACTCTGTACACTTCATGTAAGTCGCCATCTTTTGCAGTTCGGCGCTCAGACTTGGGAGGGCGTGAGTCGGGACACAACATATTTTTACATACTTCACGGCGTGTAGGCGTCGAGAAACAAGGCATCAATCATTGCATGGTTGACGTCATCATCCCAACAATAGACTTTACATGACAGCCATTTTGTGTCAGACATGATTATGTACCTTGTGTTTCCATTATCGAATCATTTGAATGAGAAATCCTGCCCCCAATCATGGTCGCCGTTGCAAAGACTCCATATGATACAACAACCGAACCATGGCCTGTTTAGAATTTGCATAACATCCCGTGCATGGCCTAAAAGTCCTAATTTCCTCTTAAAGATTTGTTGAAGATTATTCCCCATTTTCATTTTATTTATCCACATGCATGGAATTTTTGCCTGTTGAAACAGAGAGAGATATTGGCATAAGTACGGGCTAGGGAACGCAAAAGCTTTCAACAGTTTTTCACCAATATAAAAGAGAGGCTTCCTTGCCTACTCATCAGAAACACTTGTAAGTTGAGTTTCGACCATCACGAGTACGTTTTGATTTCTGAGGTAGATTTCTGCTTTTTGATTGCTTTGCTTGTTGTGGGTAGTTCCACGAAGCCAGAGGCCCATTTGAGCCGCTAGTTCAGTATAACATCACCGCAGAACCATTCTTCATTTTAGTCGGCAAGACATAAATTTTTCATGCCGTAGCAGAAACATGTAGTAGTAATTACTGGCAGTGCTGTACATCTAGTCAAGAACGTCACAAACCTTCACAAGTCCACCACAAGTCCCTGGGTTTAAATTTAAAGGCCTGTCTGCATTGGACTTTTTCGGGGAAAACTTCCCGAGACGATGTGTACTTTCCCATTTTAAGTCCAATGCGGACAGCCTGGGACGTTTTCCTCTCAGTAACTTTTCCCGAGTCCAGCGGTTACTTTTCCTGGCCAACCTCTGCTCAGGAAAATTGACCAGGGAACTTTTTTCGAGACGAAAAGTCCAATGCGGACACAGCGAGTCGGTAAAAGCGCTCTGGAAGCGTACGTCCAGGCCGTGAAGGTCAAACTGCGAAGGGACACTGTGCATGCTCTCCCACGGTCTCGGTAAAATTTTACTGTGTCAAAAAGTCCAAATGCGGACAGCAGTAAAATGTAGCTGTTTTTTATTTTACCATCGTCTCGGTAAAACCTCCCAAAAAACAAGTCCAATGCAGACACGGCTTTTGTGACCAGTTCTACAAATCAGCCGAGGATTCAGGATCATTGAGAAACGAAAATACAGTGGAAATTCTGGGCGGTACCCAAACATTCCGGACGGTACCCAAAAATTCCGGACACTACCTAGGTACTGCCCAGAATGTCCAGCGGTATTTTATTTAACAGGCTTCTGATATGAGACAGAGAGAAATCATAATATCCGGTTAAAACCAAAACAGCCCAGGTCCATTGTTGGCTAATATAATTTTGTTGGCACATTTGGCTCACCCAGGGGATCAAGGAGCATGAGACCCATGCATCAACATTTACAAGGTGTAAGTAACATAAACCTATAAGATTACTATTTATACTAGAGTTTCAGATTTTTAGCTACAATGAAACTTTTAAACTCACTTGTCTCAAAATGACATTTTTGGACATACAGTAGGCTGTTTTGGTATTAAAGGAAAAGGGTACCCAAGAAACAAAAGACCTTGTGCTCAAGAAGTACAACTCGTAAATTATTTTAGAGCAAAGAAAAGGAAATATTACCTACTGAAAAGCGGACACAAACTTGTGAGCCAGAATCAAAATTTTAGCGATGCGTCGCACTATGGGCGCCGCCATTTTGTCCTAATACTGGGCAAAGAATGACGTTTTCGCGTACAAGTCCTTCGTGCATTTCTATGGCAATACACGAAAACGTTGTCCGCAAAAACGTCATCCGTTGACCAGTATTAGGACAAAATGGCGGCGCCCATAGTACGACGCATCGCTAAAATTTCGATTCTTTGTGAAGTTCGTGTCCGCTTTTCAGTAGGTACTATTTCTTTTTCTTTGCATTAAAATAATTTACGAGTTGTACTTCTTGAGCACAAAGTCTTTTGTTTCCTGGGTACCCTTCTCCTTTAAGGGGACGTTATGGTGGGATCCTCATCAGTATTCGAACCCTAGACTATCAATGGTCTGACGTATTAAACATCTCCCCAGGGTGACTTAGGTTAGAATCCCACCATATGCTATTTCTGTCCATATTTTGTTTTTGTAAACTGTTTGGGCACACCCTGGGTAAATAAATGGAATAAATAAATCTATTCCTCGTCATCGTAACTGGACTTGTGATGGGCTTATGAAGGGCTTGTTATAAACTTGTGATATTATCATCATTGGACTTGGATTAGGAATTGCAGTGCAAAATGTTGGCATGATTTTGTGGTTATTGGTTGGTTGGTCTGAAGGTGGTGTGACTTCTCCAAAAGTTCCCTTGATAATATTCGTGTCTGGACTGTTATATTGAATCACTTCCTTGAGTCCAGGAACAGATTTAGCCCAAATGCCAGACGTTTCGCCACCGTTGTTTGGTAATTTATATCCGTCTGGCTCCAAATGTCAAACTTGTGGGATTAATGAGTTCATTCCTTGGGAAGCGCCTCAGGATTTTGTAGACTAAGAAAGTGCAATTCTCACTTTTATTTGATATTTAGACAAGGAGATTTGATCTGCTGGGAAGTTTATAGTTTTGACCTTTTAAAAATATAATTGCATCGTTGTCTGCTGGCATGGGCTGGGCTGTTGAAAATGATACAACCCGCCCACAACATACATTTTCGTAGACAACTTCCACATGCATTGTTGTGAATCAGCAATTTTTTACTCATTCCAAATTATTGCATTTAGTTTTTGGTTGAACTTCCATGCATCATCGAGAGAAAAATGTGGTTTTTAGGAAAAACATGAGGAGTGTACCACTGTGCCTCATAGCTCAGCTGGTAGAGCGTCTGCCCAGTGAGCCAGAGGTCTTGGGGAAAACCTGAGGGAGTATACCACCGTGCCTTATAGCTCAGCTGGTAGAGCGTCTGCCCAGTGAGCCAGAGGTCTTGGGGAAAACCTGAGGGAGTATACCACTGTGTCTCATAGCTTAGCTGGTAGAGCATCTGCCCGGTGTGTCACAGTTTTGGGGGAAACCTGAGGGAGTACACCACTGTGCCTCATAGCTCAGCTGGCAAAGCATCTGCCTGAAGAGTCGAAAGCCCCATGTTCAAATCTCAATGATGTTTGTTGTTTCAATGGTTAGTGCACTCAGAATGGGAGCATGTGTGGTCTAGTGGGTACACAGCCATGCTCATAATTGGGAGGCTGTGGGTTCGAGCCTCACTTGTGCCAACATGTTTATTGACAAGACACTTAATCTCAATTGCCTCGTCAACCCGATCGATATTTGGGGAGATGTTAGGGGGAATGCCTTAATCTAAGTGCTGATAGGTGAAGTGAAATGGTTCTGGTGATTTCCTGATTGCAGCGATTATAATGGCAACAGTGCCTGGGTACCCTGTAGGGTAAACGTGTGCTATACAAGAAGCCATGATTATTGATAGCGGTTGCAATGCTGTAGTAGTTGTTACAGACATCTGTCTTAGTACATGTACATGTAGTTGCCATTTTTGCTAAGTTATTATTGAACAGTAAATCCTTAGGGGCGTTCGAGATGCTTACACCGTGTAACACCAACTTACACCAGACCGTTCGTTTTGCCATCACGTGATACATGAGTCTGCCCCTGTGGCAGCCACCACTGCCCTAGCTTGCGGCAGGGCCTCTGGTGTAGGGCTCGGTGTAATGACGTCGCCTAGTATTAAGTTGAGAGTAGTAAAACATGGCGGACAGTTTGGAATCGCGATGCGAGTACGAAAAAAACCACAGATTTATGACACACAATAGGAGGGAATAGGGCTGTAAATACATTTTGCTTACTCGGTAGATGTCTGTGGGCATTGACAAAGTTTAACTAATTTTGCGTGGCGCCAACTTAATTTTTCCTCCCAAGTCAAACGATAACAGTGTTTATAAAGCCCCGCCTGGCAACAACCTTTGACCTGTGTTCCTAGAATTCAAAGGGAAACTCTGAGTCATTCATTTTGCATCTTCTGGAGGCTTCCCCTGGTGTAAACCCCCGTTACGCGGTGTAAGCATCTCGAACGCCCCTTATGTTCTCGTAAGTTTGAGCTTGAACTCGATTAAATCTTGGTTGATTAAAGATGTTATGCCGTGGAGAGAGGAATTTACCAAAATTACACATTAAACCATTAAATACATCTAATTATGCCAGGAAAATTGTTCAGAAAAAAATTAGACTGTGCGAATGTTTTTTTACAACAGCAGTTTTTGGCCCACTTTTCAGCCCAAACTCGAAGCAAAATCTGAACAACAGCCGTCGAGCCTAAAAGTTTGACATTGGAAAATCAACGGATTCGTGACGTCATTTTACGGACGCGTCCGGCCGACGGCTGTTTCTTGTTATTCCACAACGTGGCGTTTTGGAACACATGTTGACAATTGACTCCAGTGTTGACGTTTTTTCCGATGGAGATTTTTGTTGTTGCTCATCGCATTTATTTCATGACGACAGCGATGAAGAATCATCCAGTGAATTTCCTACGGTTGAACCGTATCAGTTTGAGCCAGAAATAACCATGTTAACCAAGGAAGAAATCCGAGAACAACGCGAATCCGGTGTTCGAATCGACGACCGAAATCGACAACAGGAAACTGGAACGGTACTGCCTCGACTTTCTCTTTCTTTCTCAACTTTTTCTCAACCCTTTTTCGTCAATAATTATTTTGTCCTTGGACGTTTTCATGGTAAATGTACCATGTTTGTTTGAGCCGATTGCCTAAATTTTTAGACCATGTAAATGTGGATTTATATTCATCGTAAAACTTACCATGAACGTACGTTGTTGAGACGAAAACCAAACCCTAAAATATCCGTTTGATGGAAAAACTTAGACCTGTTCTTTCCTCTTCATTTGATACTTGTGTATGTTAAATTTAATCCCAACACTAGAACATTTATCCAGCAGTGTTTTGGGGGCGTCTTGTGATGTGACTGTGTCAATAATGCAATGTAACAAGTTTACGAGAATGTTCAGCGCGCACTCGCTGAAACCATACCGGCTGGCGGGCCGTTCGTTCGGCGTGTACTTCACAAAGCACTTGATCACGCACGCACGCGGGCGAGCATACCGACCATAGCGGTGGGATCAAGACCAAACACAGGTTTCTTCTTACACAATGTGTGCGACACCAGACTATTGTATTGGCGCGCGGAGTGATATCGTGAGCGAGCCTTTCTTGGCTAAAAACGTCTCCGTAAAATGACATCACGAATTTGGCCAAATCTGTTTGCTGCCCGCAGCGGCGGGATTTCGACAGTTTCCAGAAAAGAGGAAAATCATGGGTTGGAATTAAGCCTACATTTTCACTTTTTTTATTAATATAAAATGTAAAACGAGATAAGAAATCGATAATTAATATATCAAAGAATAGAAACATGCAAAAATAATTATAATTCCTCTCTCCACGGCATAACACCTTTAACATCTTTCGAACACTGGATATAGCATCATTTTGAATGCAATTGCAGGACCCCATTGCATTTATTTTGTTATGGGCTGTGCAAAATTGTCAACATTTTCACTACAAAGAATAAGGAGGTCGAGGGCCATGTACAACCTTTTTACATGCACTGTTGACATTTAATGGTACTGACAAAAAAGTTTATAAGTAGTATTTCGGGGGGAGGAAGGGCGGTCTTGAAAATTACTACGCTCTGTAGAATCGTGAAAATTATGACAACTCTGGACAGCCCCTTAACATGCACATATTGAGATCATGATTTTTCAGGTAGAATTTACTCATATAAAATTGGCTGTCATTTGCAAAAACCACACATCATAGGGTAACTTTACTGCTGGAATTATATGGAAGCCAAGGCGAACCTTGACCTTTGTTTCCCCTGGTTTTGACCTTGGTTCCCTTTTAACACTTACCTTGCTGTAATACACTACTCCTGTGTCGCACAGTGCAAGCGGGCCGACCGGAGTCGCCGACGGCGAGCAGGAAAACAAATTTTTTTTTCGGTGACTCCAGTCACCGACAGCAGGCTAAGGGTTAACATCCTTCTAAAGACATGTTTAATTTTCTGTTTTGAGTGCCTTTTGCAGTCCCCAGCATGAAACTCTAAAAAAAGATTCTTATTATAAATAAACCAAGAACCACTATTAATACTGTATTTCTTTATTTTTGTGTGTTCGTGCAGCAACCACAGGATTTCACGTGACTCTTACTCCGCCTCCTTCGAAGACCTGACGTACCGGGGCGACGCCGGGGAGTCACTAGCAGACACCTTCAGTGAAGAGATGCTGACGTGGCTTGAGGAACACGAGAGAAACCCGAAGTCGGGGACCCTGGTTTGACAATGGTGACGTCGGCCCAATAGGGCTGCTGGGTCTAGAGTCGTTATAGGTATGGGGATAGTTTGTTCTGTTGATATTAACCCAATAGCACTCACTGGTAACAAGTAATGTGTCGTATTACTCATCAGAGCTTTTTGGTAATGTTGTGAGCAATGCATAGTTCCGACCTGTAAATCAAGCCTAACCCGTCGACCAATCACAACAGAGCTAGCAGACGGCGCCCACATAGGTCAAAGTGATGCAATCATCACACAATCACGCAATTTCTGCCCATATAGTTTGTATGTTGTATGCGCCAGTGACCGGGTGAATTTGTTTAATGTCGAGCGATTCGCTGTTCAAAGGTAGGAAAGCGCATTTTTATGAATATATGTCATCCCTGCATTACTAGCCCTTCGCTCAGTGTGTGCTACGGTTACTGTCAAGTGCGTTTCCCAAGAACATGCTAAAAACTTGTAGCGTGCTTGGGTGGGACTCGAACCCACGACCTCCTGCCTACTAGGCAGACGTCTCAACCTCATTGGTTTTGGGCACTTTGAGGACAAAGCTGCAGGGCAGTTTTGGGCGCTTTGAGGACTAATGTTTAAAGATAGATTACGGGATTACAAAACTATTACAAACGGCATTATCTACATGTGTGATTGAGGATGTGTATGATAAAAACCAACCTGTGTGTAAGTCAGCTCAGTACCCATCTACGTTCGGAGAAAACAATGAACAAATATGTCCATGCTTTTAAGAAATTGTGCGAAGCCACTCGCTTATTTGGGCTGATTCCCAGGCATTTCCGTATAGTACACAGAAACATCAGCCCACTAAACCTTTCAGCAAGTTCGATTGAGCGACTATATTCGACGAGAGTCCCTCAAACAACGGAAATTACCCGTCGTTTGAGGGACTCTAGTTGACTTTAGTCGCTCAATCAAACTTGCTCTTTGTATGGTGATTAACTGTTTATTCTGGCCACTTTCTATTGGTCCCTTGAGTGGCCACTAGACACAGGTTTATCGCTATAGACGAGCTTTACTGTATATCGTTATACCCAGTCTCCAAACAACACATCTCACAACTTCTATTATTAATTCTCTTTTTGCAGGTTGAACCTTCCCAAGTGGGTTAGCCATTCCCTCAGCATCTCCTCACTGATTGAGAGCATAACTTCTGCTGGCAGAATCTTCCCCCATTTCAGCAGCTTCAACATCAGTGTTGCAGTTGGGACCTTTTAAAGCCATCAAATCATACGCTTCGAAAAAAGAAATGCAAATTATACTTGGAGTATAATGTATGACAACCTCTTGTGGCAAAGCTGACTGCATCAGCCTCCATAAGAGCTACCGAATCAGAGTACGCCACTCTGCTGGAAATGCCTTCCTGAGCTCTTGTACTTAAAAATTAAACATGTCACCTGACTGTCAGAATCTGGGCAATCATGTCAAGTGTTATCCAGCCTTGGCCTTGGGTGACGTCAGACACGCGCTTCGCAGGATACATTGCGAAGTTGAGCAGTGTTTGGAGCGGATGAAACTGGGCACGCAAACCACTGCAAAAGGAGTGTACCGGTACTAAGTTCACTGCATTCAACAAACTTGTGTTCTGATTAAGAATTGATATCTTAAGAAAATTGCATTTCTTTTTTGGGGAAAGTACAATAATTGAGGACATGATTCAGTACAGCAAATCTCCGCGGTTCGAATCCCGGTGGGGCCAAGTTGCTTTTCATTGCATCCGGATTTTCCAAACTCGTATGGACATTTGTCTACATTTGTATCGAATTCATTCACCCCAGCGGTCCCGTGGTCATAATCCCTAAAAATAATCACTTATTCATACAGTTTTTAAATTAAATAACTTAAACCGATGTAACACGGGCATCACTGTATTTTATTGGAATGACTTGTCTTGAAAGGTCACGACTGCAACATTGTTTTACATTATACCATTGCTACTAAAATGGCAATGATGTATTTACATGTAAATTCAGTCATTTACTGGCCGTACTGTAAATAATATTGATAACTTGTAAATTATTGCGCTGCGATCAGAATGAATGTAAATACTGTTTTCTTATATGG
Organism: Henricia sp. BOLD:AAB3569; assembly: GCA_037783545.1. Classification (NCBI taxonomy): domain Eukaryota; kingdom Metazoa; phylum Echinodermata; class Asteroidea; order Spinulosida; family Echinasteridae; genus Henricia; species Henricia sp. BOLD:AAB3569. The sequence continues at coordinate 659,488 of JBBELK010000346.1, read as the reverse complement.
TTGAGCCTGGCAACATTTGACAGGAAAATGTTTAAGTTATATTTTTTACGGCAAATGTTTTCCTTTTTTTGTTTTGAAGGCTGATTTTGGAAATACGTTTGTTTTTTTCTTAATTTATACCAAAGTTAGCGGAATGAATTATTTGCATTGTGCCAAGGTGGTTTTTTTTTTTATTTAAATATTTTGAAGTATTTTTTCTAAACTCAAGTTTTTGCTAAACCCAAAATGTGCAGCTTTAGGCAGTGTCCGATTTCAATAACTATGTTTTACGTCAATGGAAAGTGAGCTATCTACCTAACATCTAATATAATTTCAATATTCAGAAATACATGTATGTCCATTTAATGTGATGTGATCTCCCCAGTAATTTCATTACTGTGGGAATCACTTTGTTCAAACAGGTCCTCTTGGACCTGGAGAAAATCACTGAAACAGAACAGTCTTGAAAGCGATTCCAAAGTGATTGGTCGATCAATGCCTTGTTATCCACAAGTTCACTGTATTCAACAAACTTCTGTTTTGATCAAGAATTGGTATTTTAGAAAAAAACATTTCTTGTTCGAAAGAGTACATGTATATTGTCATGGGCCTGAACATCCCCATAAAAGATCGTATTAGGACTCCTTTATTACTCAATTTAGTGTAATTCTAATAGTACTAATGTCAAGTTATCCCATAAATAACCACAATTTTTTAATTTGAGTGCCTTCTTTTGCCTTTCTCCATAAGATTTTCCTGTAATAATATTCCCCAAATTTAACAACATGCATTTGCAAGTTGGCAACGCACATTTGCACTTATTTCATTTTAATACAATTGTCATAATTTCACCCTGCATTTACATCTGTACCATCTATGTCCCTGAAAGGTTTGAAGCTAATCAGTGTTTCTTTTTCGAGGAGAAAAACTAAAATGAGGGAAAAGAGTTTTATAATCCACCCAAGTCTCAAACACAGCATTAGACAAAACGAGTTCAAAGGGGCCAGTATTACTTAACATCGTTTTCTTCTGATGGCAGAGTAGAATTTTTTATTGTGAATTTTCTGCTTTAAACAGAGACTAACACATTTAGTTGTCTCAATATTCATTATCACTCGTCCAGGCCCCTAGCCGGTTTTAAACGTATTATTTAAGACTGGCCAAACCTACTTATATTCCCATTCATAAATACCTTTTTGTGTAAATCAGTAAAACTCACCAAAATTTGCTTGCCGTTTTGCCATATTTTGCATTGTATTTTTGTATGCATTGCGTTCGTTAAGACTGCTAGCTGTGCGTTGAGTTGTTTTTGTTCAATCGTACACGTTATGCGTAATGCAGGCGCGTTGTAAGTGCACGCACACGAATGGTACATTTTGCTTTCAGGCGCATGCAGTTTTTGCGTGCGTGTTCCATACTACGTGATGACTAGGCCGTGAGCACAAACACAGACTAGGCAAGAAAGTGTTTGACTGGCCGGCCGGTCTTTATTGTCTATTTAAGACTGGCCACATGACATGCTCTCAGCCAATAGGGATGCGTAAACTGTCTAAGGTATGTATTAATGCTTATTAAAGGCATTACTGGGCTCATGATTGATTGTAAGTTACTCATTTTAATACAGAACTGGTAAGCTCCGTTTTAGGATGCGGTATTACGTTTTGTCCTAGATTGAAACCTGAAGGCAAATGCAGTGCTTACAATTTTCAGGTACAAATGATCAAACAAAAATCTTTATGAAAGGAATAAAAGGATATTGTTGGCAGAAAGAGAGATGAAAACCCAAATAAATTGTTGTTCATTAAACAACACACTCTTCCCATGTACACTGTATGAAGAAAATATTTCTTGCTCGTTTTGTATTTGTCAGTTTTGATTACTTGTATACTCTTTCATTCAAAGACTATTTGCAGGATATTATGGAGAGCTTGGAAAAATACTAGAAAATGTGGTTGGCCCTTGGAAATGTTTGATTTTTTTTACCCCTGAATATAAGGTAATTGTCGGTATATTCCATTAATTTTTTCCCCCTTAATTTATTAAGAGTGTTAAATGGGCTGTGTCACGGTTTGCGCACGCGCCAAATCCTTTTAAATTTTGACATATGTGCACACTCAGAAGAATGTAGTGCAATTTCGTTACACAACGCCATTGGTTCGTGTGCGTAAATGTACATCGTGGACTTGGCACGTGCTGCATGGGCAGTATACAGTGTTCATGAGAGTTTACAATATGCGGAATTCAACTACATAGTACATCGTGTTGCGCGCCTTCGTTCGATTTGATTTTGCATCGCACGTGGCGGCGGCCACAGTGTCTTTCCATCGACAGAAGTTGTGCTGTAAAATTGCTGTCGGGACCAAATAAGCATGGAAATCAAGGTTGAACAAATTGCTGTATCCAACCATGTCATTCGATGTTGTTTCGGTATTGTTTTGTCTGCTTTTTGATGGGATGAAAATACTCTTTCGAACTACAGGCCGCATGCCCAAGTGATATTCATGTTTGATGGTTCAAAAATACGGCAAACAGCGCCATTTCAAATAAAAAGTAATGCATCAGGACAGTTGACAAGTACACCACTGACAAAATTACGGATGTAAGGGATGGCCAAGATTGAATAGGATATACAAAACTGAGCGACGAAACTTGGAATTTGCTGCGCATGCGCAAACCGTGACACAGCCCCTTTAAGGAGGAAATGCAGAAGAAAGTTTTTGGATGGCATGTTAGATGTACAACCATTTTTGTGAATTTACCACTTTTGTGATATTTCACAAAAGTGGGCGATATTTCACAAAATCTGTGAGCTTGAAATTCAAAAGAGGTTTTTTAAACAAAACTCTTGACCTATTCACAAAAGTGGTAATTTCACAGAAATGGTTGTAACATGGCAAGTTTATTTGGGTAGTTTCCTCAGAGCCATGCCAACATCAACTTTCAAATTAAAAAACAAAACAAAATCTAATGCTGTATTCACATTAACAAACAATATTTGCTATGGTGCTCAATCACCGTGGAAATAAAACCACCAAACATGGGATGAGAGAACAATCATATGAGCCTCATTGGGATTTGACTTGCAAGGCAGATGCTCTACCAGCTGAGCTACGTGTATAAGGCCGGTGAGTTAGAGGTCTCGGGTTCAAATCCTGATGAAGCAAAAGATTTAATAATAATGATTAGATTTGTATAGCGCACATATCACCCTGCAGGGTGCTCAAGGCGCTGTTACCATGATTACCGCTGCCATCAGGGAATCACCAGAACCATTTTGCTTCAACTAGGTGGCTGCTGGTCAGGCGCACAACCCTATCAGCAGTTAGACTGTGTCATTCCCCTTAACAGCTTCCCATATATCGCTTGGGTTGACGAGGCAACTGGGATTAAGTGCCTTGCCCAGGGACACAGACACGTTGGTCGAAGTGGGGCTCGAACCCCCAACCTCTGATTGGGAGTCCCGCTTCATACCCACTAGACCACACGCGCTCCTTATAAAACAACAGACACCACATTCTTTACAGTTTAAAAAGCATTTCTGTTTTATTACGATGACACAATATCACATTTCCTACAGTCACATAGAATGTATAATGTGCATTGTTTAGAACAGACATTGATATTACTCTAAACTATCCAAAAACTAAAATTTTTTCCTTTTACAGAATTCCATCTCGGTCTTTGTCAGTAATAGACCGTATCAAATAGCTCCCATCTTGTAGTGCAACTTTTGTTGTTTAAATTGGTCAACAATGTAAGCACAAAATGTGCAATCGTAGACGTCCTTATAGAACAAAAACTGCCATACAAGATGGCAGCGATTTGATATGGTTTATACAACATACTATGTTACATCACAATAATGGCTCTGAAAACATAGATGGGTGTGTTAATTCCACGATGTATCAATAGACGGCCGAAGTGTGACGTGTTGCCATGGTAATTGGCTCTAAACATCATGGCCGTCGGGAAAAAGTACCATTGCAAAAGCACAGGGATACGGTTAAGTGATTTTTAGTGTACAGCCATTGCCTAGGCAACTAACAAAATATGACGTATTTACTTCGGCAGTCTATTAAATTTTGAGAAGGAAATTCTGCGTTTGACAATAACTGATCGTTTTCTGAAAATATACATCCAAGACAAGTGGTAAATTGTGTGTTGACATCTAAATCCAACTTGGCTTGTCCCCAATTGTATAGAGCTGTTGCACCGGCGGCCATGACAGGGGGCAGGTTTTTTTTATTTAAATGATGCGACAATAGAACCCCAAAGCACATGCTTATGCATGAGGTACGGTGACAATGTAACTGCCCCTGTCATAGCCGCCGTGCAAAAGGCCTATAGAGTACTAAAGTGTCACCCTTTGTGTGTTCCAAGGTTGCTGGGTCTACACTAAAACCAGTGAACTGTTTCCATGCACTTTAGCAATGGACGTTCCAGATTACCAGCGAATGTTTAGACCCAATTACCATAGCAACTGACGTCACACTTTAGTAATCTATAACAACTTTGAAAACATTTAGATTATGCTGATCATTTCTTCCAGGTACATTAATATTTCGTGATATATCCACTGAATTAGCCTTTTGCACGTTTTACGTGAATAGCATCTGGTGTATTGCCATACTTTGTTTCACATGCACGGGTATCCACTTGACCAGACTAAATGTTGGTTGCTATGTGGTGCACGCAGCAGCCTTGAAGGGACTGGCAGTCAAACAGAAGTCTAATGCTGAACCCAGATGCTCTGTGAAACATACACTACTCACAATAAGTTAGGGATATTGTGGGGTGTACGCAGGTATTTTATTTAGGTATGCTTGAATGATTTTGTATATGATTAGACGATTGTATCTGCATGACAGACACCTTGTCACAGGAATAGACCGTATTAAATAGCCACCATTTTGTGGGGCAGTTTCTTTGTTCCTTGAGGACATGCATGGTTACACATATTGTTGAACGGTTTAAGTAACAAAAGGTGCCCCACGAATGGTGGCCATTTTATACGGTCTATAGGTGAAACAGTCATTTGAAGAAAAGAAAAATCAAAAATTGAACCACACCAATATCCCTAACATATTGCGAGTGGTGTAGCACGGCTATCGTTTATCCAGGTTTTGAAATCTTTGAGTTTGAGGAACACATTTGTACATAACCTAATCTTCTACACTGAACCAAATTCATCGTGACCATCAATTTGTTCAAAAACTAAAAACCCTCATGTATGAATAAAACTACCGACTATTAGAGGGGGGAAAAAAAGAAATCAAAAACGTGTAAACTATTTACAGGTTTGATCACAAACGACCAGCACATACATTTATACGATCTGCAAAAAAAAAAATGGCCATATTTTCCTTCAAACATTTCGGGGGGTTTTAAGATTTGTTTTTCTTCAGACATGAATTTGAGGGAAACTGTTTTGAAGAAAAGCGGCCGTGAAAAAAAATTCACCAAAGAAACATAAACAGGAAGCTCGTACAACTATTTCGTTCAAATTCTGCATTATTTTATCCTGTACATCCATTTAGTTTCGGAACTATCACTAAGATAATCCTTTTTACATCAAACGGTAAAACACAAACAATAGTCCCGCGTTCTAAATTCTCCTTTTCTTGAGTTTTGTACAATTTTGGCTAATACGGACAGAAGGGTTCATTTGACTGACAAAATTCTAGATTTAAAACAAACTGTGCAGAAAATAAATACAACTTTAACAATTATTCTGAAGGTAACTGGCCTGTTTTTGGAAACAAAACAAAAAAGAATTAGCCACATTTGTTCTTATATTTTAAAACAATGGTCACACCCACATGTTTATTTTACAGTTTCCAAGAAATCCCGACTACAATTTCCCTGTACCTAATGTCTATTCTATTCATTCATGACCATAATACGTACAAACATACTTCTGGTAAAATACCACAAAACAGCATGCACAAGCACAACAGAAAATACACAGGAAAAGTATGATACAAAGTTGATTTGAGAATTTTCTTTTTACAAGACGAACAGTTGGGGCTACGAGTATAGTGTTTATTATTTGATTTTTATGTTCTTTTTTCCCGTCTAAAACTTACAAAGATAGACTTACAAAGATATAAATCTAGAGAATACGTTTTCTCCATACTTGGCACACATGCAATCCTCGGCAGACTAAACTATACATGTACAATGAGGCAAAATGTTTAAACTCATTTTAATAAACCCGTTCACGGTTATCGACGCCATCTTGTTCACGGGGCATTTCGAAAATACGTTGCGCAGATCGTAGCTACTGCACAGTGACCAAACAATGCATTCATATACGATCTGCACACGCATACAGCAACTGCCCCGTGAACAACATGGCGTCGATAACCATGAAAGGGTTTATTCTCCCCACTCCGTTTTTTTAGTCAACAAAAATGAGGGAAATTTACAATTGTTCTGTACTCTAACACTAAAACAGGGGACCCCACTTTTTTACAGATTTATTTATCAAAACTATTTTAATTTCTGGGGCTTGAACGATCAACATTGAAAACCTACATGTTTTAACACGGTCAACAAAAACCTAATTTACATGAGAATGGGATTTGAAATGGGTCTTTCCACAGTAAAGGGGGCATTTTGGCAACACAGACCATATTTTCGAGGAAATACCTTTGTCTGGTCTCAAAATAAAAGAAAAAAGTTTAAGTTGTTCTGAAGAGATAACTTAGGCCCAAAAAGGGTTACAAATAGTGTGACAACATGCCTTTCTAAAAACCCTGTGTACAAACTTCCAACATACGCTCGTAACCGGGACGGCCTAAAATGTAACACAAGTGTCCGTTCCGGTTACGAGCGTATATTGGAGATTTGTACACGAGGTTTTTCAAAAGACATGTTGTCACACTATTTGTAACCCTTTTTGGGCCTAAGTTATCTCTTCAGAACAACTGAAACTTATTTCTTTTATTTTGAGACCAGACAAAGGTATTTTCTGGAAAATATGTGTGGCGGTCTGGGAAAACCCGTGGGAAGTCGCCACGTACATTTTGTAGTTATGGGCCGATTTACAAAATTAATCAACCTGATGTCATTTTTGAGATTTTAGTTCCAAAGTGAAGTTATGGTCTTTAAATTCCCTCTCAAAGTTTTTTTTTCTGAAAAATCAAAGTGTAAAATGTTGAATATTGAACTCATTGAATCTGTTCTGAGATAAGTGTGTATTGTTTGATTAAATGCTCAACAAGAATTGTAAAATTTGACCATGTGAGGGGTTTTCCTGGACCGCCACACATAATTTATGGTCCGTGTTGCCAAAATGCCCCCTTTACCATGGCAAGACTCAAATATATTTCAATTTTAGCAGTTTCCTAAAGTGGTGTAGTCAAATAAATCGAAAGTGATGAATAATAAACTAACCCGACTTGTGAAATAGGCTTTGAGTGAGTGAGTTTTGGGTTTAGCGCCGTGGGCATCAGTGGCTATGAAATAGGCTTTGAATAGGCACAGCATTAATACTACATTCCTTCAACCAACCTTTATAACCAGTTATTGAGTGATTAGTATACCTATAAAACTGCTCTGCTCGGGAAAATAAAAAAACTACCTCCACTGTTTTAAATTTTGAAAATGCTGTCGACTGCAACTGACAGACAGGCACAACACATACCCTGCTATTTCCCCTTTGTATGGCCTACAAAAACGTTTACGGTGTCACTGGGCTACAAATTTGGTCTCATTTTATCAAAAAAATTACCGAATCCCTAAACCTAATAGTTCTGCCATTATTGACTCTCGTTTAAAAAAAGGAATAATTTGTGCGGGTGTGGGCTTTCGATTTGCAAAGGGTTTGTCTGAAGTGTAGTTATATTTGAAACTTGTTTACATGCCAATTTGCAAGCATTTTGCAAGTATTTTAAAAAGCAAGTTCCCATAAAAAACTTGTCTAGTCATTGAAAACAAATGCATATACAAGGCGTCTTTCCGTAAACTGATCTTTCTGTCCATTGCACATGGCGTGCAAACGTTGGCCTCATATTGTAGCACACATAATAGACCATTCCACCCAAAAAGCAAGCAGTCATTATGTTTACATAAATTTGCCTGCAATAGAAATTAGGTCGCAGGTCATTGAAATACATTGTGACCTTTGACATCATTACTAAACCAAATTTATGCAAAACAAAATGTGTAAGCATAATGACAGGCAATCTTCAACAGAGAGTGGTTTTGATGTAAACAAATGGTACACATTTCGTGTTTACTCCAAACTTTCGTAACGTATGCACAATGGACAGAAATTGCATTTTGCGAAAGACGCCTTTCCGTAGCAGCAATGCTTTGTGTTGTGTGGACCAAGGTTGCAACTTTAAAAATAAAATCACAAATGTGGGGGAGAGACCCACGAGTAATTATAATTATGGAAAATTTGTGGGCACTGCAAAAAACGGGTATAAAATATTGCGCAAAAGGGCCTGTCCGAATTTAATTCCGATTTGCGCATTACGTTGTTTACACAGACCCACAATAATAGTTATTTTCCTACTCAATACAGTCAGGACCAACAAACTATTTCAGTCCATAAATAAACATGTAAACAACAACAAACAAACAAACAACGGCAACAATATCTAGTTTTTCTTACTGTAGAAATCTGAACAAGAAAAAAGTCAAAAACTGTACAGATTTATTTCCCCCACTGCGTTTTAATAAACATTAAAATTGTCGTGTTTAAAAAAAATGGTCGAATATTGAATAAAGTCGACTTATACAGTATGAGGGGAAAAAATGGGGCATAATAAAACTAGCCCATGTATACAACCTACCCAGTGTGTTTTGGCATCGAAGACTAGGCAGTGATTAAACGCCTTAAACCCCTGGCTTGGGCTTGGAGTCGGACGCGTCGTCGGGGCGAGATTTCTTGGTTGGGGCCGTCTGAGACTGTTGGCTGTTCAGAGAAAATTAAGGCAATATTATGATTAATAGAATTCCAAAGTCGATATTGCAACATAAAGTCGGCCATTTTAAATTTGTCCGGCATGCCTTAGTTTCTGGCGGATGTTGTATTTAATGTTATCAGGATCTTTCCATAAATTAGGGGTCATTTGCCATACAAGTACCATTAAAATGGCCTTCAAACAACTTTTTTTTATGAATTGTACTTTATGAACTCACTTTGAGATAGAAGGCATTTAAAGACCAGTCCTGAATTTACAAAAAACAAGATGGCACATTTAACAGGGGACACGAAAAATGGACTCCTTATTTATGGAACCTTCAACATTATACAGCTGTTACTGGCAATTGACACTCGTTTCATGAAAGACATTTGGTAAAATCGATCTAAACCCTGCAAAGAATGATGGCACACACTGACAATTGGAAAAATGCAAAACACTTTGTGGCCATGTTAGTTCTTGGGGGAAATGTTACTCCAGCCGAAATATTGTTAGTGGCGTTCGAGATGCTCACACCAACTTACACCGGAGCGTTCTTTTAGCCATCACGTGATATACGAGTCTGCCCCGGTGGCAGCCACCACTGCCCGAGCTCGCGAGCGGGTCTGTGGTGTAAACTTGGTGTAATGACGTCACATACATGTAGTAACCGTGAGTAGTAAAACATGGCGAACAGTAAAATAAAACACAGATTTATGACACAAAATAGAAGGGAATAGGGCTGTAAATACATTTTGCTGAATCAGTAGATGTCTGTGGGCATTGACAAAGTTTATTGCGGTACTTTAGGGCAACTATTTTTGCGTGGCACCGGCTTCATTTTTTATCGTGCATCAAACGATTACAGCATTTATAAAGCCCCAACTGGCAACAACCTTTGACCTGTGTTCCCAGAATTCAAAGCGAAACCCTGTGTTCTTTGTTTTGCATCTTCTGGGGGCTTCCCCCGGTGTAAACCCCCTGTTACACGGTGTAAGCATCTCGAACGCCCCTCTTGAAGATAAAGTCTGGTGCCTTACCCTTCTGCAGTTCGTTTAGCAGCAGCGAGTTTAGAGGTTGCCTGACTATCCTGGAGCCATCTAACTTGAGTGGCGGGTCCATAGCTGCAGGGAAGAGATAGCAACATTTAAATCACAGGGGATATGGTAGTGCTACTCACTACTACCCATCTTATTAGTTGTTGCAGCATTTAGCTCGGAATGATCACTCCGTTTGCATAGAGGTAAAAACCATATCAAAGTAAAAAAATTGCATTTAATTTGGGCGATTCAAAGTACATTCACCACTAAGAGTTTGACATGGAAAGGCTGCTTTTGCTGTGTTTCGTGGAAAAAAATGTTGACAGGACGATTGCTGTACATTTTATAAAACATATGCTACATTGTATATTTTCAAGGGAAAAAAGAGATAGATTTAGGTAAATCTTAATAATTGAGACTTCAACATACAAATTAGATATTGGTTTTCAAATCAAATCTAAATTGTACAATAAGCGAATGCACCGATGTTGACCACACATTTGAGTCTTTCCACGGTAAAGGGGGCATTTTGGCAAGACAGACCATATTTTCCAGAAAATACCTTTTTCTATAGGCTCAAAATAACAGAAATAAGTTTCAGTTGTTCTGAAGAGATAACATAGGCCCAAAATGGGTTACAAATAGTGTGACAACATGCCCTTCTAAAAAACCTGTGTACAAATTTCGAATATAACGTGCGTAACCGGGACGGACACTTGTGTTACATTTTAGGCCGTCTCGGTAATACAAGCAACAATTTGTACACAGAGTTCTTAGAAAGGCATGTAGTCACACTATTTGTAACCCTTTTTGGGCATAAGTTATCTCTTCAGAACAACTTAAAATTATTTCTTTTATTTTGAGACCAGACAAAGGTTTTTCCTCGAAAATATGGTCTGTGTTGCCAAAATGCCCCCTTTACTATGGAAGTACTCATTTAAAAATGCTTTCTCCGACAGAAACCTTTGGTGGTGCAATGAAATGCCTGAATTTGACATTTGAATACATGACTACCTAAAGGGAAAACCTGATGGAGTATACCAACTGTGCCTTATAGCTCAGCTGGTAGAGCATCTGCCCGGTGAGTCAGAGGTCTCGGGTTCGAATCCCGATACGGCCCTTACAATTTTTCTCTAAACCCAAGTTTACCTATATCATGTAATCTATTAAATGGTGTAAAGCAAATGTCTCAATGTAGACTGAACTCGTCTCTTATAAAATAGTCTCTCCTGGGGCCAATTTCATGGTGTTGCTTAGCACAAAAATTTGCTTAGCACAGGATTTGCTTGCTTTATTTTGCAAAAATGGATTGCCAGCCAAAATCGTAAGTGATGTGTATTGAAAGGTATTCTCCTACTCTTGCGAAGAACACAAGTTGGTGTATAATTTTGGCTTGTAATCCATTTTATAAAGCAAATAAATCCTGTGCTAAGCAAATTGTTGTGCTAAGCAACCCAATGAAATTGGCCCCTGGTGGCAATTTGCATAATATACGGAGCAACAAAAATTTGAAAATTTCTTTTTTTATTCAAGTTGACATTGGAATATTTACACAACAGCTTCATTATGCATGACTGCATAAAGCTTCTGTGCGCTGAAAATTCCCACTCGCGGGTTGACTGCTTTTTTTTCAACAAAAAAGTGGAGAAAATTTCTGCCTGTTTTTTGTTCCTCGGTGTAAAAGACGACGTAAATTGAACCAAACCTACCCCTTTTCATTCCTGGCAGCGATGCGGAAGATAATAGCCGGTTTGCTGCTGACGTCAATATGCGCCGTAGTAAGACTCGTGGAGCTAACGACACACGACGGTTTGGGGCCGCAGTACACCCTGACGAAGGCGAGCTGGGCGGGAGTCTGTGGCTTGGAGTCACTGGTGACTGACGCTAGACTGCTACGCACTGCTAGGTAGACTGAGTACTCAAGGATCTCACCGGCCGTGTTGGTGGGGGCCTCCCAGGATAAGTGGGCTCCTTCTGCACTCTGTTTGTGGAGTGTACAGGGAAGATGGACAACGTTTCAAAAATAACATGAAATATCTGTCAAAATTTCAAGTGACCTGAAATAACTATATCCCGACAGATATGCCACTTTTGGGAAGTGGCAATGACCCAGTTCTCACTTGGAAATCGCTTCGTTCGATGATGATTAGTTAATCATCGTTAGTTAATGAAGCGTGCATTCTCATCTCACTTAACGAAGATCGAACGAAGATCGAATGAAGAGCGGTACCGTACACATTAAGTGACTGCTAAACGAAGATCGAATAAAGATGTGCGACACCCTCTGTTGATTGATTTTTACACTTCCGGTGTTAAATTGTAGACTGGTCCCCTGTCCATGTGCGATATGCTGCTCTCACTATACGACAGGGAACCAGTCTACTAAAATTGTGACCTTAAGACACTGACCCCGTGTATACCGGAAATACGTATTAAAGAGGTCACTCATAATGTGTCAAATCGCTCCGTCGAACTTAGGGAGCTTCGCATTAGAAATTTGCTTCGTCGAATGAAGCGATGTCTTCGTCGAATGAAGCGATGTCTTCGTCGAATGAAGCGATTCTAATCATCATCGAATCATCGTCGAATCTTCGTCGAACGAAGCGATTTCTCTAGTGAGAATGAGGTCAATGTTACAAAGTACTTTTCAGCAGGGTCAAAGCTTGAGTCGCCCCAAGCCTACTCCCTACCTTACTAATCCTGATAGCCGACGGGGCACCTGGGAAACCAGGCAAACACGTCTTGAATGCCGAGATCTCGCTCCATGGGCCCCTACCGCAAGCATTGATGCCGGCGACGCGGAACTTGTACGCCGTGCCAGCTTGCAGGTCTTGCTTCTTGAGAATGCTGTGATCGGGAATACTCACTACGTCAATGTCCTGTGGGAAATGCAAATATTTGGTGTGAGAGAGAAAATAAAATAAAATCATATAGTTGGGATTTGAACCCGAGACCACTGAAACACCTAGCTATGAGGCAAATCTCAATTTTCCAAAGGTACATGAACGTTTTTGCTTACGTACACTAGATGCTTCCACAGGACAACTCCACTGCTAAAGCTTGCACGACTCGACCGTGCGGTTAATTAAGTTGCATAGCTCCATACGGTACCGAACACGACACGTGTAGCACTACGTACGCGCACGTGGTAGTGTGTGCGGGGATGATTTACTAGCCAAGATTTTACGTTTAAAAGGAAAATCATTTTTTTAATACCATTTATTCGTAAGCTTGCAACATTTTTGTTTTTCCCCCCAACTGTTTTTTTTTGTAGTGTTGCCATTTTTGCCCATTTTTCAGCTGCAATATTTTTAAAAAAAATTTAAACTGCAATTTTTTTTTCGGCGGCGGATCTGTAATCCAACGAATTAAAAAAGAAAGGCCTTATACACAAATATGTAAAGGTTTTCTTCCACCTCCAAACCTGAGCATTTCTTTGTCGTCTTTTCTTCACAATTTTCTTCAGGCTTACAAACTACAGTGCCACGAGCACTTTCTGCAGGAATCCTTAGTTTCAGCACCAGAAAGAAGTAGTAGGCCTAAATTTATAATTTCAAATTCTAAGTTCCTGAACGTTCCCGAAACAACAGCATGTATCAACATGAAAACTGTTTTTAAAACTTACTTAAAGGTTGAACTGTGTTAAAACTTCTTTATACTACGTATTAACCCCAACACTCCTCACACTATGAGCAACTAACAATGGAAATTGGGCACAAACTATTGTTATTAACAATGGTGTGTGCCCAATTTCCATTGTTAGTTGTTCATAGTGTCAATCCTCCAAATTCAATATGATTTTACATACATCCTAGGGAGTTAGGGTTAAGGTCATTTGTTTATTCACACAAAAATTAATAAAGAAATAAATTGTGGAAAACATTGAGAAAAAAAAGCAAAATTGTTGCTTACATCTTCAGTCCTCTGTCCAGCCTCAGATGGCAGGAAGTAATAAGACACCACACTGTGTGTAGCCTTAATGATGCCTACATCATACCACTGGTTGGTCTCCTTCTTAGGCTGTGCTGGCTTGGCTGGAGACGGGGCTGTTACCTTGACCTACGAAATCAAGACAAATATAACACTCAGAAATACTCAGAAATCTTGAAAATATTGGGCTGATATCAATTTTTCCAATATTGCATCAGGGTTTCTGAACTGTTTAAAAAAAAAATTCTATCCTTTTTCAAATCTTTTCCATGACAAAATCTATGTCCCTTTTTAGTGTCACAGCCATACAATTTATCCTTGTCTACAGCATGCACACCCTTCGGTGTGTGGCACAGAACCCCCCAGGGACATAAATAAACACAATGCAATTTTTTATTTCTGCACCCATTCAAGGAATTTAGGTATGATATGGCACATAATCGTAAGGTCGGGAGTTTGATTTTCTAGGAAACTCCCAGCGAAATCGGGAGAGCTGGTTTTTCATGACTTTCAATAACTTTTGACATTTTTCATTACTTTTCCAGCCCTAGAAATTTTCTAATTTCCGGACTTTTCGTATTATAGAAAAAATGCAATATGGCTTAAAGTTAAAAATCAATAAAAATAAATGAAACGGCAGATAAATTCTTACAGCTCCAAAAATGTTTTCCCCAGAAGAACCACATTTCTAGAATTGTAGAAAAATTAAAAACTGATCAACAGCACTAATGCAGTACACACACACAATCTCATCCTTGGCCTTTTTTAAAGTCGTTTAGCAGCCCTGTTTACTGAATATAATCTAGCTTTATTCAACCAGTACTACCTTCCGATCTTGCGTATCCAAACCGTTAGGGACTGGCTCGGTCTTGGGAGCTGGTGCAGTCTTGGGGACTTGTGCTTGGTTAACACCAGAGGCTGCAAGGGATGCTATCGTCATGGCGATGGAGTTGGCATCTGTATCTAAGACAGCACAAAAAGAAGAAATGCTGAATAAACTATTGTAAAGGGCATAACAACTACACATATCAATAAAACCCAAGGTAGTTTTAGTTTAACAAAAAAATACACAATCCCTTACACTAATTTATAACCAAACTTGGGAAGAGAGAAAAATCACAAGGGCCTTATTGGGATTCGAACCCCGAGACCTCCGACTCACCAGTCAGACGCTCTACCAGCTGAGCTATAAGGCACAGTTGGTATACTCCCTCAGACTTTCCCTATGGACCCAATTTGTTCTCTCGGTGTTGCATGGTAGTGCAACTAATCAAAAAATCGCTAGGGCCTCTCTCATCCCAAGTTTGGTTGTTTAATTTCAATGGTGATCAGGCACCATACCAGATGTTGCGTTCGTTACTAATTTATACGGGTGTAAGAAACAAAACAAATTTTCACAAATGCATCAAAATGTCACACTTTGGCTACTGTTTTTATGAAATAACTAAAAACTTTATGAAAAGGCTAAAAATTGTCTTTGGCATAGGCATTGCGACAAAGTTTTTCGGGTCGTAATGAACACACCGTACATATATCCTTGACACATTTTCTTTTCACAATGGGGAAGGGAACACCATACCCAATTTTATAAAAGACCTGCTGGCACAATTAAAGCAAAAGACCCACCTGATTTAACCTTATCCTCTTGCGGTTCCGTCTTCAAAGGTTCTGCCCCGTTAGTGATTGCTGGAGCAGCGGCTTCGTCACTCGTTTCCATGGCAACTGGCTTATCTTCCTCTGGTTTGTCAGCTTCAGTGGCTGCCGACTTGGCTTTGGCTTCGGCTTTGGCTTCAGTCGTGGCTTCAGCTGGCGTGTCCGTCACCATAGGGACAACGGGATCTTTGTCTGGTTTAGCCGGCTTCGTCTCCTCCGTGGATGAGGTTGGCTCGGTCTCCATTGGGGTCTCGTCCTCTTTCACTTCTGAAAGTAGAATTTAAATAGAATTCAAAATTTCTGCACAGAAAGTTTGTTTTTTGGGCTTTTTTTCTTTATGCATTTTGCCCCAAACAAGGCCAAGCACCACTCGCGGTAGGACACTACTCGGGAAAAACAGTAAAGATAAGGTCGTTAAGGTACATGTAGTGAAAAAAGGAGAGAAAAAAAGTTGACGCTGAAGGTATGCATTTGGGTCTTTCCACAGTAAAGGGGGCATTTTGGCAACACAGACCATATTTTCGAGGAAATACCTTTGTCTGGTCTCAAAATAAAATAAAATTTTGGCGGATACAGAATCGTGTGTAAAGCTCGGTGGTATACTCCCAAAATGTGGGCGATCTGATAAGGACCATATAATTTCTCTCTCATTCCATGAAGTAGACTAATCTTCCCCAACCACATAAAGCCCGCCGCACACCTTTGCAATTTACCGGCCAATCGGCCTATAAACTGGAAAGATGTGCGCTATAACAATTCGGGTCGGTCCGGTGTGCCGGTAAGTCACTGGCTTAAGAAAATATTAATGATAAAAGCTGCTAAGTCCACCTGGGGACTTTTCTTTTAGAACAGCAATTTTTACTACGTTTTTATGTTAAAGTTTCTTGATTTCACCTTTACTGTAATAAAAAGGTCATTCATTACTGAATAAGATATCACATTTTCAAAAATCTAACTTTTTCTAATTAATTTTTATGAAATTTTACTACCCTTTGCTGCAAAACTTTCAAGTCCATCTTATCGTTGGCATGGTAACGAGCTTCTTTGGCTGTATAACGGGCAGAAATACGGCGTTTTTGTTTGCCTGATGGTGTAACCTTCACAGATTCGTCCGTTTGATCAAAGTTTTCCATTAATTCGGCAGGAAATCAGCAAAAATCTCGCATCTCAGTGTAAACAATCGGCTATCTTGAATGTGACATGTGATCTGATGCACGCGTACTGATCCGAATTTTTAGATCGCTTAAATGTTGGATTTAGCGGGTTTTGAAACAGAAACGATTTTATTATCGTATACTAGGCACCGACAGCTTTCACTTGATATCTTTATCAAGTTTTTAAAGGAAATGCCGTAGTGGCTTTTGTGCCTGAAGCCTTCATATGCAACCTTGGTTTACCCTGGCCAGGAAATGTCAGACACTTTTGTTAAGGAAAAAAACAAAACAAAACAAGATGAGCATTTACCAGCGGGGGCAATATTAGTAGCAGTAGCCTCGTCAGTAGTAACTTCAGCAGAATCGGTTGGTTTGCTTTCTTTTTCGGTTGGTTTCGCATCTTTGTCAACCACGTCCTTTGACTTGGTTTCAGCTTGACTGGGCTCGGACTGTGCCGCTTCAGCCTGCGTGCTCGTTTCTCCTTCAGCCGTGCTGCTAGAGGGTGCTCCAGTAGAGGTTGCTTCGGTAGAAGGTGCGCCCGTGGACGATATGGGTCCCGTGACGGATGAAGTAGTCGCAGTGGTCTCGCCGCTGCTGGTTGCCGTGGACTCCGTTGCCGCTGTGTTCACGCCAGGCGTCTCAAATTTCTCGCACGGCGGGTTTTCGCAATTGGGGTTGACGGGGATGTCGTGAAGCTGCAGATCCACTTGGAGGTTGGTGTCTGGGGTTTCGGCAGTGGTGGAGGGTGCGGTGTCTCCCAAATGAGGGGTTTTATCCTCTGATGGGGGAGCTGTGTCCCCAGAAGTAGGGGTTGGGTCTCCCGATGAAGGGGCCGCATTTACTGAAGAGGGAGCATCCCCAGCAGTGGGGACTACATCTGCCGAAGTGGGTGCCGTGACTGCTGAAGTGGGCGCCGTATCCCCCGAAGTAGGGGCAGCATCTCCTGATGAGGTAGGGGCTGTAGAGGATGCTAAGGGGAGAGATTATAGAGATAACGTGTCAGTTTCTGAGCAAAATAAAACACCACCATATAACCATTGAAATGTAGTAATGTTGCAGTCAAGCCTATCCCAAGCAGTGCTTTAATCAAGGATTTCACTAGGCTATCATAAGGCCTTGTAAATCCTTCAATTTATGGCTAAGGGGCGGTGTTCTCAAAACTCATCCTGAGCGGGGTACCAAAACCTTTAAGCACTCAACTTCGTATTCACAAAAGATTTGAGCACCCTGCTTATCTTAGTGGTCTGCTTAAATCAAGTAGCGCATGCTTAACACTGTTGCGTCACAATGTCTGTGCTATCTAAGCGCAGGTCAGACGTGGACGTTTCAAAAACATTCGATTACTACGCGCGAGTATCATACACACGCGCACATTATGCATATACTACAAGTACATGTAGATAGAGTACGTACATGCACTGTATAGTTGCATATTGGCAAGCAAAGACAGAAAACGAAGGCTTTTTAAGGTCAGTAACTGAATAAAGATTGAAATCTGTGTATGTCTAGACTGTTTAGGGGTTCTCTGATTAATCATGTATATTTCTTTTCTCAATAACACTACACTAATGGCACACGAGTGAACGACCGTTAAATCGACTTAAGACAGGTCAGATCGCCCTTAAATTTGAGTCTCTATATTAACGGTACACTAAATGAAAACGCGTTGTGAATAGCACTTAAAGGCACAGGCTCGTCAGCAATGCGCGCGCGCCAAATTCGTCCCACGAAATACGCCTTTGCTATGGAGCTGCGTATTTCGTGGCGCGAAATTGGCGCGCGCGCATTGCTGACGAGCCTGTGCCTTTAAGTTAACTTTTAGATTTGAATTAAGTCAAGAATTTAAGCGGGACACTTAAGTCGTTTTGTGAATACCACCCACCAAACCCACAGATTGAAGGATTTGTAGTGCCTTGTGAGAGCCTCGGCTACAACACTGATCACAAGTCTAGCAAAGGTCCCCAATGGGTCTAGTCACAAGTAAGAAATTAAATTATCCAGGGGTCACTCTACGAAAACTTGACAGTGTCCCTCTTATATCGTGACAAGTTTTTATATATTGGACGGCTTTTGAGGGCGCTATGAGAATATACTGCACGAGTCATGAAAATACAGAAAAGTGGAACTTTTAGTGTTTTTTCAAGATTGCGTTGAACCATATTAAAATTCAGTTTGTAATTTTCCAAATTTACATTATAAACGTTTAGATTAAGAACTGTGCGCTAATGTCAAATTTAACAAGATCACATTCGGGGTCGCAGTGAAATGAGATAAATTGGCGTTGGATCTCAGTTACATCAGTAACCATCATTTCATCAAATAATTCACAATTACAAAACTCCATCAAAAATGACATAATACTGGATGGCTTTTGAGGGTGATATGAGAATATACCGCACGAGTCATGAAAATACTGAACGAGCCGAAGATGAGTTCGGTATTTTCATGACGAGTGCGGTATAATCTCATATCACCTGAAAAGACATCAAATATTATTATTGTTATATAAAATGAAGCTTATGCCTTCTTGTTTTGTAAGATTTCCGCAAGATTTTTATCTGTTTTGTGTTGAAAACTTAATTTGCAACGTTTACAACTGCATGCGCTTTTGTTATTGTTGTACAGTATTTTTGTTTACCGTACTCTCGCGCGCGTTGGACACAATGCATTCACTCGATGCAAGACGCGCGCGTACAAGTGTGCTTTGATGCACCCAGTGTGCACGCGCATCAGATTGGGGCTCTGTGGTGCACAGTATCAGAAACGCATAGTATTCGCAAAAGCTTCATTTTATATGAAAATGAAGTATACTGAACAACAAATGAAAGGCAGAAATTTTCTGTACGTTTTGATTGAAAACGCAGTCAATCTGGGAGTGGGAATTTTCCACACACACAAGTTTTATGCAGTGCTGCACAATAAAGATGTTATGTGAATATTTCGATATTTATTAAACTGAAAATTTGCATTTCAAATTTCTACCAACCTGTGACATTTGTTGTTGTAACCATGGTTGATGATTTATCGCCCGATCCAGACGGCATGGTGCTGAGTACCGGTTTGCTAAATGTAGTAGCTACCAGCTTAGTGGGCGCCGGCACAGCTCGCGGCACCTGCGTAGCGGCCGGGCTAGAAACCGTGGCAATTTTGGCCGTATTCGCGATAATCTGTGACACGGCGGTACCAGAAGCCAGATTTAGCAAACTCCCCGCCGCCGAAACTGGAATGGTGATGTATTTAGTGGTGACCCCGGGGCTGGTGGCGCCCCCGGCAGCACCGATGACGGTCGTGCTTTTGAGACCTCCCGCAGCCTGTGACGAGGTGAGGGTCTTAAGGATGGTAGCGGCTGCCGTTGAGCCGACCTGACCGGCTATGTTCATCCCTGGTCGTAGGTTGGACTTGGTGATGATCTGGATGGTGTTGCCGCCTTGCGTGGTGATTTGACCCGTCTGGGGGTTGACGGCACGGATGATGGTGATTGGTGAGGAGCCGGAGGATTTGATGCCGGAGATCACCTGCCCAGCCTGCAGTTTAAAGACAGATTACATGATTGGAAAACTTTTTAAAACAGGGAATACAGCATTACATAACTAAAGAATAACTGTAGTAATACTTCAGAAAACATGAAAAATCCATGCTTTTTTGTGTTGAATGAATGGTAAATAATTTTTTCTTCAAATGTGCTGAAACTTTTGTAACACCTGGCTGTTTGGTTTACATATTGCCCGCTGTAGGCTATGAAAAAATGTGGGAGGAAACTGCAGCAGTTTGCAACAATTCCAGTTTGAAGTTTGTTTTTTCTTCACGTGTCTTGTGTGTGTTCATAAAGTGATATGCCCCAAATAGTGCCCTCTTTCTTGAAAAATGCTACCTTTTATTCATTTTACATCAAAATGAATGTCTTCCTGAACAAATTATCCCTCATTTGCAACAAAGACCGTGGATAAAGTTAATCAATGCCATGTTGTTCACGGGGCAGTTGGAACACGCGTTGCTGTATGCGTGCACGGATCGTATATTGTAAGGTCACTGTGCATTAGGTAGGATCCGCACACGCACACGGTAACGCGTGTTCGAAGTGCCCCGTGAACAAAATGGCGTCGATAACCGTGAAAGGGTTTATTAGCATTTCAGGGGCTTCATGTCAGAGTCTTTTGTTTTTTGGATATACTTCTTATTTAAGGGTGGATTTACAACGAGCTTTTTTTGTACGTAATTTGGATGCGCGTTGCTTTCAGAAAAAGCGGTGTAGAGAGAATTTAGAGTGAAATGACGCATTGAAAATTACAGAATCACAAAAGCACGTATCCTGTCCAAGTTGATTATGTGGTGTTCAGCGCGTCATTTCACTCCAAATCCATCCACGCCAGAGGGGCAGCGTGTGCCATTTTATACTTATTTCAAGTCTGATATTGCTTATAACCAATTATATACCTCATGCGTAGATTCCTGTCATCTGATTGGTTAAAAGTGGGGGCATTGAATCAGCTAGACCCGGCGCGTGTAGAATTCTGACCATGCCAACGGGCATAGTCTTTGCCATGCCACGGGCATAGTCATTTAGCGGGTTCCGGACGCGCGCATAACATGTGTTAGCATAGCTACAGCTGTGCACCAACTATGCAGCTGCGCGCTTCACGTAAACATTCAGCAGGACGGTAATGGCAGAATCTCGACGATGTCGTCTGTCGTAGATGATGAAGTCCTTAAGAAAATAAGAGAAGTGGCCTACAGTGAAAACTGTGTCAGGTGAAATGTGCTACTAAAGTGCCAGGTGATTATGCTACCATTTTTTGCTGTAAATATACAACTTTTCCGCCGTAGACCAGCTTCCGAAATCGAAACTTGAAGGACCACCGTCATGACTGTATGATGTATCGTTACTTTTAACCAACCAGATGACAAAAATCTACACATACGGCATATAAAACAAATATTTACTGCTGTTTATTCGGGTCATGATTAAGATTATAGGCCCTCGATGATCTCAAAGCCATGACTATGCCTCTCGGCTTCCGCCTCGGGGCATAGTCATGGCTTCGAGATCACCTCAGGCCTATAATCTTAACCATGCCCTTCATTGCAGTCAATATTTGTATATTATGTATAAGGTATACTTCTCATAAATTTGTGAAGTATGCGCGATCTCAGACTTGTAATAAGTCTAAAATGCACCCCCTTACCTGATATCAAGAATTTATTTTGTCGCTGCCCCCTGTCCACGCCGCTTTTTTATCAAAGCAAAGCGTGTCACATTTACGCACGAAAAGACTCGGTGTGAATCCACTAGGGAACAGTTTGTTCTATCTCACCTGATTGGTCAGCATAATCTTCGGCTTCGCGCCCCCCGTCGTGATGAATTTTGTCGGTGTCCCCGTGCTACCGGCCAGAACCTTAGTGGTAACCGTGACAATAGTAGGCTGTTTACCCCCAGCCCCGCCCAGTTTAGACATGCCTCCAATAGGGATGGTCTTAATGATGCTCTTGCCTTGCTGCGTGATGCTACTGATGCCTAGGATAGTGGGTTGGGCCTTGGTGCCCGGCGCCACCCCAACGGGCGTTGTGCCCGGGCTGATGATGGTGGTGGGTTTACCCACTGCCTGGGAGGTAGTGATGAGCTTGACGATGGTGGAACCGGGCTTCGTGATTGGCTGGCCGGCCGCGTTGACTAGGACCGTGCCGGAGCTCAATGAACTCTGAACTGGCTTGGTTTGGATCAGGCCGACTTTGGGCTGAATTGTGTGAAATAAGCAAATAAAATATCACTGGCCAAATAAAAACAGTACATTAAAGGAGCGTGTTGAGATTAAATTTTTTGACCCCCCCATTTTCCCCGTGGGTGTAGAAGATTTTGATACCATATCATTCGTCATATTTTTCTTATTACCATTCTGAAATTTTTCAAAAAGCCACCAATGTTTTGTGAACTAATTTATCTGTTCCATAAAGCAGTACAGTAAATATTTACCAACTTTTTTGCTTCATAAATTGGAGATTGCAAATTTCATGTTTTCTTTCCATGGATAGTATTTTGGGGAGGTATTTTATTTGATTGTTAGGTTAAAACGAAATCCACATTCTGGAAAAATCTGAACACGCTCCTTTAATCATGTTCACCCTAGCAGAACCTTACATGATCCTAGAAATCTTGCCGTTATTGCAGTATTGATTGCTTTCCGTGACGTAGTGGTTGGTGGGGGCGCCAGAAGACGCACGTGAACACGCGTAAAAAATACTCACCAGCGTATTTTCATTCGAAGATGCCACACACGTGCGTTGGGATACGTTCAAAATATTGAGCATGCACTCGGCTTGTAAACACAAAAGTTCTTCTACTTGATTGCGATTTTTAGCCTGAAGAATTAATTTTTTTTATCGATACAACAGCCATGGTGCAACAACATTAAGCAAGGTTAAGCAACGGTGGTAAGTGCAACCAATGCGCTTTTCTTGCTCTTTTTGTCGGTCATCACTCGAGCCACGTGCGTCATGAAAAATGGAAACCAAAATGGTGGATGGAAGAACAAAGTATCAATGTGAATACAAAGCTACCATTTTGTGGAATAGTTTCGGAAATTTCTCCCAACATATCTAAAACAAAATCTCCCAGATTGTCAATTACCGTGTTTCTAACGAGGGTCACCGTCTTTGTAGTGCCAGTCACGACTGCCGACACCACGCTCTGACTCGCGGCTCCCGACTTCTGTACCGTGATTATCGGTTTCCCGGATGCCGTCAGCGTTTTCAGGATATTCGTGCCCGGCTGGACCCTTAACCCTTGGCCCAATAGGCCGCTGGTGGCGAGTTTGACCCCCTGGGGGAGGGTGATGGTGGCCACGCCCCCGGAGTTGGTTGTGGTGGTCAGGGCGCGCGATACGATCGTCATGCCGGAACCTGACAGTGGCGAGAAGATGTTTTTGGTCGGCGTCGTTGGGGTGACGCGGGTCATGGTTGAACGCTGTTGCTGATGTTGCATTTTTTGGGAGGCAGCTTCGGCGAGCGCTACGATTCCGCTCAGTGCAGAGCCAGGCTGAGGAATAAATGCAACAAAATGTAACAATCTTCAGATGCACAATTTTCAGATGCACAATTTAACATAAACATCATCTTTAAAAGTAGTACACATGATTGGTAAACCGTTACAAATAGTTTTATCCCCCAGTGTGATTGCATATTTAAAACCAACCAGAGCAAAAAACAGCTCCGTACTTAGCCTAACTTTTGAGAAAACAGTCAAAAAAAGGTTTACAGTCATTTCGTCCAAAACCACTTTGCCCTAAACCACTTCGCCTTGAACCACGGCCTGTGCACAAAGTGGTGTGACGAAGTGGTTTTGGGGCGAAATGGCATTTGGGCAAAGTGGTTCTGGACGAAGTGGTCCAGGGCGAAATGGTTTGGGGGCGAATTTAATTTACCTCTCGTGAGACGAAAAATAATTGTTTTGCTTCTTTCTCAAAGACTACAGCACTTCAGACAAAACCATTTCACAAATAGCGTAATATTCTTCATACCTGAGTGGCAATGATCTTGGACGTAGTAGTCCCAGGCATTGCAAGCTTGAGTGTAGCTCGATTACCACCGGTTGTGACTATCACTGGGCTTTTAGGAGTCAAACGACCTGAAACAAAACAGAATTTAAGGATATCAGCAAACGCACATTTTCGTGTTTTCTCAACATGGGCAATTCCATGATTAGTTACGTTACATTTGTAGGTGCCTTCTGCAATATGTTTGGCCACTATATGAAAAATCAAGATGCATAAATCATTTTCATAGTGTCAATACATCTATAACCACATTTAAAAAAAAAAAATCACAAGATGCATTTCTTGAAGTTAATATGCATTATACAATCATCTAAAAAATTACTTTGAAACAGTTAATATTTATATCAAATGTGAACACTACAAATATACAGTCAGGTGCCACACCTTGTGCACCTATGGCAGCAGCACGCAGGGGCGAAGTCGTGGTACCAGTCATTGGGGAAGATGGCGTTGGCGGCATGTCGTATCTCTGTAACTGCAGGAGGTAGGCATCAGCTGGTATGGACGAAAAATAAAAAGGAACAAAATTATTACTCTCTGATAAGATTCCTATTTGACTTTATATACGGTACCTCATATTCTGATTCTCATTCAGTGATTGATTAAAGGCCCTGAAGATGATCTGTTTTGAGCGATTCTGCAAATAAAACCATTATAAATCAAAAGAAAGACATCAACAAACTCATCCGAAGAAATTTCAGCTTTAAAAAAACCACGTTTAAAAAAACATGAAAATCCATATGCGTTTTCCTGGTCTTGGCGGGGTGTTTCAAATATGCACACGCACACGCAGTACACAGCGCCCATGTATTTTGGACCGCGTAGATGCGAACCAAAAATAAGTCAATTGTTTGCAAACGATATAAATAATTTTATCTTTACGGATTATTTTCTGGTAAAATTATATAATTTTGAGCGGAAACCTTTCATTGGGTAGTTGCTATTAATTCAATCTTTACTTTCAGAACTTTTCCCCTGTAAACTCGTCGATTACTTTTTGGGGTCATTGCAAATGATACACTGGGCCTTTAAAGCCCCAATGCTCATTTGCAGTAACCCAAAATGTTACTTCATGAGTTGACAAGAAATGGTAACAAACACCAAATGATTTTTTTTTTACCGTGTAAAATGGTACCTTTTGAGAGAGAAATTGCCAACTGAAGGTTTTTTTTTTAAATTTTTCACCATGTCTGGATTTGTCAGGTTTGCGGAAGTATTAATGTATGTAGCTGAAATTTCAAACAGGGCAGTTTATCAACATCATTCTATAGTTATGTAATGCTGTTTTTGTCTTAACAAGTTTTTCAATTATACAATCTGTAAGTGATACACGTAATGCCATTTACACCCATTTTGCATGTTCATAACAATTTAGCTTGAAATGAGTATGTTTAATGAGTGTGGATAAAAAAAAAAAAATTCTTAAAACAAGTCATTGGCAACATCAGAGATGAAGACGGGCCAACGAACAACATTTTTTAGCGGCCGGTAAACTCTCATGGCCTGATTGCATGTGCGCACACATACAACTGCAAGCATGGAGTCATGGCATTTTGTGACTAGACTTGCAGAAGTCTGCTTTGCTACATTATTGAATCAGTCAATAGAGGGCGCTCTTTCCATTCTCAGAAAAAAAGAAAAAAAAGTTGGTCAGCAAATAAAATCTGGCACGCTCGACCAAAAAAGCAGAAATCTTCTATAAATCAAAAATTTCACACCCCTGACTCTGATAATAAAATTCTTATTTGAGTTTATGACCATTAGAAAAAAATTCCGGTGTTTTGGTAACTTTAATCCTGGGCCTGTGTTTTTTGTGTGATTTATCAAAACCAATCATTTTGCATGAACTTACCAATTGGCACACACCCCCATGAGACTTCCAGGGTGTTGGTGCTAGCTCGTACCAGTTGGACCCTAGTGGGCGCTGGTGGCTTTTCAGTCTCCAGGAACCACAGATCCTTGCAGCACACCTGTATTACAAACCAAGAATGTTACATTTAATTCAAGACCAATTTATTTTTTTGGATATCTCTGTTCAACGATGATGTTCACGCTTGTTTAAGGTCGCAGTTAACACCAGAGAATGTTCGTAAATGTTTTATATGGATCTTGTGAATTATCAAGCGATGTGATTATCAAGCCACGTGACCCAAATCATTAATCTGATTGGTTTAGAATTAAACACCGTCATACATTTGTTCAAAATAATGTGCACGTATAAATTGGCATTAAGCAAAAGGAATAAAAGATGCATTGATTGTGTCTGGCACACACTATGGGGAACAAGACAAAGATGGACGCACCGTGATAAAGGTCAAAATCTAGACCAGAACAAAGTGTCAGTTTTGTTTTGTATTGTTATACCTGATTGTTCCAAGCTTTTCGGTAGCCGTCGCGGCCACTCCATACATACAGCCTGGAGTGTATGGCCACAGAGCAGTGACCAGCCCTGGCTCTGGGCACGTTATCCTCAAACACCTCCATAGCAAGGGGCTCCCACGTCATGGTATCTGTAAAACAAAACAAACAGGTGATTGTAATATTTATTTTATTAATTAAATTTTTGTTTCAACAGTATACAAATATCACATGGTTTGAGGGTGGATAGTTGATATTAGCTCCCCGAGGTATTGGAGATGACACGCTAGATCCCGAAGCCAAAGGCCGAGGGAACTAGTGTGTCAACTTCCAATACCGAGGGGAGCTAATGTTCTTCCCCAGTTTGGAATCACTGGCCACAGGAAAATGATTAGTAAAATTTTGCTTGTGCAGCCATCTTCATTCAGCTCATGTTGTACCTGTGCAGTGCTGTCGCATACTGCGCGCTATATGCACTACGCCCGATTGCTTCGTAAAGAGCGTGCGTAGTAGACTATTCCCAGGCTGCAGAGAAAGAATGCTTCGCAAAGCGTGTGCGCAGTAAACTATTTCACAGGCAGCCGGGGGTAGTTTACTATGCTTGCGCTTTTGACAGGTGGCACAGCAAGAGGGGAAGGAGTGGGAAATCAGTGATAGATGCATACAAAATATGTCCATATTTCATAGCTTTAAGGCGCAATCAATTTCACACAGTCAAAATTCCAACACTAAACTTCCTCCACACAGACCCCATTCACACACATGGAGGGAAAAAATAAGTTTATAACTGCTAGGAACATAAATCTCCCCAAGGTCTGACTCACACCCAAAAAACACAACTAAAGCCACAACTTCCACAGATTTGTTGATCTCTTCAAACTCCATAGTATACATGGGTTTTTACAGGAGTTTTGTATGTTTTGCAGGTTACTAAGACACCCTGTGCCAAAACATTGGACAGAAAAAAATTACCTGCATTTTCCGTCCATCCTTTAATTAGAAACGAAAATAATTCCAATTTGGATACAGAAAGCGATTGTGTATTATTAAACAACCAGCCTTTACCCACACAGAGAACCCAGGTTTTGGAGAAACCACTTTGATGATTCGGCTTTATACCATTAGAAAAAAATGTTATTACCGCAACTTATTGGTCACCTTTTCCATGTTTTGTGTCATACAACTGATAGGAATTGATTCTAGTTTGAGTTTAATAACCTTAAGGACAGTTTGCTGTATGTACAAAGTAATGAGTCACACTTTTTTTATGCCGAGATCCACCATGGCCAGTGTTAAACAGACATTTTTTGGAGCTTTAAAACAACCCGATAAATTAGTCATCACAAGGCCAATAGAGACAAATGCAAACAAACACACCAAGGGGTACAGATGAATTATTCCATTTGAGTCACTGATAGCAATGCTTCACAGTACGAGTGCAACTTCACGAATCATTTGAAGTTTTAATTCTGCAAACCTTTACCAGAATTTTATCAGACAGATGGATTGTAATGCTTACAAGACTTTTACATGATAACGAATCCAATAGCTGGTATGGTGCCTAATCACCCTTCTCAATAGCATAGTTTTGGGCACCTCATGGTTTGCATGATTTTGGGCACCGTTTGCATATTTGCGTGGTTTGGGCCACCTCATTTTCATGGTTTTGGGCAATTGTTTGTGACAAACACTCGTGGTATGTTCGAACACAAAACACACTATGCGTGCACGCGTTCCAAAACAACCCAAACCGGTTACAGTGATGTGCCATTCAATAACAGTCGTTTCTTATCTATTTTTTAATGACAATCTGTGGTATGAACACAGCAAACAATCTTACCTAGATTGAGTGATGCCAGGGTGCTGGTGCACTTCCATTCCTTCTCATGAGTTGCCACTTTGACATCGTCCATCACGAGAGGGACCCATCCTCCAAAAACATACATCCTATTAACAAAGACATAAAATGGAGGTAAGACCTCTCTTCACAATAGGCCATCAGTGTAGCCAATTGGTTGGCATGGATTTGGCCCACTGCATTGTTGGAAGAAGAGAGACAAGCACTAGATTGTTGTGGTGCTCCGGCGGGATGCCCAGATAGCTCAGTTGGTAGAGCAGTTGGCCATGTACGCCAAGGACCTCAGTTTGAATCCCATTCAACTGCAATGTTCTCGTGTTTCTAAATTCATCTCCAAAAGACATAAAATAAACTCTTTTTACCGGTGGTGAGATTTTGCACTGTTTCAGCCCGAATGTGCATGTTCAAAAGGAAGTTGAAGAAAGGAAATATTTTGGGTAATATTTTAGTAAATATTTTGGGTAATATTTTAGTAAATATTTTGGGTAATATTTTAGGAAATATGGTGTAATTAAACAGAACTGCAACTGTGCCATTACAAAAAAAAGAGAGGAAAATGCAAAAAAAAAATCAAACTTTGCAGTGTTTTTTCATTTTCAATGGGAGAGACGAGGAAACAAATCAGGAAATCAGCTGCTCAGCTGAAAAGTTGCATGCCTGATTAAAAGGTGGACACTAACTGCATCATATGTCGGCAATTTAGGCTGCGTTTGGGCATATTAACATAAGTATACTTCTGCGTGCGCGAACGGCAAGCATATGGCCGAGCGGTCTAGTGCGTCGAACTTAAGTTCCTGTGCTAGTACTAGAATGTAAGTTCGATTCCGGGCCGCGACGGGTTGTGGCACCTGTGCCCTTGAGCAAGGCACTCAACCACACTTGCTCCCATTCCTGTAATTGGCGGTCTCTCCGCTGTTGGATGTGGTAAATAAATAAATAAAAAATAAAAACTTCACTCGGGTCAATGAGAGTATGCTCTCGCTACTCCCCGACAAATGGGGAATGTAAGAGCACATTCCCCATTTGTCGGGTATCATGTGATTTGTACGAAGTTGGCGGAATGGGTGGATTTGGGGTGAATTTGCTGAACGTGTCAACTCGATAACTGAAGCAACAACGATAGGCCATCAGTGTAGCCAATTGGTTGGCATGGATTTTCCCCACTGCATTGTTTGAAAAAGAGAGGCAAACACGAGATTGTGGTGCTCTGGCGGGAGGCCCAGATAGCCCATGTAGCCAAGGACCTGGGTTCAAATCCCAGTCAGGGCATTGCAATTTTCTCGTGTTTCTAAATTCATAATTCTATTTTCCACACTCACAAGTGACAACATTTGGTCAATTGATGCAAAACTTACTTGTGTCCAATGACCGTGGCCGAGTGCAGACTGCGTGGCAATGGGCATTGGCCATTCAGTTCAGGCTTGACCCAAGTCATAGTTGCTATGGAGAAAATTCAACACAAATTACAGTTGCATAAAATACAGCAAAAGATGTCATACACAGAAAATTATGTAATTCTGTATTAATTATTTCAATGAGCTTCATGGGTTATTTAAAGGCCCTATGTATCATTTGCAAGATAAAACTTTTTACAGATTCGTGGAATAAGAGTGTTACATATCTAAGGAAGAATGTTGGTAAACTAGCCTGAAGAAATTTTAGCTACTTAGATGCATCAATGCTTCAGAAAACCTTTAAAAACCTATGGATTTTGTGTACAAGTGAATAGTATTTTTTTTAGAAAAATACCTTGGGTTGTCAATTTCCAGCATGAAATACCATTTTGTATGGAAATAAATTCATGTGGTATTTGTTACCATTGCTATCAACACTTTGAGTAAGGTATTTCTTGTCAACTCATGAAAAACAAATGATACAATGGGCCTTTAAATACGAAAATGTTTAAATACTCTAACTTTAAAATAATGTTCAATGGCTTTGCTATAACCGAGTAGTCTGTCTTTTTGCATTATCAACCCAAATAGTTAATTTTATTATTATTATTATTATTTCTTTCTGGTATTCATACCAAGGATTCCTCAATAGTGCTCATTGCACTGTCACTCGGAAGCGTGAGGAAACCCATGAAGAATTATAATTAGACCTGGCCAGAGACACCGGGGATGATCCCCCTTGCTCTTCACGAAAGAATGCTCTGGGATCTTTAGAGTGCGTTTCCATTACCTAACACACTGGACCAACGGCTTTACATCCCTTCCGAAGGAAGTTGAAGCGCCTGTCCTGTTATGCAAGGTATATGGAAAAATCTCTACCGAGAGGTTTTAGACAGGTATGTTGCCAGACTATTTGTTATGCTTTTGGAGCTGAAATTATCTTCTCAGTTATAATTTTTTTTCTTTCTATTTTGAAGGAGCTTGATCAGATTTTTTCCAGTAAATGGATTTTGTTATAACCTTCCAATCATATAAAATACCTCCCCAAAGTACTAGCCATGGGAAGAAAACAGGAAACTTACAATCTCAATTTGGATGTGGAAGCAAAAAGATTGGTAAAATCAACGGATAAATTAGTTTACAAGACATTGGTGGGTATTTTTTTACGATATCCCTGAAAATTTACGGATTGAGAGTGCAACATTTCAGAATAGTAATGAGAAAAATATGACAAATGATATGGTATCAAAATCTCAACACCCATGGGAAAAAAGGGGGAGCTCAAAAATGTGATCTGGACACGCTTATTTAAAAGATAAAAGCATTTCTAAGAAACAAATCTTGATTGCCTGAATTTAAAAAGTATGAATAAGTGATTATTTTCAGGGATTATGACCCAGGGACTGTCGGGGTGAATAAATTCCAAACAAATGTGGACAGATGTCCATGAATTTGGGAAATCTGGATACAGTGAAAGGCAACTTGGCTCCACCGGGATTCGAACCGTGGACGTTCTGCTTAACATGCAGACGCCCTACTAATTGAGCTATGAGGCCAACTGGCACTACCGTGATTCAAGACCAACTGGCACTACCGTGATTTGAGACCATAGCTCAATTGGTAGGGCGTCTGCCTGTTAAGCAGAAGGTCCGCAGTTCGAATCCAGGTAGAGCCAAGTTGCTTTACACTGCATCCAGATTTCCCAAACTCATGGACATTTGTCATCATTTGTATTGAAATTTAAAAAGACTAGTGACCTGTTCTAGAAAACTACTGCCTACCCAGACTCAGCTGCCAGAGGTCACCTAACCTACAACCACTCATGCCGCCATAGATAATGAGCCGACTTGCATGACCCTTCTTGTCCAAGTAGGAGACGCATGTGTGAGATTCGCGGGGTGGGGGCGCTACACCAAACGTCACTGGTATCTCCCAGATCATGTTGCTGTAGCCTGATCGTAGCTCCAGGGAGTAGAGGTCATTCAGATACCTGGTTAAAAAGTAGGGCAAAACAAGTGAAAAATTGTCATGATTTATTTAATTGACAAGATAATTAAATTTTAATCAACAAACTTTATATGCAAGTACGCCTACACAACAATATTTGTCTATCACTATAAAATGCAACATTTGGCAAAAATTATGTTTAAGCAGCTTCGATGTTTTTACCGGATATGCACACACTTTCAGCAGTTAGTTCATAATACAGATTCCACCACTAGTTTGAAGCAGAAAGGCCACTTTTACTGTGTATCGCGGAGAAAAAGTTAGTCTAAGCTTGAAAAACAAAATTCCAACTCAAATCTGAATTATGTGTACAGCAATGCACTGATATTGATCGCAAAGAAAATGTCTCCTTGTTATTCTCAAATAAAAGTGTATGCGAAATAATGTAAATAAAGATAAATAAAAACTCCAAAGCTGTTTATTGTGTTCAAGCCTATTACAAGATCATCTACCTAGAAGCCGAAATCCAAGTTTAAAATGCCAAAAAGTTCGGATGAATTAATAGACTACTAAAGTGTGAGTGACGTCAGCTGCCATAATAATTGGTTCTAAACATTCACTGGTAATCTGAAATGTCCATTGCTTAAGCGCATGAAAATTTTTCACTGGTTTTAGTATAGACCCAGTAACCTTGGCAACACACAAAGGGTGACGTTTTCACTTTAGTAGTCTATTGTTGCTTGCTAAAAGTCAACACCTGTACTTGTAAGTCCAGGATATCAACAATTTTGATTTGGAAAAGGATATTTTTTTTAAAAATCTTTGAATCAAAATACATAAATGAGAGTGGCTATGCTGTGCCCCAACTACGCACAAAATCCAAAATTATTCTTATAATTTATTATTATTTCTTTCTGGTATTCATACCAAGGATTCCTCTAAAGTGCCCATTGCACTGTCACTCGCAAGCGTGAGGAAACCCATGAAGAATTAGAAATTAGAAATGGCCAGAGACACCGGGGAATCCCCTTGCTCTTCACGAAAGAATGCTCTGGGATCTTTAAAGTGCGTTACCGTTATCTAACACACTGGACCAACGGCTTTACATCCCTTCCAAAGGAATTAAGACTTTCCCAACAATACGTTATGATTGTCCAAGCAAGAGTGGGCCAGCTCCCACTAATTGCTGAGAAAACCTTAACGATAACTTGGGACAATTGGGATAGTTAGGCCTAACAGCTACGGTATAACCACCCACCTGGGTATATTATTCTTAGGATCATCACTATCATTAGCCAGTCCACCAAACAGGTACGCCTTGCTGCCGTGCAGCGTGAACGTGTGTCCCAGCCGGGGGCAGGGGAACGGCCCATTCTTAGGTGGCTTGGGCTTGAGTCGGCGCCACTCCCAACGACTGGCCTGCAGCTCGTAGAGCTCATTGGAGTATTTGCCGTATTCCACCATTCCACCGAAGATGAAGAGACGCGTGCCATCGCAGACGAAGCCGTACGCTGCGCAGCCAGGCGGGATGTCACCTCGGACTGCTGGTACAAACCATTGGTTGGTTGCTGTGTCAAAGTAGAAAATATTTTCTTCTTGTTAGGCAAAGTAAAACAAAAATAATAATAATTGTGATGCTATCAAGCAAAATGGTCTGAATTCCAATTAACCTGCTTTGAGCTTATTACAGTTTCACTATAAACTAAATTTGGTAATCTGAAACACAATGTAATAATCCGACACACACAATGTTCTTAAAGCAGGTTTTGATATGGTACTTCAAAATGGAACCTGTTAAAATACATCTTTGTTGGAAAGAGTTTTGTACCTAGGAATGACTGTGTAATTTCTCTCAAATTTGAGTTTGTACTGGTAAAAGATTCTCATACCAGAAACTACCTAAGACCCCCTATACAAAGCCCATGGAACAAGCTCAAAAAAGGGGAGAGAATTGAGGTTGTTGATCATGGTTTCAGACCTTGTGTGCAAAACATGCGAGACACTGCTGAAAAATGTCTAAGAACTTGTTCACAAAATCTTAATTTTTTATCACTCCTAAATTTTTTTTTTTTCATCTAATCTGCACTTACCAATGCTTGATAAGTCATTTTTAATGAAAAAAATTTGATCAACTTATAAATTTCTTCCCGATCGACCCGGTAAGAGTTGAGAAGTTGATTATAATTGTTTTCTTTAAAATAACTTATCCAGCATTGGAATGTGCAGATTTGATGGGAAGAAAAAAACTAAACACTTATACATTTTTCAGCCTGTCTCATATGTTTTACACCACAAGACTGAAGCCATGATCAACTTCTCGGAGAACTTCTCAATTCTTTCCGAGACACATAGCAATGACAGATGTTTGAAAATCTGCTTGTTCAAAATTTGTCCAAAATTATGCTTTTTTGGCAAACAAATTCTGCTTTTCTCTTCAGGACATTGAGGATTTTTGGTTGAGTATTAAAAAGAGAACATATTGTCTAATATAAAATGAGTACATAAGATCCATATTAGATTCCTATGAGGCCGAAATCTTTTTGAAAATAAACGAGCGCCAAATGCGTTGTGTGCAATGGGCGCCGCCATTTTGAATTTTGCAAAATTTAAAAACGTGATAAAATGACGTTAAAATTAAATATTTTTGGTTATTTTGGTAAAGGAGGGCAGGTGTTAGGCTTCCCTATCGATTAATTTAATGATCAATTGCAAATATTTCCGAAATTGATCGAAAGCGTCATTTTTTCTTCAAATGACAACAATAGGGCGCCATCTTGGATTTGCCGGACACAGGTCAGAAACATCAACCTTACCTGTGTTATAAACGTGCAACTCATCCACAATTCCTTCATTCCCACCGCCGAACACTACCATAAGGTCTTTAATGGCCACAGCTCGATGTCCATGTCGTGGTCTTGGACAAGGACCTGTCGTATCTGTTACACGCTTCCATTTCAGTATGGGTGCCGCCATCTTGTCTTTTACCCACAATGCCACAAATTGAACAAGGTCCCGGATGTTGTAAACAGCGCAAAACTACCTCTTTCAATATTTTTACTGCATGTAAATAATTTACAAAATCGAACACGGTGTTTCCCGAAAAATAATTGTAGTTTTTATTTTGTTGAAGCAACCGAATATATTTGTCCCTAAAGATTAATTTAAAATTGTATTTATATTACCTAAAATATGCGTTTTTCTGCTCAGTGGTCTGCCACTGGTATTCGGTACCACAAGCACGGGTACCAGTTATTCATAATTAAGCGGGAAACGAAGTGCCTCAAACTTTCCGCGCTGCGAGCGCGTTTTTGCGAATGGATATGATCATCAGTGTCACAGTATTTTGAAAGTTTATTGAGAAAACATTTGTTATGCTATTTTGAAATCTGAATAAATAAATAAAATGGAAATTCCGGTGGAATAATTTGAGTTATAAAATATATAAAGGAAAATGAAAATATAAATTTAGAGAATAGCCTACTACGAAACAACAAAGAGAAATGAATCCATCAAGTACGTTCTCCTGAGGCACGGGTGGAGTTCTACCACTCGGGAATTTCACATGCTTTTCAGTGACTAATAAAACATCTCCCGTACCATACATTTCTGCGATATCCCCTTCAGTCACATGAATTTGGACAGAAAAAGAAGTAGGGCCTACCTTTCAACAAATGTACACATGTGAACGAAGGGGTTAAATAAGGGGTCCCAGTTCTTTTCAAATGTCCATTTTATAGAAATCTTTAAATGTTTACCCCAAGGATAGGCTACAAAAAAAATCCCTCAACATATTTTGTTCAAAACCCCATGTACACCTTTTCAATAACGTGCGTCAAGTTTATATCCCCTGAGAACAATAGAAAGGACGTTAAATAAATTTTTAGATGAACTGAAAACATCCGATTTGATTTTTGCATGTGGCAAATGTTGGAAGCATATACGTGTGTGTTGGGGAGCGAGGGGGGGGGGGGGGGGGGGGGGCACTCAAAGCAGCGTTAAAGTTGCATTACCCGTGTTTCGGTGAAAGGATTTTAAAAATTAATTTACACAAGCGAACGAATTTAGAAAGCTTACGTGTCTCTGTAACGAAAAATATCAAAAACTTAAATTTCCGACGTCGGGAATTGGAGATACAAGCCTTTTTCTTGAAACGTGCTTCACATGTTGTACATGTGCGCGTACGCTCATATACATGTACATAGTATGTGTACAATGTACACATGTACGCGCACATGTACATTTACGTCAATAACCCTGTCGATTAATTGACCAACCAGCCATTTAATCATTTCTTGTTTTTAATCGACTGGCATTAATCCTTGACGGATTTTTACGTTCTTGGTACCAAATGAAAGCTGATAACTTTTTCTATTCTAGAAAAATACCTATTTAACATTTTTACAAAAATTGTACGCGCAAATCGGCCCAAACACGGGCATTGCAACTTTAACATCTTTTATTTGGTGGGAACAATAATAGGGGAGCACGACACTTTTTCGGGGAGGGGGTGGGGAGAAGCACACCCCACCCCTCCCTACCCCCTCCGGCGATGCCGATGCAGAAGACGTGTTTCAGATGGATGTTATTCTGGAGCAGTTCCGAAACGCAGTAGTGTCGGCCAGTTAGTTCCTATATACCCTTTGCACGGGACGCCATGACAGGGGCAGTCACATTGTTAACGTTTGTCATGCACGAGTATAGGCACTTTGTGGATCTATTGTCACTTAAATATAAAAATTTATATTTAAATTTGGGGCACAGTGGGGCATTTTTTTTTTTTGTGGGGGGGGGGGGGGGTTGGGGGGTCGTGGTGGTGGTGTGGAGGAGGGAGGGAGGGCCAGGGCGGGGGGGGGGGTGTGGGGGGGGGGAGTGTTGGGGGGGGGGGTGTTTGGGGGGGGGGGGGGCGGGGGGGGTGTGGGGGGGGGGGGAGTGTTGGGGGGGGGGGGGGGGGGCAGGGGCATGTTTTTCGTTTTTTGCCTTTCTGAGGGCACTATGTATCTGTATTTTTTCGTAGGGGGGAACCTGAGGGGGAGGGGGGACCTGAGGGGGAGGGAGGGAGTGCACTGGAAATTTGAAGCCTACAGGGAAATTCCGTTTGTCATTCTGCATCCCTAGCCCTCTAATTTGAAAAACTGCGGAGTAAATAAAAACGTCGCCGGAAATTTTGGAAGGAAGGGACATTCATAAAGAACAAAAACTCAATCAATTTTCGGGAAAAGTAAAAAAAATTGTTTCTTTTTCAGCACAACACGGCCAAATGTATTAAATTACATGTACGTCAAAATCACTCATGCTTGTGTGCGTTCCCTGAGCGTAACAACCGCTAAAATTCAAAGCTTTGCATGAATTTCCTCAGTGTATTGTAACGCGCTAAGCAGACTAGAAATACCCCGAGATATGGGGGCTTTTCCAAATCTCGGCTTCGTCTCCGTCTCCGGCTCCATCTCCATGTGGTTTACATGGAGCCGGAGTCTAAGCCTGAGCCCAAGTCGAGATTTGGAAAAAGGCTAAGATCTCAGACAAGTGAACCTTGAAGTGATAACTTTTTGCAGGTGGCTATAGTCACAAAACTTATCGTCCAATAAGAATGCGTGAAGGTTTTCCAAGGCACCGTTTTTGCAAGGGCGCGCGCTGGGTACGCTCCGCTGACTCGTCCACTGAGCAATGGGGAAGACATATGTGGAGGGGTGAGCTTATTTCCGATCCCTCGTATATTTGGACAGAGACGGAAAAAAGAAAACACATTTTTACAGTTCTCACATCATAAAGATGCAAAAGCAACCAAAATGGACAACCGCACAAACAAGTGCACAGGCAAGACAGAGCAATATCGATCGAATATGCCCTCTATAAAAATCGAACGTTCCTATTTGATTGTTTACCGTTGGCCCGGTGAGTCTGACGTCAAGAAGCGCCACACACGAGTGGTACCATGGGTACGTACGGACGAGGAAATACGGAGGCGATTTTGTCATTGTCCGCACAAAGTACGCTTGGTCTGGGGCGAATTTCGTGGTGGTGGTTATCTGATTGATGTTTGCATGATACGTCAACAGGTGTATGTGCGAGAGGGACGAAGAACACGAACTAAGACCGGAATAAAAACCACCCAAAACTTGCTATTTATAAACAATGCTTTTGAGGACTGAGGCGATAAGCACCGTGCCGAGGCACAACTTGTGATTTCGTCTTCAAAATTACTGTTTTTACCAAAGTTTACTAGGCTAATCCTTGTTCAGTTGTCAGGTTGTGGCTTGACTTCCGAAGTTCCGGCAGCCGGTTCTTGTGTGGTCTAGGGTATCGCTGTACAGTACGTGGTTTTCGAAGCAAGACTATATATTTCCGGCTGATAAGGCGGACATAAATTTGGGAAAGATTACCATGCAAGGACACCCTCTGCTCTGAGACCTTATGCGCTAAACCTTACCTTTATGGGACAACTCTAAACAAATTCTTGACACTTGAATTCCCTCCTAATTTTATCTTTTTATCATCAAACTAAAAAAATAGGAGCCAAAGTGTGACATTTTGATGTATGTATTTGTAAACATAGCCATGATAGCCTTTTCAAGTTAACAAAACTGTTTAAAGAAATTTCTGTGCAATTTCTAAATAATGTAGAATATTCATAAAATAATGTGAGGTAGGCCTACCGTGGCTGAGTAGTTTGGGTCATTAATTGACTCGCAATCATGGGTGAAAACTTGGGTTCAAGTCCGGCTGCGGTACCTGTGCCCTTGGGCAAGGCACTCACCACACTTGCTCCATCCTTTGGAAGGGATGTAAAGCCATTGGTCCAGTGTGTTAATAGGTAATGGTAACGCACTCTAAAGATCCCAGAAGATCGTGAAGAGCAAGGGGATATTCCCCGGTGTCTCTGGCCATTTCTAATTATAATTCTTCATGGGTTTCCTCACGTTTGCGAGTGACGGTGCAATGAGCACTATTGAGGAATCCTTGGTATGAATACCTGAACAAAAATAATAATAATAATAACATATTCACATGGTATCATATTCATACTTTTTAGTCTTTAAAATATTTCACGGCGTAAAGGGAAACTCCAAGACATTTTTCAACTCTTGCGATCACATATTATTAAGTCTTTTTGACCAGTTTCTTTCTGGAAAAGGTAGTTGCTGATTTTACCCAGCTGTAGAACCTGGACTTTATCAATTCAAGTTACATTATGAGCGAAATTTGTTACATTTTGAGTGAAAGTTTCAAAATGTCACACTTGCATTTAGAAGATTGCACTAGTTTATTAAATCGTTCTTATTATGTTTTGGATAGTATCAACAGATGAAGGTGGTGTTCGATTTATGACGTCATATATTCTTTATATTTCGAGGGTTAATCGTTCTCTGAAGTCCGGTAATTATAAAAAAATCAACTCCAGAAGTGTCACGACGTAAGTGGGACACTGTCCCATTTTCATGCAATAAAAATTTGTAACAAGGGAAAATCCTGGGTGTCCGTGCATGGTATATCTACCCCCAACTTGGAATCGATTCTAAAAGACTCCAGAGAAGATTCGACAAAGCCTATTCAAATCCTTTAATCCTTTACAGTGTATTTGGGTTTTGACAGAACTTTTAACTTTTTTTTATTTGTTAACACCAGTGAATAAATGTAGTCGCCACTATGGGGATGGAAGAAGAATTTGAGGCTGTTTTTGACCTCCTGGACCCATCATTGAGAGGTTTTCTGGATGTGGACCAGATCCAAGAATTTTACAAGGCTTTTTTCTGCACATCCGTAAATCCTGATCACGTACAGGCAGCAATCAGCCAGGTATTGAGTGTTTTTAGTCAATCTAATTTGGTGTTTGTAATTCACATTTATAGAGAGGTTTCAAGAGGAAGAAAAAAGGGTATTTTTTTCATATACATTGAACACGCATTTGGGTAAATTTATATATTGGAATCGATAGCTTATTCAATTCTAAGATATACTTCCCACTGACACTTCCGTCGCAAATGTTGCATTTCTGAGATAAATAAAAGATAAAATTACTGCATAAAGTAATGCACAAAATGACGTGGCGAGCGGTCTGTGCGTAAGCGCGACAACAGAGGGCGCTGCGTGCGCGCGTAAATGGTTATCTTGTGCACTAACTGAAGGCAATTTGAGGAAGAAAACGTGATTTTTCTACAGAAGTGCAAGTGGGAAGTATATCTTAAAATTACATTATGTGTTGATTCCAGGAGGTAATTTCCTTAAAATCTTTGTTCAATGTATACGAAAAAAATACCGAAAAAGGTTGTTAACTATATCGGTTTTGCAGCTGTCACAGGTCACTAAACATCTCCCGTGTTTGTCCTCCAGATTGGAAGAGAACAATAGAGAACGTGTTTTTCTGCTAGCAGCCACGTGCGTTTCCCCATGTGGCTCTATTGTTCTCTCCCTATTTGGAGGCGAACACGGGAGGGTCATGACCTTTTGACCCCATGTGAAAGCTCCCTATATGCTGGAAGCCGAACTGTGCTCGTAGTGTTCTTTGTGCCCCAATCTTTAAGATGGCTGGGCTTAGAAATACTCTAGACAGCACTGAAATTCATCTGAGAAAATGAGCTTGAAAGTGATGCAAAATTGTAAACAAAATTTGCAACCTTAGCCAAGCTCGCATATGTACTACGTGCAAAAAAAAACAATATCCTACTTTTCATCTTAAATAACTTTTTCATTTTCCAACGGATTTAAACCAAATTATTACATCATGTAAACAAGGCTTGACAAATTTTATTGAGTGAGTTTCATCAGTTTTAGACAAGAGGGTGAGATTTAAAAGCCACAAGAAAAAAAACCCTTGAATTTTAGAATTTGCCACTTTCAAAATTGCATCCTCCATTGTCAAGGCAATTGTCTATGACTGAGGTCCCTTTGCACTTCTTGTTGAGTTGTGCGAAACAATCAAGATGGTTTGCAATACCATCAGGGATGATCCTGCATTTCCTCAGAAGCTTTTGGCTCCAGCATCCACATTCCACCAGTCTCCAGCGGTGTATCGACATTGGAGGAGGCCAAGTCGAAAGTGGCGAATTCTGAAATTGACCTTTTTTCGTATGGCTATAAAATATCACCCTCTTCGTCAAAACTGGTGAAACTCACTCAATAAAATTTGTCAAGCCTTGTTTGCACGATGTGAAATTTTATGTAAAAATCCTTTGGAAAATGACAGTTATTTAAGATCAAAAGTAGGACATGTTTTTTTTACACGTAGTACTTACACTGAGTGTATCATTCTCATCTCGCCGACATGAGCATAGTACGTGAATGTATCCGGACTCAAACTTAGATAATTTTCTCAATTTTAACATTATTGCTGGCTTTAAAATTTCTTGTTTCCTCAGATTTGGATTACCTGATTTTTTAAAAAAACCTCTTTCCATCAATGAGAAAGCCAGGAAAAATTGTCTTTAATTGGGAGGTGAAAGGGCTGAAAAATGAATATACAACGTTTCAGTCGTCTTGTGCAGCTCTCGTAACCTGGGGCCAATTTCATAAAGCTGTTTAGCAGAAAAAACATTCTTAATCAAAAATTAGTTTGCTTGATAAAAATGGGTTAATAGTCAAAATTGCATGTCAATTTGTGTTTTTCACAAGAATATCAGCTATTCTTGCTAAGAACACAAGTTGGCATACATTTTTGACTATTAACTCATTTTTATAAAGCAAATGTTTGATTAAGCAAATTTTTCTGCTCAACAGCTTTATGAAATTGGCCCCTGGACATCAGTCAAATTAATGCAATTTGACAGTGTACCTGAGCTAAGGGGCACACATGCCCCTGGGTAATTTCCCAAGTGACGCCCCTGCAATAATCAACCGTCATTTTTGTCATTAAATTGAGCAAAGAAACTTGAAATTTTAACATCTAAGCACTTTGAGCCATCAAACCCAACATGTTACATGATTTGTACCAAAATCTATTTTTGTCTCTACTATGCTAGGTGTGCAATGGAGGAGAGAGATGCCCCAAATTCTGTTTCCTAGACGTTCTCCTGGAAGTGGAGCGCCGACGCACCGTGGAAGAGCGCGCCTGGTGGGACTTCCAAGCCTTAGACAGCCGCGGTCAACAGCGCATCACGCTGCGAGAAGCCCTGCTCCTCATGAAAGCCACTCATCAAGACCGATTCACCCCTCGCACCTGGCATGCGTTCCTAGAATCCCGGCCCGGGAATCACGACGTTAGCTTTGATGAGATACGAACGTGGCTTTGTAATCCGCCGATGCTGCAAGATGAGGGAACCTGGGGAATGTCTGAAATCGTCATCGCGGGAGAGAGAATGAATGACGAGAAGAGGAAGGCAGATTATGAAGACCACCAGGAGTTTCTGGCTTTGCAGGTAATTTGTCACGACCAAAACCTGGGCTCGATTTTACAAAACGCTAAGATTCGTCTTAGGAAGGGTTACTTGTCTTTTCTTGATACCAATAGGCCTACTGCATGCAGGATTGATCCTAAGATAAGAGTTTTGGGAAGGACTTCCACTGTGCAATGTTTGTCAAGACCATACAATGCTGCACATGAGTCTTAATCAAGCCACAACTTCATGCCACTAGAGAGCAGAGGGTGTGCTTAACCGGTTGACGCCGGAATTATTTTTGGCAAAAAATACAAATTTGTAAAAAGGCAAATGTACTTTATCAACCAAAAGTTTAAGCACCACAAATACTGACTCTTGAGAGTCATTTCTACATCCATTGTATGAATCTTCGAACCCGCAACCCTAAGTTTTCACCTATGATTGCGAGTCAATGACCCAAACCACTCGGCCACGGTATCCCTTTGGATGGAATGTAAAGCCGTAGGTACAGTTTGT
The DNA here is from genome assembly GCA_037783545.1 of Henricia sp. BOLD:AAB3569. Classification (NCBI taxonomy): domain Eukaryota; kingdom Metazoa; phylum Echinodermata; class Asteroidea; order Spinulosida; family Echinasteridae; genus Henricia; species Henricia sp. BOLD:AAB3569. Next base: position 616,887 of record JBBELK010000346.1, on the reverse strand, counting down.
TGTGTAATACACTTGAAAGATCCCAGAGCCTTTGTTCAGAAAGAGGGTTTACAAAGGAGATTCTTCCCAGTGTTTCTGGTTTGGCTGCCGAAGATGCCACCCACATATGTAGCTCGATGTTTAGGCGGTTCCTGTAAGTTGGACAGATTTTTGCAAACATGGAATGTGCTATATAAGAAATAAGACAAGTAGCTATTATTTTTATTCATTTGATCCATGATGATGTGACCTTCATGAGGCATTTTTACATTTGTTTTTTGTTTTCTTTCTATTTTGGATATTAGGAAGATGAGTTCTCCCAGACCTTGGAGGTTCAGGATAGGCATCAGTACCAGGCCAAATTTCGCAGCAAGGCGCAACGCAAGTTAAATCGGTCAGTCTTGTGTTCAGGGAGGGATGTTTCTGTGAGGTCACGGTAACTTTTTGTGAGGTAGCAGAAGAGAAAGTCCAATGGGAGCATGCCTTTTGAAGGTTCATGTTTATTATAATTAGGTGACTCCAAAACAGTGTTAATATGCTCGGAAGGGTTGTAAAGCCGTTGGTCCAGTGTATTGTGTAAAAAAGATCCCAAAGCACTCTTTCATGAAGAGTAAGGAGATTACTCGGTGTCTCTGGCTGTAGGCTGCCAATGGCGCCACCCACCAATATATCTCAATGTTTAGCAGAGCTGCCAACCCTCCCGGATTTTGCAACAGATTCCTCACAAAATGACTAATTTTGTGAGAACTGGCATAGATAAAAATCCTCCTGGATTGTCAATTAACAACCTGGGGGATTTTTAGATGTGTTTTGAGTCCAGGGATGAACCTGTTTTCCCAGATGTATTCCCCAAAATCCGGTAGGATTGGCAGCTCTGGTATAGGTGGGACATACTTGTAAGTTTCATCCAAAATAATTAAACCCATTAAATAAATAATAAAAAAATAATACATGTATGTTTTGTGCCTTATATCTAATGCTGCATCCAGAAATAATGTGTCCATGGGAGGGGGCTTAGCCGGCTACCTTTGATTTATACATACCTGTAAATTTTACAAGTCATAACCAAGAATGCAACCTAACAGTCCCCTCTCTGTCATTTCAGCTGGGTTAATCTTGGCGTAGAGGCCCTTATTTTCGACGATGGTCGAGATTACGACATGGACTACAACATGAGGAATCGTGTCTCCGTTCAGGATTTACTGGAAGCTCTTGAACAAAAATACGACATCCTGAGAGAGAAGCTCTTGTGGGAAGCCATAAAGAAGCATGTTGGTGAGGAATTAGTTTGAATTTTCACAAAGCACAAACTTTAGTATTCTAGATTATGTTAATGATGTTAATCCATGTAAACAACCTATATTTCATTGTGAGGTTTCATAGATAAAGGTGGTCGACTTGCACCTTGGAACAAAATACACACTAATAGAATGCCACGTGTTTTACAAACAAAAGGAACCATATTTATCAAAATTTATGAAAATGATACAAATTCCACTCCTTATTTCCAACCAACGTTTATGAAAAACATCACACAAAATCCATCGTATTTTACCTTGCTGAAATCCAATTTCCACAATTCAAAACCGAAACTCTTGAAATCTCTGCACGCATAAAACAGAGAAAAATAACCACTTCTCATGGTAGTGTGGAACCTACTGTGCATGTTTTCCTTGTTTTTTTCTTTTCTTTGTTCGTTCATTGTTTGCTATTATGGGGGCACCAACAGGGCATTCCTCCACTTTTGATGGTGCTTTTGCCATTGGTCTGTCAGAATTGCCAATTGAATTTAATAGTGGTGGCATGCTATTCTAGGAAGGAATTAATTCTTCAGCATACAAGTTTACTTTTGGCACAACTTCTTTCCTGAAGCAGAACACATGTTGCAAATGATAATACCAATTGTTTTTGCAAGTTTGTTCATCAAATGCATTGACAAATTTTCATATTCTTAAATTATTCCGCAATCTTTCTCAAACATTCAAGAACTGAAATATTTGGCTCGGCTCTACTCAGTGCTTACAAATACATGTAAAAAAAGGTGTATAGGGTGTCCAGTTCCCTTAAAACATGTGTACTTCAAATGTCCCCTAATTTTTGTAAAATGTACTTTTAAAAAAGGAGGGGGAAAAAACGAACAAAAGCAAAAAGAAAAAAATAATACATATATCTACTATCATCTGCCAATTTCAATTTGGTGCAGATGAACTTTACAATGCTTCACATGAATTGTGCAAAATCTCGCTGTTCTGTAATGGCTAATTTGCAAAATATTGGCAATTGCAAAAATGTGCATTTTTCCCCCAGGTGATCCCATCTGGTCTGCCATGTCCGAGGGCGAGCAACAAGAACAAGTCTTACGTCTCCAGATGAAGGAATACCAACTCCGACGCACCAACGACCTCGACCAGATATCCCGCCTTGTTGTGTCGTATCAATACTACGATACTCGACTGGAAGCTGTGATGGGATGTCTGCGTAGCGAGTTTGAGCACAGGGCTATAGAGCATCAGAGCAGAGTGGCTGAGCTACAGGCACAGGGAAGGACGGACGACCAGATCTATGGGATGTTTGCAGATGAACATGCACATAGAGTACAAGGTAAACAAAATCAGACCTCCACGTTAAGATTACAGGATTGGAAAACTTCTTGATGTGTGATTGAGGATGTTTATGATAAAAACCAACCTGTGAATAAGTCAGCTCATTACCTCAGAAAACTCTTTCCGAGAAAACATTGAGAAAATGTGTCTCGGTTTCAAGAAATTGTCTGAAGCTACTGTCCTATTTAGGCTTGTTTTCTGGCTGTACTACACACAACATTTTTGATTACATATGGGAATATAAATTCATCTTTATCGGGGACTGTTTTCTCATAAAAAGATAACAATTTAAGCAGAATCATTCAATTTGACAGTTGCTTCCACTGCCTTCACTTTGAGTAAGGTTGTTGATTTGGGTCATTGCAAATTCTCTATACTACCTTTGCAGCAGCTGTAATATACAAATAATGAATGTTTTATAAGAGCAATGGTACAAATAATTTCATGAGATGACAGATTTAATGTTCTATTCCACAAGGTGAATAGAACATCAAATCTGTCACCGAATGAAATTATTTGTTCTATTGCACAAATTTCAAACATTCACTATTTGTTTTAAAAAACACCCGAATAAATTCCCATCTGAACTTACAAATTAGCAACCAACCACACAGCAGTACAGATGTGCCTATTTTATGCGTAATGTGTTTGGTTCGGGTGGATAACCCACGGCGCATTGTCTTGGTAACCTATGGCGTGTAGTGCGTGCAAACCAGACTGGGTTATAAAACACAAGTCAACAACACGTGACCGAAGACACACCAATCAGATTTTAGTCTATTGTTAGTCATTGCAACGATACAGTGGGCCTTTATTCAAACTATCACAAACATTTTGTTGGGAAGGGCCGTCCAAAGTTGTCAACATTTTTACGGGTCTACAAAGAATAGGAAAGGGACGGGGGTCGAAGGTCGTGTAAGACTTTACATGCACTGTAAAGTGTTTACAGTTCATAGTACTTGTAGGAAAATGTTGATAAGTAGTATTTCAGGGAGGGAGGGCGTCTTGAAAAATACTCCTCCCTGTAGAACTGTGAAAATGTTGACAACTTTGGATGGCCCCCAAGAGTGATAACTTTTGACCCTTTATGGGAAGGAAGTGCACAATGTCATTTTCAACTAAAATCACCTATGGTAATGAAAGGGTTAATGATGTTAATATTATCATCTGTACCTCAAGGAACGACGACCTGTGGACAACTCCTTATTGATCTGCACAAGAGACACGTCAAAGAGCGTGAGTTGCTTCTCTCAGTACTCAAGATGGGAAACCAAAGAGCGTTGACCTCAGCTGAGATGATAACCGAGTACACGTCGCTCGCCGCTCAGCAGCTCATAGCGTCGTATGAAGGAGAATCATTTGAGTATTCAGCCATGGCTACTGGGCTAGCCGAGCGTCCACAGCAGTATGCAGGAATTGGGTAAATATAGAAATACCACTGTAGACAGGGGCATGCAGTCATTCTACAGCCAGTTTTCGGAGAAAATTGTGCTGCCTGTACAAAGCATTGCTGCAGTTGCCATTCTATGTAAAGTTTCTATCCACTTTTCATTTAATCATATTTCTTTGTGTAACAATTATTGTACCGGTTGCACAATATATTTTTTTTCTTGGGTATACGTCTGGTTTAAAGAATTGTCCAAGTGAGTAACATCACCAACTTAGTAAATTGTATGACAGCACGCCCATTTTTTGAAAGCCCAATCTTTTACTCCCATTCTAGTTTTGACGGTGATCGACACCAAAGTAAGTTACTAGCCCTAGAGACTACATCAGACGAAAGCTCGACGGCTGCCCAAGGTGACCGATGACGACGGTCATCTGATAGGCAAAAACCGAGGCATTGTGGCATGGCAATGGTTCGACAAAATAAAAACCGCACTCATGACATTTTGATTCCCCATTTGTAGTTTTGACAGCGACCGAGACCTGAGTGAGCTACTAGCCCTAGAGAGACTTCATGAGAGGAAACCTCGACGGCCACCCAAAGTGACCGATGACGACGGTCATCTGATAGGCAAGAACCGTGGCATTGTGGCATGGCAGGTTGAGGTGGTTAGACAACTGCTGAAAAAACACACTCATGAAAGAGAGGTGGGTATTCAGGTTTATCACGCTACGTCACGAGACGTCCAAAGGTTTTTTATGACAAGTGCGGTATATTCTCATATCACCCGAAAAGACATCCAATATTATTATTGTTGTATAAAATGAAGTTTTGTTTTGTTTTAAATGATTTCTGCGAGATTTGGTGTTAAAAACTTCAGTTTACAACTGCATATGCTTTTGTTATTGTTGTACACTTTTTTCTGTTACTGTACTCTTGCGCGCGTAGCACACACGCGCAATCCATTCACTCGATGCACGACGTACGCGTGTGCTTGGGTGCTCCCAGTGTGCACGCGTATCAGATTGGGGCTCTGTGCTGCACAGTATCAGAAACGCATGGTATCCGCAAAAGCTTCATTTTTAAAATAGTAATGTGGATTCTTGTATAGCGCACATATCTACCCTACATGAGGGTAATCCTGGCACTGTTGCCATTATTACCGCTGCTATCAGGAAATCATTAGAAACATCTCGCTTCAACTAGGTGGCTGCCTGGCCAAGTGCACAACCCTATCAGCAGATAAATTGTGGTATTCTCCCAAAGAGCCTCCCAAATATCGCTTGGGTTGACGAGGCAATTGAAATTCAGTCTCTTGCCCACGGACACAGATGTTTGACTTAATCATATTGTACTCTATTTTCTTTTGGTCCCAGATGATGATATATCTCCTTCGAGGTAAAGAGAGTGCAAAGTGGCTGTCTATTGCTCGACGCAAGTCCCAGGAACAGCGTGAGGACAGGCTGAAGGAGCTTCGCCTCCAACGCTCTAACTGTCAACAAGGACCCCCGGAGCAGCTTATCTCCAAGAGGGCTATCCATCTTAAAATCCTGTTGGAGGGAGCCGCACTTTATCATGAGAATAGGTGGGCCAAGCAAGAGAGTCTTTTGTGGATTTCGTTATTTTAAAGTACTAATAAAATGATGAAATGATACGTTTGCCTTAAGGCGCCTTTCCATAGGTCTATTTTCCATCCGTCTTGCACGTGCATTGCATTTGTGTCTGAATCACTCAATAGACCGATACAGATGGACGAGCGCAGCGCAAATGCAACGCACGCAAGACAATTGAAAAACGGATCTAAGAAAAGGTGCTCTAACTCATTGCAGAATGAAATAAATTGTTAGACTGTTTCAATTAGTTGGATTGCGAATCTGCCACCAACTTCATGTTTTAAAATTGTAAGAAGAATATCCAATGACACTGCTTTTATCCACTGTCCCTGTCAAATTCGGGTGAAATGTAAATACTATTTCAAGGGAAATGCAGAACCCTCTTGTTATGTTGTTCATTACTCATAGCTTCTAGCATGCAGCAATTGTCATTTTACCCCCACATCAGTCAAACAATAATTGCTAAATCATGCAGAAAGTGATCAACTTGCAATTGGTATCAAAATGAAGCTTAGACCCTAGTGCATTTTATGATACCAAATTTATGAGCCTAAAATATTGTGGTTTCTCACAGTGATAGTTTTGCAACTGTTGCATTTTTCGTGGGACACCCTGCAGTTTGTATCATGTCTTGTAAGGGCATTAAAATACAATTTAAAGACTTTTTTTCCATATCAATTGCAGGCGTAGTGAGCTTCGTGGTGGCCACAACTTGACTGACAATCAGGTCTCAGCCTGTTTATTAGCCGACCTTCAGCAGAGACAGGCCCAAGAGGTGGAGAGAGTCGTAGTGGAGATGCAGACAATGGTATGGATATTATTCTTTTTCTTCTTCCTGTGCCCTTGAGCAAGGCACTCAACCACACTTGCTCCATCCTTCGGAAGGGATGTAAAGCTGTTGGTCCTGTGTGTTAGGTAATGGTAACGCACTTTAAAGATTCCAGAGCATTCTTTCGTGAAGAGCAAGGGGATTGCCCGGTGTCTCTGGCCATTTCTAGTTTCTAATTCTTCATAATAATAATAGTATGTGGCAGGCACTGGAAATTTGGCAAATGGAGAAAAAAATTGTGGCATTTTTTTATAAATTTTATTTTTTCATAGTTGTTGTTGTCACATGGTGTGATTGTAATACATGGCAAATTGAAAATAAAAAAATATCCCACCCCCGGGCTACGCTGCTGTTACGACCCTACTAAAAGGCTTTACTGCAGTTCTTTGTGAAGTTCATTTCAGCTTTTTTAGTTTTAATTGTTTCTTGTATAACGATATATCGTTATAAAATAATGATATATTTCTGTATAACGATAATTTACAGGTTTCACCTGTTTAACACCATGTCTTTTTTAAAGGTATACTTCTCCTTTAACTTATCTTAAAAGCCATTTTTATTGGGGAAAAATCCAGTGCCCACTATCCCTTTTAATTTATTTTCTGCAGACGGCAGAAGCCTTGAAGGAACTGTGGAGGCGTGAGCATCAGTCTCGAATTGAAGAATGGCTGGACAACGTTTCAGGTATCATCCTGTCAACGTTTGACCTGTCTGAGGAAGACAAGGCCTTGGTGCAGGCATTGGAGGACAAATACAATGTCCTGAGGTAGGCGATAGGTCTAGAGAAGCTTAGAGACATCATTATGTTACCATGGATTGAGGTGTGTTTGAACACCCTGTGTGTGTGTTTGAACACCCTGAGGAAGAGCAGTTTTTAAAATTGGCTCGGAGAAAATTTGTTGGACTTGTGAAATAAGTATGGGGAGAAAACAGGATTCTTGTTACTTTTGAAGTTTATTAATTTAACAGATGAATCGTTTCAAAAACAAAGGCAACTTAATTTTTTCACCATATTTTTTCAAGGTCTGTGAGGCGAGTGGTGCGCCGTAGCCGGAGAGTTAATACAGAGTAAAAGGAAACTGCGTCTCATATGTTATGTTATTTGTCAGTTTTAGTATCTGTCCCTGTTGAGACCGCAGTGCATCTTGTGTGAATGGTTCTTGGTTTACAGTTTGGCAGACTTAGTCCCGCATCTGGGCAAATTATACATGCAGTTGGACTGCTATCCGAGGGCTGGATTTCAGTTGGTTTTGTTGCTCAGCACCATAATATCTGGCTTTCACCACCCTATTGTCCTCTCCATAAAATTATTAGTGCCAATTACTTGCCATCTATTGAAGTCATCTGCTGGATCCCAGCACAACCAGCAACCTATTTCACAAAACATTACGCACTGCGTACGATGTGCAACATTTCTGAAGTGAAATCGGCTGCAGATCTGACTTGTGAAGAGTACCCATGTCATGAAAATGTATATGCAATCGGTTTGTTTGTTTGGTTTTTTTTTGTGGTTTGTATTTTTCTAAAGATAATTTTCACATCACATTTTTTCATGTCTGTTTCCTACAGAGACAAGATCTTGGCAGAGCAATTGATTGTCGAATATGGAAAAGGGACATGGCAGAAAATGACAGAGCAGGAACGTCAGCAAGTCATGATGAAGGGAAGACTGGAGGAGAGTCGGCTGAGACACGATGGCAAGATGGAGGAACCGACTCATCTCATTGGAGGCAAGGTGAGGCAGATGGATGGTTTGAATACTGTAAACACCAGTAGCATACTGAAGGGGCGGGGTGGGGTGCCATTCCCCCTCCCCCATTTTTTTAAAACTGTTATTTTAACACGATAAGAGCTATTATTATGGGACGTTTATTAGAGTTTACTGTATTTCATATGGTGCATATCACCATATTGCTCAGTTGTGCTGCCATTCAACACCGAGAGAAAAGTTGGGTTCTTGGAGAAAACCTAAGGGAGTATACCACTGTGCATCATAGCTCAGCTGGTAGAGCATCTGCCTGGTGTGCTAGAGGTCTTGGGGAGACCTGAGGGAGTATACCACTGTGCATCATAGCTCAGCTGGTAGAGCATCTGCCCTGATAACACCACGACGTCGGGCCAACGTTGGCTGTTGGTCGGGAACGTCGGCACACGTCGCAGTTGGCAATTGGTTGAGATTTGATGTTGGGCCAACGTGGGTTTCATGTCGGCACCGTGCTCAACTTTTAGTGTTGGCACATGACTGTTGGCACAACGTTGGGCCATGGTCGGCATTTCTGTTTGATCTATAATGTTGGCAGATCATCGGCCCAACGTCATTGTAACGTAGAAAAAAGTAATGTAGAAAAAATAACGGCCCATGGCGGCAATCATATCGCGGTCGATGTACAAACAAATTTACTGTTGCAGTTTATGAAATTTGGCCAAAGAAAAGGTAAATGTTTATTCTTTTTACTAAAAATGAAGATTCTAGGAAACTGCAAACAGAAAAAGACAGAACAGGAAGGGATTGAACCTCCGATTGACCCGATACGATGTATATCATTTTACCCGATCACCCGATTACGCCATAAGAAAACCCGCGGAGTGATACGCACAGACGTTGGCCCTATCCTGGACTGGAGCCAGTATACATTTGCTTTCGTAAGATGTTAAGCACGTCTGGGTACAAGTCCAGGAGACTGGATACCATCACACACTATTTGTTTTATGCACGCGCGCCCCGATCCTATTGCTATTGTCCTATGTGGAATATGTGGACGGGAACCAGTCTAATTCTTTGTTCGGCAACCGGCGGGAAACCGGCCCAGATCGAGCGAGTGTGATGAGTTTTCGACATGACTGCCTGCACGTCTTCCAACATTGCCCAATAATTCTCTGTAAGTTTGTCAAAATTTGATTTCATTATTTCGGCTGGTGTATCACTTTCAACAGTGAACCTGCGTTCATTGATCATCTGTTTTTTGTTCAGTGGGAATGATCATTCATAGTCAACTTAATCCTTGTGACAACTCGACCGTTTGCCAACTCGACCGTTTGCCAAATCGAGTTGGTAGGCCTACAACGGTCGAGTTGGTTTTAGAGAAACTATTACCTCCTGGAATCAATAGATAATCTAATTCCAATACATATACTTCCCACTTACACTTTGGTCGCAAATGTTGCTTTTCTATCACACTTACGCACAGACCGCTCGCTGCGTCATTTTGTGCATTACTTTACGCAGTAATTTATTATTTATTTATCTCAGAAATGCAACATTTGCGACAGAAGTGCAAGTCGGAAGTATATCTTAGAATTTGATGATCTGTTGATTCCAGGAGGTAATTTCATTCAAATCTTTATTCAATGTATACGAAAAAAATACAGCTTAGAACTGAATGATCTGTTTATTTCAGGAGGTAATTTCATTCAAGTCCTTGTTCAATGTATACAAAAAAAATACCTTTTTTTCATGCTATAAATAAAATCTTAATTCTATTTCAGAAGCTGTCAAGTTCAAACCCCACCAAACCGTCATCCTCGCGACACGATGTAGAGAATGTTGCGAAGATAAATCAAGCGGCCGAGCGAGAAATCGCCAGGAGTGGAGCTCAGGAGCTGAGATTGCTGCAGAACGAGATTAAAGGATCTTGACCAGAGAACTTTTTCTGACGTACCACACCCCTCACACTTACCTTTCGGGTGATGAGATTTTTACACCATATTTTGTCATATTTTTCTGTTTACCATTCTTAAATTTCGCATTCTCAATCTGTAAAGTAAATGTTGGCATAGTCGCCATGTCCGCGTGATGTCGCCACCCTATTCATAAGCCATTGTTCATCAATACGTGACTTTACGGTTCCCCCACAATTCACTGCGCACGGTAGATGGCGCAGTGCATGATGGTATGCAATTCTAGTACACATCGCCTCGGCCCTCACGGCTTTATTGCTCAAGTGAATGGGAATACAATGACTGTGCACGGTGCAAGACGCGTTGAGTGCGTGGGCATCTTCTCGGTACACTCGGCGCGTTGTGCACTGTCATTGTATCGCGTTATCGGAGTATAAACATTATGACAACCCGTGTCAGTTTTTCACGACGATATAATCCCAAAACAGACATCAATAGGTTGAATTTGTATCCGAGGTCTATATTACCAGTGAAAATTTGTCAAAAACACAAATTTGTCACGTTTTACAAGTTTGAAGCGACCGAGTACTGTCAATTCTCATTCACTTGTGCAATAAAGCTGTGAGCGCAGAGACGATGTGTACTAGAATTGCATCCCATCATGCACTGTGCCATGTTCCGCGCGCAGTGAATTATGGGGGAACCGTAAAGGCATGTATAGGGTGACGATGTCACCAACCTTACGACTATGCCGACATTTATGTTACCTTTTCAAAGATGTCATAAGAAAAGATCACCATGCACGGACACCCTCTGGGACCTCATACACTAAACTAGGAATGGGAATTTACGGTTAATTCAAAAACCAGTTTGTAATTCTTTCAAGTGTTGGTTAACCGGTTAACCGTTCGGTCGACACCAAGGATTGTTGCTGTTGTTTATACATGTATGTAGATGCATTTGCAAATTGCAATGCACACAATCCCCCAGGCACCCAAAATAATGCTGAAACTTTATTTGCATAGTCAACATTTTACTACGACCGTATATAAACTTATTCCAATTTCAAGAAGTCATTACAAACAACCCCCTGAAAACTATTGTAAATTCTTCAAAATTGGGTTTCGTTTAAACTTTACGGAAAAACTGGTTTTTAATTTTCTTTCGGTTAACCGGTTAAACGCATCCCATCCCTACAGTAAACGTAAATTCATGACACTTTACCTCCTAATTTTGTGTTTTTATCATCAAACTAACATTTTTATTATAGGTTTGAACAACGAAATCCTGGGTGTCCGTGTGCAGGTTAAATAACCAAAAAAGAACCTTGTGCATAACAAGTACAACTTGCAATATAACAAAAAATATTACCCACTAGAAATCAAATACGAATTTCACAAAAAATGACAATTGCAGCGATGCCACATGGTATGGGCGCCGCCATTTGTCTAAATACTGCCTGGGCTAGAATGACTTTTTGCGTACAACTTTGTTGACTGTATTGTCATAGGAATTAATTAAAATGCACAAAGATGTCATTCTTTGCCCAGTAATCAGACAAAATGGCAGTGCCCATAGTGCGGCGATTCGCTAAAATTGCCATTCTTTGTGAATGATTGTGATGATTTTGTTACTGCAAATGACATTTAATTGGCCTTTAATACTCCTGGGGCCGATTTCACTAACGCTTTGCGATCATCGTAAGACTACAAATGATCGTTATCTTCAATTCCACTGTATGGTAAGTTGCGATGGATTTGGGCATCAGCGATCATCGTAAGCGTTAGTGAAATCAGCCCCTGGCCAGGTTGTAACAAAAACACCAATGTCACACTTTAAGGCTCACAATTCATAGAATTAACCTTTTCATAACTTGCAGTACATTGTACATGTATTTACATTTTTTTGGTCCATTTTTGATAAACATTTTACTCGGTCAATATAACTGAAATGGTGCTGTGAACTTATACTATTATAAGCTTCTTTTTTTTATCTGTAGTAGTTGCCAAACACTTGCGTTACTAAACATTTCAACGGTGATTTTGCATCATACCAAACATTATTCTTTGTAATAAATTGTGATCAAAGTATACAGTCGAACACTGATAATACAAAGCAATGCTTTTTTCAAGACTGATAATACAAGATTACTGTTAATACAAGGATTTTCAAAGTCGCAAGGACCTTGTATTAACAGTGTTCGACTATATTTTTCAATATTTTTAACGTGCTCTAGTTTCTGCTCTGCTGCCGGCGTCATGACCTTCTACATAATGTACAAATGTTTAATAAGTTATACATAAGGTTTATAGCAATGTGTTTTGTCATTTTTGAATACATTCAAAATACATGTAAACAGACGGAATATTCTGATATGATGTTCAATTTCTGGTTGTTATGGTTTGCCATGTTTAGGGGGGTTGGGTGGGGGGCAGTCAACATGTTGGCAGCTACCCTGTATAAAGGTTGGGAAATGGTTGGTACCATGTTGGCCCCACGTTGTTTCTACGTCGGTTTAGTGTGGGCACATTGTTGGCATGTTGTTGGGTTAAGTGTGGCCCGACGTCATCTTTAAATGATGCATATAAGGCTAACGTTGGCCCAACATTGTTTCAACGTTGGGCCGATGTCTCTTGCCGACGTTGGCAGCTACCCTGAATAAAGGTTGGGAAATGGTTGGTACCATGTTGGCCCAACGTTTGACACTAGTATTACAGGTGGTGCCATTGTTGGCCCCACGTTGTTCCTACGTCGGTTTAGTGTGGGCATGTTGTTGGGTGAAGGGTGGCCAGACGTTGGCCCAACGTCAACTCTAAATGATACATAAAAGGCTAACGTTGGCCCAACATTGTTTCCACGTTGGGCCGATGTCTCTTGCCGACGTTGGCCCATCGTAACCTTGATGAGCAAAATCACGCTGGGCCAACGCGGAAGCACACATGGTCCCAACGTTGGCCCGACGTCGTGGTGTTATCAGGGTGCCTGGTGTGTCAGAGGTCTTGGGGAAACCTAGGGGAGTATACCACTGTGCATCATAGCTCAGCTGGTAAAGCATCTGCCTGGTGTGTCAGAGGTCTTGGGGGGAAAACCTGAGGGAGGATACCACTGTGCCTCATAGCTCAGCTGGTAAAGCATCTGCCTGGTGTGCTAGAGGTCTTGGGGAGACCTGAGGGAGTATATCACTGTGCCTCTTAGCTCAGCTGGTACAGCATCTACCTGGTGTGTTAGAGGTCTTGGGGAAAACCTAAAGGAGTACACCACTGTGCCTCATAGCTCAGCTGGTAAATCATCTGCCTGGTGTGCCAGAGGTCTTGGGGAGACCTGAGGGAGTATACCACTGTTCCCCATAGCTCAGCTGGTTGGGTAGAGCATCTGCCTGGTGTATCAAAAGTCTCTGGTACAAATCCTGATAAAGACAAAGATTTTTTTCCCTGCAAATGATTCAGTGGGCCTTTAATTTACCAACAGTTCACCGTGTGAACCAACCACGGCAATGTTGGCATCATAAGATTTGTTAACATTGATTTCTGTGTCTTTATCTGTTATAGGACAACAAACAACTGCTAAGGCTGATGGGCAAAAATCGTGAAGCATACGAGAAACGGCTGGCAATGCGTCTTGCGCGGCGGGAGCAACGTCAAGCCATGGGACTCGATTCGGACGAATCCGGAGAGTCAGGTTGGTATATTTGTAGTTAATAAACAACTTTTGCTGAAGTAGGATTTTTATCGTGCAAAGTCATTCTAGTTAATTTTTCTTTCTAGTTAGGCTTGTCCAAAAACCCGTCTACACGAGCCAACATTTGTTTGCCAACAAGTTCTCTGATGATGTCGGCCGACCGAAAGTTGGATGGTGTGGACGCTACTCCAGACAATGTCCAACATCATCCGACAAGTTGGGCCATGTAGCTATCGCCTGACTTTGTTGGAGCTTGTTGGATGAAACCGACCAATGGCAGAATCCCCTTACTCATTTAAGTGCATTACACAACACACTAGACCAACGGCTTTACATCCCTAGTGTGTTTCTCAAGGGCCTTTCTCAATGGCACAGGTACCACGGCCGGGTATCAAACCCGCAACCCCAATTTTTCACCAGAGTGTTGCAAGCCAGTGACCCAAACCACTCGGCCACAGTACCCCATATAATTATTGTACACATGTTCTTTATTGTCACAGATTCAGACGGCGCAGGCAGTTCTGGGCATAACATCCTGCAAGACCTCCAGTCACGTTACAACCAAGACATGCACGCCCTAATAGGCGTACTGCGCAGGCAGCAAGGTCAAGAGATGAGCGAACAGGAACGACAGGTTCTGCTGCTGCGACTGCGGAGAGACAAACGCCGGACCGAGACAGAGGAAAGTTTTGAAGAAGCGGCGCTTCTTGTTGGATTGGCAGAGAGGAATAGGCTCAATATGGAAGAGAGGTCAGATTCTTAAAAATTTTTAGTTTGTTTATTTTGATTGTGAATTGTGTTTATTTTGTATTTTGATTTAAAAGTGAATTCGTTGTTTGTCATTCTTTTAAGCACTTTTTAGTTTTTACAAAATTTCAATCGTTGCGGTTACAAAATTTGTTGAGAATTTTTTTTCTATCCGCCTTTAAAACCTTATTTTATCTGCCTATCTGAACTCCAGTATCGACAGCTGGCCTTTCCCATTGGATCTTGACAAACATTTAACAACAAAATGCCAAAATACGCGAGAACTTTTATCGGCTTTCATGGAGTAGGAATGCAAAGAATGCACTCTCTAAATTTAAGTGACCAAAGTGCTAAAATGAATGGAAAAAAATGAATTCACTTTTTCAATGCCGATTACTGCACGAGACAAATTTCACGCAATCGGGACTAATTAGAACGCTGTCAATTTTGAATTATACTCCACAACAAAATAAAGTCCATTGGTGACTTTTCTAAACTCAAATTGAGAACTGAGCTTGTCGATTTTCGGGGATGAAATTAAAATATCTTTCTTGAGAATTTGTTTGATATAAGTGCTAAAATATCTGGGAAATCCTATTTTTCGTGTGAATTGGTCAAGATGACACATTTAGCAGAGTGCTGGATTATTAATTAAGAAGCTCAAAATTATATCCAGTGCGTTACTGGAATCAGTTCTATAGAGTGCAAACTGCTGATTTGGAACGCATACATAACTGGCACCTTTCTAATGAAGAGTTTGCACTTTATAGAACTGATTCAAGAAACACGATTGAACCGTTCAATCTCGTGAATAGTGTCTATAGAACCTGAACTTCATTGATTACTCAAATTTGAAATTTTGAGCGAAATTTTCAAACTCGTCGTACGAGCAGCCGGGATTATGCCATAAGTTTTCCTTACCTAACTCATTATATTTTTCATTTACAGAATGAAGAGTGACAGTGAACGACAGCTTCTCCTTGCAAAGGAGCGTCTAGCCAACCACCAACGTCGAAAAGCTGAAGGAGAGGAACAGGACGAATCAAAGGACTACAAGGGATTACCTCAGCCAGATGAAGGTGAGCATTTGGTATACTCTAAAAAATAAATTTAAAAAAATTTAATTTTCTTAAAATATCAATTTTTGATCAGAACAGAAGTTTATAATAATAAAGCACTAATCGACCAATCACTTTGGAATCACTTTTAAAACTGTTCTGCTTCAGTAGTTTTGTCCAGGTCCAAGAGTGCCTATTTGAACAAAGTGATTCCCACAGTAATAAAATGTGACGTTTCCTATTTCTGAGAGAATCCCGTAGTTAAGGACTCTCTGGGGGAAAAAAAAAAAATAATAAAAAATATGTGTGGGATGAGCTGACCTCTGAAGCTACGCATCTCAAAAACAGCCCTAGAATAGGCCGTATTCCTGAACGCGTGAGGGCGCTCGAACTAGGTGATTTTTGGCAAAATTGCCATAGCCTTCGGCACTACAAGATGGACTCGTCTTGTCCATCTTATCCATCATGCCTAGCATGTTGGAGGACATGGGCCCAATGTAAGCAACTGAACACCTGCCTTAACCGCAGAGCCAAAATTTGCTTAAGATAGCAATGGTGGTTTCCAATCGCGCGCATGCTTGAGCACGCGGCGGCCGTGAAATAGCCTTAACGTTACGACTTTTCGGCTACAGTAAGCACACGTTTTCAGCTAGCGCTTAAGCAGCTCTATGAAATTCGGCCCTGGTAGGACTATGTGATTCTACTCTAATCCCATGTTTGGTTCCCAGGTGATCCCGAGGCTTGGCGTGAGTTGGCCCTTAAGGAAATGGACCGCAAGCACCTCAGGGAACGTCAATTCTTCTTGTCAATCCTAACGGATGACGGTAGCGCTGAGTTGAGGCAAGCAGCTAGCCAGATGGTGCAGAAGGTCCGCCAGGAACGACTTCGGGAACTCAATGAGGAGGCAGAAACACTTAACCCAGACAAAAAAGGTAAGATGAATTGTTAATATTCTGCAGGTTTTATTTTCAAATGTTAATTTATCCATTTCATTTATTCACTTTTTATTCCAAATCTCTTTACAACCTAAGGCTGAATTGTAAGACTTGTTAAAACAGAGTACTATAGGTTTTCTCGTTCAGTTTTAACAAAGTACCTCCAAAGTTTGTTACAGATGCATTCGTTTTAGCGCAAATTTGAATGCAGTTTGGGATCATCCTTCAATTATTTAAAGAGAGCATTCAATTTGGTTTTTTGAGCACGCAATCAGAAAAATTCTGCACTCATAGTTAAAACTACGCACAATGAATTTTGAAATACCATCGAAAATTATTCAAATTCGCCCAAGCCCCGAGCTTGTGCTACATTGAATGAAGATTCAATTACGCAAAATCTAATCTGGATGTCTTAGCAAACAAATGTGAATGTCTTTAAA